>VXBC01012583.1:103127-138452 GCA_013399945.1 Ploceus nigricollis | reverse complement strand
GACGAGAACAGATCCCAGTGCAGGGCGTTGGGGCCCGGCCGTCCCCGCCCGCCCGAGGCTGGCCGTGGGGACAGCGACGCGCTGTCCCCGGAGGCCCGCTGCGGCGCAGGCAGGGCTGCCCTCTGCTGTTTCCCAGCAGGATACCCAGGCTGCCGCGGGGCTGCCAGGCAGGGATGCCAACCCCGAGATTGCTGCCCGCACAGCCCTCGCTCCTCGGGAGGGCTGACAAGCGTCACCCGGCTCCATCACTGGAGNATGCCTAACAAATCCCCTTTTTGCTCTGTGTGTGTTGGTATGAAAGCAGAGCCTCCCCGCTGGGGGTTTCGACAAACATCTTCGGTGCAGGTAGCTCGGTGTGCAAGGTGCTAGCCGCAGGCTGTGCCCTGGATGGTAGGATGCCAGCCGGGAATGGGGGAGGACTCTGCGTCTAAGGAGAGTCTGCGGGGTAGTCTAAGGGCCCTGCGGGGTAGGGGATGAGGGGGAAATCATCCCGAGACTCTGCAGGAGCCAGTGGACACAAAGAGACCCCAGAACAAACACCAGGATTGGAATGCGCGCAACAGCTCGAGCCGTCCTCGTGTCACTGCAGCACGATTAAAAACGCTCCAAAACACGAGGTCTGGGAATGTGCTGTGGAAATGTGGAAATGTGGAAAACCTGCGGCCGAGCTGGTGAGACAACTGGTCTGACCGGGGGAGTGTGGGGTGTGTAGGGAGTGACCTTCGGGTCACTGGAGCCGCCCGCTGCGAAGCGGCTGTGGTCCCAGTTGCGACAATCCCCGGTTTCACCTGGGATCTTCGAAGCAGGGAGGAGCCAAAGCGTGCGTTTTGAAATTTCCTGAGTAGATCCAGTATCAGTCCTAAGGGTGGATCCAAGCCCGTCCGTTGGGGCAGCATTTGTTCAGATTTGGTGGCATTCCTGCGAGGCAGTGTGTGTGTACGTGTGTTTGGTTGAAGCCCCTCGGAAGGCGCAGGCAGAAAGCGGGAAGTGTTTTCTGTCCGGTGTCTCAGCGTTATGCCAGGAGCCGCAGTCCCGCGGTGCGGGAGGATCGGCCGCTCTCACCTGGGGCTTGGCGAATCGATGCCATCACGGGAACCGCCGATCACACCGATTCCCTTTTCTGCGGCAATGAGTGCCAGGCGATTCCCGTCTCCCAGGGTTTATCGGTGCGTCCGAAAGACAGCGCAGAGGGATAACTGAAGGGAGCTTACTACCATACATTCTGTTAGTACTAATCAATGAATATTTACACATGTGTAAATTCCTTTTAAATGAGGTAAAATAAGTTTAAAAAATCAAAATAAAACTTCAAAATAAAAAAAAAACTTTTTTAAAAAACCCACCAAAACCAAAACTTAAAAAAAAAAAAATAGTCCCTTTTGGGGGTGGGGGGTGGTTGGTGGAAAGACGTCTTGAGAAAAAATTCATCCTAATCAAAAGAGATGAACAAAAATAAGAAATTCCCATGCAAAAGTGGATATAAGATAAAATCGGTCTTGAAGGTTTCCAACAGACCACATGTAGGCTCTTTCTAATATGACTTCCAGCCGTGGTTAATTGGGTTTGTGAAAAACAGATGCACTGAAAGTCATTCTTCTTAACCTCTGGCTTGACTCTAGAAGAAATGCAGAGGCCCAGTGACAATGACACAAAGAACTGGCATTCCTTGTGGCTCCAAGACAGTATTTTTCACTTGATTTTGCCAGACTTAATTTCTTGCTTGCAGAAAGACATTAGGAAGAGGTTTCTAAGAGTATGCAGGGAGTTATTTAATTTTTGCATTACTTGCACTCTGTTATGTTGAGGAGTTCTTGTATTTGGTTTGGGTATTTTTGTTTGTTTGTTTGCTTGTTTTGTTTTGTTTTGTTTTTCCCCCAGACTTGTATAGAAAACTGCATAGAAAAGCCTGACTTTATTAGTAACATCAAGGAATCATTTAAATGGAAAATCTCAGGAACCTGTATTCATAATACATTTAAAATAACTAATAGCTTTTTGCTAAACTTTTAACATTATTATTGAAAGTTTTTAGGTAGTTACCAAGAAAAATTCGTGCTAGCTGTTCAATTTGAACCAGTCTTGCTTGGTAATGGTGGAACGCTATTGCCACCTGGCAGCTACTCAGTGTCTGTGTGAAATGACTGGGTCGTCCAAGTGTGCTTTGTATCACAAGTTTTGCCAAATGAGAGTATGAACTGGCCAACTTGATTGCAGACTGACTGAGCTCAGAAGCCAAAACCAAAATGATCTGGGAACTGGGGAAATGGGAGTAGCAGTGTGAAGAGGAAGTCAGGCATGTTACAGATCAAGAGAGAAAACAGATAAACCATGGATAGTTTCAGCTTGAGAATAAAATAAAAAATGTTTGCTTCATTGAAAACATTGTAAAAGTGGTAACAATGCCTGAGAACATTCTGTTTTGAACTTTTCCCTTAAGGTAAGTGACATTTTAAATGAGATTATTTTATATCCACTTCTGCTTCCAGACACTGACTATTGAGTGAAGACCAACTTGCTCATGAACTGGCACATGAAAAACTGCTGTGCAGCAATTGCTTGCACAGCATAATTTTATATTTATCACTGATATGAGTTATTTTTGTCTAGGCTACCAGTATCTTAAGTTAGTTGAATATTTTACTCCTTTAGCTCATAATACTGATTCTGCTTTTAAAGTGCATAAATTGTTAGATTAATAATGTCCTAGGCATTAATAAAATACAAAACATGCAGTTGGAAACATAACCAAAATACTGCACAAGCACTGCATATAGACTACAGTTCAATGTTTGGTAAGTATATGATGTAATATTTAATTACAATATTTTATATAATGCTCAGTATCAGATTTTTTGTGGGAAAAACCATTCAATGTCAAAATACAGTTGAAGCATTTAGTGGTCATTCTTTTCCACAACTTACACCAGAATTAACACAGATAAACTGTTTGTAAAAACTCATCAATTCTGGCACAAAATTTCTTTCTTTACTTATCAGTTGATATATTGCTGAAATAGAGTTCTCATGAAAACTGGCCTGAAATGATTGTAAGTTCCAGTTTTTTCTGGAATTGGACACCTATGCCCTGTTAANTAATAATAATAATAACAATAATATCAACAACGAATACTATCTTCAACTAGGATACATTGGCATCTCCCATGGGATATGAGGTTTCTGAATTTGGAGTGAAGTTATAAAAGAGCAATACCTGCTACATAATCAATGTAAATTTACTAATCTTCAGAATCATTGAGTCCAACTCCCTGTTCCTTGCAGGCCTATCTAAACCATGAATAAGAGGATAATGTTAAACTAAACCAACCTAACTTACTGAAAGAAATTACTTTGATAGTATGGAGGAACAACAAAAGCACTTCGAAATCTCGTTTCAGAAAGTGTGTGGACACTACATGTAACCACGGACCATGCGGGTAAGGAGATGAGTTTCAGAGCATTGTCAGTATGTTCAGTCATTTCAGCCACCACAAGGTGGTAGCATTTCTGAACATTACTCATACTGGCTGCCTTCTCTAGTACTTCTATGCACAGATTTCTGTAAAACAGCAGTAGCCTGATTTTTAATCACAGAATGGTTGAGATTGGAAGGCTCTGGATGTCTTCTGGTCCAATCCCTCAAGTCCAGCAGAAACACCTAGAGCCAGCTATCCAGATGGGTTTTGAGTCTCCTCTCCAAAGAGGAAGACTCAACACCAATCTGAGCAACCTGCGCGAGTGTTTGGTCACCCTCAGATAAAAAGAACCCAAACATTTTCCTGATGTTGTTATTGTTAATATTAACATCTTAGTGTTCAGAGTAACCTCCTGTGTTTCAGTATGTGCCCATTGCCCCTTGTGCTGTCACTGGGCACTGCTGATAATTTCACAGCAGTGATATAATACTTCTGTATAATACAGTACAGTACCTTCTGTACACACTGCATTCAGGTATTTGTACACAGTGAGGTGATTCTCCTTGAGCTTTTTCTTCTCCACTAAACAGTCCCAGCTTGTTCAGCTTTTCCTCATAGGAACTAAAGATCCCTAAAGATCTTCACGCTGGCCTGAACTCTCCCCATTGCCCAAAANATTAGTACACCTGCTGGATGTACTTTCCTTCACTGCACACAACTGATTGCATTTAAAAATTAAACAACTCCACACTTATATGAAGGAAAACTGGCCTGCTGTATATTCTACTGTGTATTTCCCTGAATATCCATGGTGTTTTGTCCAGATGGATAAAATAGGTATTGAATTAACCTAGTTCTTGCCCCATTTGGAGCCCATTTTGCAGAGGTATTTGGTTAGGTATTTCCCATGGATGACACTTACTTTCTCTTGGTTTTCAGTCTCTGCTGTCACTAATACTGCCACTACTGTCATNCCACCACAAGGTGGTAGCATTTCTGAACATTACTCATACTGGCTGCCTTCTCTAGTACTTCTATGCACAGATTTCTGTAAAACAGCAGTAGCCTGATTTTTAATCACAGAATGGTTGAGATTGGAAGGCTCTGGATGTCTTCTGGTCCAATCCCTCAAGTCCAGCAGAAACACCTAGAGCCAGCTATCCAGATGGGTTTTGAGTCTCCTCTCCAAAGAGGAAGACTCAACACCAATCTGAGCAACCTGCGCGAGTGTTTGGTCACCCTCAGATAAAAAGAACCCAAACATTTTCCTGATGTTGTTATTGTTAATATTAACATCTTAGTGTTCAGAGTAACCTCCTGTGTTTCAGTATGTGCCCATTGCCCCTTGTGCTGTCACTGGGCACTGCTGATAATTTCACAGCAGTGATATAATACTTCTGTATAATACAGTACAGTACCTTCTGTACACACTGCATTCAGGTATTTGTACACAGTGAGGTGATTCTCCTTGAGCTTTTTCTTCTCCACTAAACAGTCCCAGCTTGTTCAGCTTTTCCTCATAGGAACTAAAGATCCCTAAAGATCTTCACGCTGGCCTGAACTCTCCCCATTGCCCAAAATACTCTCCATGTGCTCACAACTAGATGCAGCATTACAGCTGTGGCATTAACAATGCTGAGGAAAGGGGAAGGAGAAACTCTCTTGGACTGCTGGCAAGACTTCCCCTAATGCAGCCCAGGACATAATTGTTTTCTAATAATAAGGATAATATTAGAGGGCTCCAGGAAGCCCAGAGAAAAGTCTGGTCGCTGATCTGGTTTTATTCTTACTATGAAGATATATTAGTACGTTGTCTACCCATTACTGTTGCCATTCTTCCTCACCCTTTTCCTCCATGTTCAATTCTTTACCAACATTTAGTCTTCAGAAAAAGTTAAAGAAGAGCACAAGACAGCAATTCTGCTCCTGGCTTCACAATTAAAAGACAATGGTTTATTCATCTGCATATGTGAAGAGCAAATTATGTCCTACTTCTCTCCACCTGAAAGTGTTTATCCTTAAGGTTTTCAAAATGCCTTAGAAAAGAAATTACATCTCTTTTGTTTACAGTTCAGTTCAAAATTGTATTTTAATTTCTGGTTTAAGGAACAAAAGTTATGCTAATAAATTCCTCTCCATCAATGATGAAGCTACCCAGTATGTTTTTTTAAGGCACCAGTAATTTTTTTGCTACCAGTACAAATGTCTTGATAAACCAGGGAAGCAGTAAGATGTAAAACATGTAAGGAACTAAATGCAATATGGAAGGAATTGTATCTACACAAGAGGAAAATAATTAATCAGCAACTTTGTGAATAGAAAGCTGTACTGGGTAGAGTGATCAAGTCCAAAGACATGACTTCCAAAGTCAGCACACACCAACCAAGGCTGTTTATTCTCCAGCAGGCTGCATAAAAGCAAGCTCCCACTGAGGTTACCCTGGGTATGAAGCACAATAGCCAAGATGATTTGACCTGCACAAAACCTGTTTTTTTCTGCAAGTCTAAGAGCTTTTAGAATAGTGTAGAGCACAGAGAGGAATTCAGCTATGTTTGCATTTCTCCATGAAGGTACAACCAAAAATGTTAACAGGTAATTTTAATTACCTCTAGTAGCAACAGTGCATACCACCCACATAAATAAGCATAGCAGCTGGCTCTGGAAGTGCCAGTCTCTTCCTCCTAATGATAAAGTTTTCAAAACTGAATGTTTTGAATTGCCCCTTTATCAGATGTACAGACAACAGAGAAGTAAAAGTCCTCAAAAAGCACTTCATTTGCACATGGGTCTCCCTTCACTCTCCCCTGGGCCTGAAAAGGCAGAGAATGAGCTTTTGTGAGTACCAGAGCCTGCTTCAGCGTAGAATTATCTCTGGGTGAAGAGCTCTCAATGCCCAGTGAACCAAACTATACTTTCAAGGTCAGGAGAGCTGGGCATTGTGCAGCACTTTCATACATCAGTAGGAACTCTTAGACTGCTGAGGAGGCTAAGAAATAAATGTTGTTCAAAGTTGTTTCAAAAAAATTTATCTCAGATGTGCCCTAAGCTTTTAGCCACTGTATAGCTTGTTATGGAGTTACTTGAGAACATTTTACTGTACTTCAAAGAAAGCGGTCATCCAGCCATGGTCAGCATTCATAGGAAACCACATTTCACGTGGCACAGGGATTGGTTGCCTGTGTTGTTCTCACAAGCTGTATGCGTTGGTGAAATAAATATCAGGTATATACTTTATTTACAGTTGAATTTCTTTTAAAGTGAAGACATACCAGATGACTTCTTTTGGCCTCTCCCCACCCTATGTTTTGTATTTTTATTCAAAAACAAGAGGAATTTTATCTCAGGACTAAAAGTAATCTCCTCTGTATGCATCAGTAGGGTCTAGGTGACCTGCCAAAACTCAAGACATGTAAGGTTATTGCAGTAAGAATAGAAACAGATTGCAGAGTTGCGTATTTTTCCATACACTTTCATTTGCTTCACAGTTCAAAGCCTTCAGTCACCTCCCAGTGTTGATTGTTGATCTTTCTTTCATGTTTTTTTTTTCTCCTTCAGTACTTTCCGTAATGATATCTGACTTTGGCATCTTGTTTTTTTTGCATTGTTTTTTTCTTGTGTCATCAAACACCCAGTTCAAAACAATATCAGTAACATCTCTTCATTTGTTACTTCAAATTCGATGACTTTGCTTTTGTTTTGGAGCAAGACATGCATTCAATTTTGAAAATTATATTACTTAAACTTATTTTCATAAAGGAATTCTCTCATGGACTGTACAAAAGCCTAAAACAAATTACAATAGTTGAAACTTAGTGTTTAAGCTGGAGTCAAATCACCATTACAGAAATTAATGCCAAATATTATAATAAGAATTTTTAGTACTGAAAAGCTTTAAAATATCATAAATATATATAAATAGTAAATATTTAAAATGTAGTACCCCTTGTCATAGATGGGTGTGAAACAACAGTAACCTATCAAACAAGAAGACCCTTAAAGAAATATGAAATTGCCTTTCATATGCAGACCACAATGTTTCTAGCAATAGGAAAAAGAATCCTATAAAAGGCAAAAAAATCCTTTGCACATTATCTATTTCAGTAATAAATAGGGAGGATACTAATTTCTCTATTCAAAGCCTGGATGCCTTTTAGGTGCAAGGACTTTAATCTGCTAATAATGCTGAGGTTTTTTTGAGATCTGAAGAAAGAGGGTGATACTTAATGTTTTCTCCATGCCAGGAGCACAAAAAAATTCACCTCTGGAAAGAAGTTCGGAAGTAATTTTGTTAATATCTTAATATATGAACTACAACAGTATTTAAATAATACATACCAGAAGTGATTCAGTCTATCAGCTTAATGCTGCCTTGTGTTAAGCTTATGCACCAGAAGGACAGAAAGAGATAGCCACAATTTGAATGTAAGCAAACTATTTGGCAAAGACACGCTTTGCCATTTTTCTCAAGAAACTTCTAAAATTTATACTTTTAAGGTTTAGAACTTGTTTTTGCCACTGGTCACTTTTACTTACCTCTATGACACCTCAGTGCTGGTCAGGTTCTGTGGTCTGTCCTGCTCAGCAGCTGAATACATTTCCTACCCTCAGTGTCCCTGCCCAAGCTGGTATCATGCACAGAACTGTCCTGCAGCCTCCAGAGAATCCTTGTATTTGGGCTGATGTGCAGCACCACAAATTTATTATTCTACTTTTCCCTGTACATGATTTAATTTGCACATGAACCATCACTGCCTATGAATAAATCTGTTCTTTTTTGAGTTGAAAAGCAAGTTCAATATTCAAAATATTCTCTGGGAGATAAACTCAAAGAAAGAATATTACATAAGGAAGGGAACACATTAAAAGAAAAACCAGCCCTCCCACTTATTCCTCTAGAAGATACTGAAGTAGAAGTTTCTTAATATCCAGTCACAAATATCTGAAGTCTTAACAGCTAAGCAGCACAGGCACCTGAAAACCTCGCACACCCAGAAACCTGATATATTTTTAACCTGTGGAGACATTAGGCAGTGCAGAAGCTCCAAGACTCAAGCAGGTAAACAAATTGCCAGAAAACAGGGTAATGTTAAAAAAGCCTTTTTAAGGCTGGTTTTATTCAGGGACAACTGGAGGGTTGCATGGCATTCTAATCCCCATTCTATCTGCTGATTTCAAAACATTCTAATGGTTTTATGTGGCACTTCTAATTTTATCTGGCATTGCCAGTGTTCCCTCAGGCGTAAAAACAATTGTTATTCTGTTCCCTTTGCTTGGACTAGATGAACTATAAAATCTTTACGCAGGTCAAAGAAGTTTGATTTCTTCCAAAGCTTTCTACAAGTAGGGTTTTAATTAAAAGAACAGTTACAGAAATCAAATGAGAATTCTGTTACTGTTGGCATATTATACAGAATGTGCTATTTTAAGTCAAAAGCAACACAAATACAGGTAGTTTTAAAAGCTTTAAAGAAAAATTGTATCTTAGAAGCAGCAAAATATATTTATATTGAGAAGAAAAAAACCTAAAAGGTTCCTTTGCAGCTCGTTGCATTAAATTATATGCTGTTTTGAAGAGTACCAATAAGGCACATTTTACCACGTACATCATGGTGATTAAACTTTGACAGTCAAAGAAAGCTGCTGGGAATATATTCATGTCCTTCACACACAGCAGAGAGGACTAGGGGTGAGCAAATTTCAGTCCAAGTATTCTGACCTGTTGGTACTTAAATATACTGAAATAGTACAAATAAAAGATTTAAAAGTTTTAAGATGAGGGATCTTCCCTTAATTGCAGATAGACTAATCCCAAACAGACATAGAGAAACAATTTTTAAAGTAAAGTGTTTGTACTTTACTAAAGCCTCTATTCAAGAATCATATTTATACTATCCTTACAGGTCCTACAGATACATAAAAATTTTGAAACTCCTCAAGTCAAAGAGCAAGGTTAATGTGAGTTTTAAAGTGATCCATGTTTCTTAGTATGCAGACGTAATACTTCAAAAATTTAAAAAATATGGGGATATTTTAAATACTGAAATGTGTTTAGTGCTGGATAATGCTTGCTTTAGTGTTTGTTTTAACAAATTTTTGTTGTTTTTCTTTGAGTTTCATTTTTGCTTGGAGTATTTACTTGAATTTTATAAAATTCAATGTAATTCACCAAAGACTTCTTTCAAAAGCCTTGAAAGAATATATTTAAATTAAACCATGTGGGCATTCTGTATTGTAAATAACTACATACACAGTTATTTTTAAACTAGATCACCCTGGAATGTGGAGTAATGAGTAAAGCAAAGTGTTTATAAAGTCATTCATAGCCTTCTAAGTACCAGAAATCTGATAGCAACATGGCTCCTATTACTTTTTTACCAATATACACAGGTATATTGTCAGATTCATTTATCCTACATGTAGGAATTAAAAAATTTCCACAAAACATTTTCTGAAAGCAACACTGTCATCAAGTTTAGAAAGTCTTCCAAAATAACTAATTATTTTCATTTTTTTCTTGACCATTATGAAAATAACAATTGCCATATGAAGTTTTGGGCCCATTTCATGACAGATACTGATTTTGTCTTCAATATTGTCTGCGTCTTAGAGCTCACACATTTCTGCATATGGTGACAGTTGTAGCTCTTGAAATAAAAGTGCTGAAGAAATGCAGATTATGTTCTAAAACAATCTCCAGCATAGGCTGCTTCTTCCTTTAAGGCACATAATATCCTATAGTCCTGACTTTAAATTATAAACAAAATTGCAAGGATTAGCAGTACAAAGCTTCCCACACTGACAAAAACTACTACTATTTACTTGTACAAAACAGATTATATAAAACTCTTGCTCTGTGTAGAAGCTTATTTTCTGTATACTTTTTACTTCCTGTTAGTTGGACAGCTGCATTGCCACATAGATATGAACAATACATATGCATTTTATGTACATTACAGATCAAAAAACTTCAGTGCTTTTACCTCTGGACATAAAGAAAAGGAGAGCCAAAGCCGTGGCATGGATCTACTTACCTGAATATCAGGAAAACAAGAAAATAATAATGAGAAAAACCACCAATATAAATATCTATAAACCAAGACTCTCACCACATTGAGCCACGAATTTTAAATATACCGTATTGACAAGAACACAATAAAAATGAACAGTTAGAATCTTAACACAAGTACCACTTCCATTACAAAACCCCCTAATCATTTTATAGTTTGACTTGAAGCCTGAGATATTTTTCAGAAAGAAGAGGAACAACAGTATGTCAAAGAGGTTAAGGGCTTTCAGAGACAGAAATACTTACACAGCCTTACAGTGGGGTTCACGAGCAACATGGTAGGGTTGATGATAAGTGGCTTATTCTGCTTCTGAGTTTTAGAGACAGTAAATTAACATTTGGAGTCTACCTGTTGGGAGGAGGAAAGGAAAATAATTTTATTTAGCAATAAGTCTGTATTATCTTCTGCCAGACCTGTCAAAGTCTGTATTATCTTCTGCCGGATCTGTCAAATGGCTCTTCTACACCCTCAGTAGTATTTAGCAATTTCAACTGACAATATGCTCCATGTAGAAAAACTGTTTAAAAATAACTGAACTGTTCATTGTGGAACCCTTAAAAGAGAAGCCTATTAAATGGCTGATCCTCTACCTAGACTATGTTTAGACATACCTCACCTATAATTTTTCTGGTTTTGAAACCTCAAGGAGATGATTCTGGAATTTTTACTAAAAATTACTACGGAAACCTTCTTCAAAATACTTCACTAACCACTAGTTTATGAATATGGTATTTGCAAAGCACACAAATGAAATAATTTTGTTATTAAATAAACACAAAGATGGAGTAACCAAATTGTGAGTACACTCAAAACTCATTTAGAAAAGGATTTTTAGCAACTTCCAGACACAACCTTTTTCACGTTGCAAGGCAAGAGCCCAAAATTAATAATAAGGCACTAAAGGCCTTCAGAAAAACTGACGCAAAGAAATACTTTATTCCTGAAGTATATAGGCATATTAAAGACTTCTGAACTTTAATTTCAGGCAAACAAATAGTCAGTATGAAAGTTGAAATAACTCTCAGGCCTTATGGTGTAACTATGACGTGTTGTTTCTTTCCTTACCACCACTGCCCTTCCCTGAGTTCTCACAATGCAAAGAGCCTATACCACACATTTGGAAAGCAATGTAATGCTGAGGGACAGGGCACAGGAAAGGGGACAGGATGTGCAGGGGACATCACTGGCCACTCTGGCCTTCCTACTGCACCTTTCCCCTTGTTTATCCTTGTTTTTTCTTGCCCCCATTGTCAGATGATGTCTGAAAAAGAAAAAAAAAAAAAAAAGAAAGAAAAAAAATAATTAAAAAAGAAAAAGGTAACCCCCCTCCAGCTCTTGCTGTTTTATCAGGTGAGAGGTCTTCACTTAGCTACTTACAGAAAAGAACGCATGACAGGAGAGACTTATTGCNCTGTAGTCACTGCCATCACAAAGTGAAACTCTTCTGCAGTTTGTGTTTTTTCTTGCTCCAGCTAGGCAATTGTCTGCTTTGATTATTACACAAGCTAGGCAGGCAAAAACTTTCCTGCCTTGGCATAATGTTGCAATTGCAAAAGCAACTTGTAAGGTGATTTCCCTGGGCTGTTAGTTTTCAGTTATCATGGTTTACAGACAGATGGAAATGTAGGAAAACACATTAACAAAAATTATTCTATAATTATTCCAAATGATACCATTTTGGCTGGTCATTTTTGTACATTGTTCCACAATCAGCTGACCTTGAGAAATCTCACAGAATTCCTTTTGCTTTCAGTGGAAAGTAGAGCTCACTACCTTATGCTAAAGCCATTTTCAATGCTGTTAACACAGTGGTACCTGAGCGAACAGTATTCTAGGGGAGAGAAGACAAAATGGAATTATCTTGACATTTATTAGTATCTCACTGACCACTAACACTCATGGAGCAAGTGGTCTATTAACACCATTGAGACAAGACTACGAGGGTGCAAATAGCCAATAGGCCAATTGTTGTTAGGTGGTTAAGGGACTGGTGTATAACACAGGCTACTAATGTAGATTTCAGCAAGTCATTTATAAAAAAATGGCCTCTGCACACAGACATATCATCAACAATTTCTTTTTCAACACAATTTCTTTTTCTTGGCATGAAATAATTTTGCAACAAGATCATTCATATAGATGTAAGAAGTTATTCAACACCATCCAGATGAAGTTTTTGGCAAGAAAGTCCCTTCCAGAAATAAAAGCATAGCTATTTACTCAGATAATGCTGACTTTAAAAGTGCCTATACTTGCCTTGTGGTTACCATGTTCTTTTTTCTTTATTACCAGACTAGTATTTGAGGATACCTACATACTTACCTCCTCATTTTTAAGATAACCACTTAATAACACAGACACACCCCAGGCAGTTAGAAAGTAAGAAAGTGGCCAATTTGTCTGAAATGTTCATGGCTTAAATCTTACAAACACCATAAAATGACATATACAAAAGACATTTTCTTTGTATGTAGTAGAGACTGTATCACATAAATAAAAAGTAAAGTTAATGATAGTAAAGTATGTGATTGAGTCACCTTATTTGTTCCTCATTAACTTTCTTCTTACATTTGTTCCCCATTATCCTTATGAGGTTTATCAGTCAAGGTGATTCAATATGACAGATTTCATCTGCAGTTCATATGACATGTTACTTGAATGAACATAAAAGGGTTTTTTTTTCAGAAACACTTCTCAGAAAACTGCTGAAGATATGAGGCTCCACCAGCTTCTTGGAACCTGCAAGAATCGAGTAACAGGCAGTGACATAAATTTGCCCTAATGGCCCTGAACAGCAATCACTTGGGATGTTCTCCTCCACCCAAAGGCTCCAAAGGGTCTAAGATCAGGGTTGGGCAGCCACACTTACCTGAACTGAACTGTCCTGCCCTGCGGATGGACACTGTCGTATTGCTGTCTCTGGTCTACCTCTGGCCTCATCTCCTACCCTGGACCTGATCCATTACCATGTCTGGGACTGCTGGCAGCTCCTATATTGAAGTGCCCCAGACCCTGGCGTGTTCAGGTGTAGCCAGACTGCCCTCTGGTCAGGGAGGATGCTTTTGCCTGTGTTAGAGGCATCCTCAGCACCTGTTTTTCTCCTCAGGCTGTTGAGTAGCTCTTCTGTTGTTGCTTGGTGACTCTGACTATGTATAATGGAGCCACAGGAATAGGAAAAGGGGGTTTTCTCTCCATCATCTCTCAAAGTAAGCTGCGAAGGGGGAAAGGGGAATACCAGGAAAAAAGGGAAGCATAAAAGCATGTCAAATATTGCCTCAAGCAAGCAAAATTCGTATGTGCCAGAAACAGTTATTAGCTATGTTATTAGTACAACAATGCACCAACTCAATCCAGCAAACTTAATACAAGATCACTTTGATTTAAAATCACATTGAACAGGATCTACATAGAAGATGCTTGAGGAATGGGTCTCTCGCACCACAAAATGACTGTGGTTTCAGGATTCAGTAATGCTGAAACGTGCAGAGAAGTACAAGTACCTGTAACTCTTAAGTACTTTAAATTCTTTTCTCCCTATGCTGTTGTAAGTTGTTTCTTGGGTTTTCAAGAGAGTAATTTTCCTCTCTTCATTTCCATACCACAGAAAAGGAACATGTGAGAAGAAAGCTAAGAAAATGAGTGGAAGTTTTTGCTACTGAATTTAGAGAAGTCAGTATTTTAACATATAGCCCAGTTATATCAGATGGCAAAGTATTTCTTTCCATATAGAAGACCTAAGTTCTTAAAACATAGAGACAGTATCATAAATGGTAGTACAAGTACAGGGAAGTGCTTCTAGCAAGAAGAGGTCACAGGAATGAACTATTATACCAGCGAACATCGATAATACTATTGTCACGGTCATCAGATAAAATTTCAAATGCAATCAAAGCACAAAAAAATGAAAGCACAAAAAAGAGGCAGATGTTCTCTGGCATACTGTTTAACTGTGTTGCAAACATGAAAGCTCAGAAAGCAGAGGCAAGTTGAAAACTATCTTATGTGTGCCTGAAGGCACAGAAAGCAGACACCCTGTTTTAATCCTTTGAAAGATGAGTACAGCAGCCCTTTCACCTAGAAATTCAGCATGATAATGAAAACACTGAATACTTCCAAATGGTCTTACTGAAAACACCCTGATCTGAAAGATGCTTCTTTAAAAAAATTTCTTTTAAATTAAAATTTGCCTCCCTAGCACATACCCACAAAGCAGAAGCAAACAATGGTTATAGTAGGCATCTAGCTCATATGTGATTTCTTAGAGACAGTTACATATTTTTGAAGTTTTGCTCATGATGTTCGTGCCATATCTGCTCCATGCTATCTTAACACAGGCCAACATGCCAGAAAATTTCCCTGACGATCACTGGAAGATTTCTTCTGGGCTCTTATGTCATCCTATTCCAAGCCAGACAAGATTGTATAAAAGAATGCTTTTGTCATTTGACATGAAAAGAAAAAGGAATTGGGATATTACACTCTGCACTGGTAGTCTAGAAAAATTTTAAGTAACAAAAAAATTAAGGTGTAGAACTTCCAAAAAATATTAAGGTATTTTCAAATCATCCATAACATGAGTCCAGTTAAACTAGTGGTCAACAAAGTATCTATTTAAAGAATGTGAAAATGATAGCACTTTGTACTGAGGTGAAGTCTGTTTCCTTCTCCATTTCATGTCCTGTCTGGGGTTTCCCCATGCTTTCAAATCTTCTTGTTTACCTTACACACTTAGACAGCATCAGAATATCCTTTATAAAGGTTTTATACTCAGATTCTACTTTTCATCTGGCTCTTATTTCATCTTTCTGCATGAATGATGACCTATTCTTTAGAGCCATGTAAAGTATGCATCCCTTTGGCAGGTCAGTGCTGTGTTTTATACCTGATAAGCAGGAGCTGTGGAATGAGTAAAATCAAAACCACTGGTTTGAGATTATCAGACTACAATGTGAAATCCTTGTATATAATTATTTCATCTCAAATATATAAGCTTGCTCAATTCACATCACTTCTGGATGACAGCGGGACTGAACCCCAACTCTGTCTTTTCAGGACCAAAAGACTCACTGTTGTGAACTCATTCCATCAGCAGTCCACAAAGCTGTCCTAGGAGTGAGAAAATTTGAATATTTCAGTATGCTTCTTTGGAAGCTTGTGGCTAAATTATACTGGGGTGCTAGTGTATATGGCTCCTAGTAAAAACACATTTTCATGAATTCAGGCAAAACTACAAATTTACCTGTAGAGCGTATTCAAAGCTAAATAAAATTTAAAATAAAATATGGGGGGTTTAAAATGATCTATTACATTAATAGTAAAGCTTTCTGTTAATAAAATTTCATCTACCAGAGATGATATTTCTCTACATCTTTGAAAGGTTGCCACAAATCTGTAGTGCTGACATGCTGTAGTGAATGACTTGAGACAAGGCACTTTATGTAATGTAGGTATTTCAAATGAATGTCCTCACACAACTACAGAATAAGCAAGCATTCCAAAATATTATAAAAATTAATTTTAATTTCCTATGGATTTGAATCCTAAATGTTTTTCTGTGATGAAAAACTTCCATAATGTCTGGTCTGTGCCATGACAACAACTTTAGACTTTACCTCCTCAGGTCTCTGTAATAACTGTAGTATGACTACACCATTCATTCTCCAAATTTCCATGGGACATTATTAGTCAAGAGTTAGTTTTGTGTGGCTGTTTCAGCATTATGACTTGCTTACTGACCACTCAGACATCAAATTCTGGTTTGCTTATTACTTGTTTAATTTTAGATTTAAGATTTTAGACTTTGCTAGATATATGTTTCACAGCTAACCTGTGGAAATTAATAGACACAATTACTTGGATATTATTGTCTTACTTTCATGGTAATGGAATTGAAGAGTNGAATATGATGCTATTTTCTTCCTCTTCCATATTGCAGCATTCTGACAATCTGAAAAGCCAGGAACCTATCTTTAAGTCATAGACTTTTTATCTTGAAGGAATTTTATTTAATCTCTTTCTGTTGTAGATTTCAAAAAATCTATTTCAGATGAAAAAATTTCACTACTTTAAAATTACTTTAGTAAGAAATTAGAAGATAGCTGACACTTCAGAATTTATGCTATTATTTCCCCCAAGGGGACCCAAACACTCTGTACATCAAAAAAATCTTATTTAAAATAGATTCCCCCCCTGCCCCCTACATTGATACTTATGTCACTAAAATAGCCCAAGCAAATTCCCATGGGGATATTAGCCAGGTTCAGAATTAATAGTATGTATATACAGCACCATATTGTGTTGTCTGGATACTAAAAGGCACAATGTGTCAAAATGTTAACATCAAAACTACAGGTTTTTATGCTAAAGAAGCATTTCTGTAATCTGTATTTTCTTGCAATATTGAGATTTTGGTACAGGGAAATGTTTTATCTAACCACATTAAAAAAAATACTTACACATATGAGTTCCACCAGTAGAAAATTAAACTCCTTTATATTTCACTATTGGGTCATAGCATACCCTCATGCATCAAAATGTTTTCTGTTGAAGCGAAATTGAGCGGAATAATTACAGCATACTAAATAATTCAGGGCTCAGTGGTTTGTCTGTGGTACGAGTTTATGCGTCCTACATAATGTCTAATGTGAGTTAGATTCCAGCTCATGACATTTAACAAGAACCTGATGAACAGGTAATTTCTCGCTATATTTTTTGGGTTTTATTTACTTTAAAACAAATATAACTACATTTAAAATATGAGAACTTTCCAGGATTTTTTTTTTGAGTTAACCTTTGGAATAGTTTTAATTAAGGTTTCTTCACAATATGGATGTACCACTTGCAAGTACGAGCTATGTTAGTAATTTTATTCTCATAATAAGATACATTTTTTTCCCAGACAACTATTTTTTCCAATAACTTATTCAATGCATCTGGTAACTCCTGTTCTCTTAACTGTTCATATGTTACATTCAACAACCCATGCATGCAGATAATTGCATCTTCACTGCTGTTATGAAGTAGTTAACAAAAAAAAAATTAATTTGAGCCATTCAAATTCTACGCTGTTTACTTAAAAAAAAAACCCCAAACAAATGTGCATGTATTTCCACTGGATTAAGAATCAAAACTAGAGAGAGCAAAAATATTGAAGGTGAATTTAATTCCTAACCCACCTCCTAACTTTAGGTGCTGGACCAGCTATCATTTCACCTAGCATAGAATAGAAACTGCAGATCCTCGTGCTTTAATCTATAGCTGTTTGTGTAACCATCAAATCAAGGGACTTGAGGGCCTTAAGGTGTAAGGTTAGGCATGTGGCTTGACTAAATAACCCAGTTTGGGGACATTGTAAGAGATTAATCCAATATCCCAAACGAATTCTGGCACAGGCAAGGTTTGAATCCAATTCCAGCATGGCTTCACCTGAGTTATGTGACTTTTCCACTGCCTATTGGTATTTCCTGGTGTGTCTTACCCATTTTTATAACAGACCAGAAAATTACTGGAAAATAACTTATGAATTAGAGAATTTTCCTCTCTCCCTTCAGGAGGATATAAGAAGTGAGTTATTGCTCACGTTTACAAGAAATTTGGATATTGAGTAAAGAGAATCGATATAATTTCTATGTAGAATTAACAGGAAAAGGGACAATTCAGAGACCACAAACCTACAATTTTGCTTTGAAACCGTGTATTTCAGAATACCAGAGTCTTTATGTTAAGGTCTTGCTCATCATTTCAGTTCTTGGGGATTAAGAGCACTGATAACATCCAAGATGCAAAATTCTTCCTCTCTGTTCACATGACGTGTGGCGACATACTAATCATTAGTCACTTTAGTAAATGCAGTGTTGCCTGGCTGATTTTTAGCTCACAGCACAGTATATTTAAAATACATCTCTCTTATCCACAGCCCGTTCTGTATTTATTTTACTTTTGTGCTCTATCAGTTACCTATTGCTTTTCCTCTCACTCTTATCCATATGCCAAGAGCTTTTCATTGACCTGAGCTGCCGTGACTCCTGCTTTCTGCCTTCTTCAAAGCAATCTTTGCAAACAAGAGTATCTGTCAACTTCTATCTTCCTTCAAATCAACACATAAGTATGCATCTTCCTTATGAGTCACAGCCTTTCCCTTTATTAATTATTTATGCACATCTCTGTAGCAGTTAACAACAGCCAAATTCCAGTCAAATAACTACTGTGAGTTTTTGTATGTTAAATGCAGCATTTATTAGTTACTTTGAAGAAATTTTAAATTCTGGCCCTTTAAGTTATCTCCACCTAAGAAAAGTAAACTAGAACTCTGTATTCTCACATGTCCTTCTGGAAGAAGGGATTCTGAAACCACCTGAAAACCTAAGTATTTCTTTCTTCCTGTAAATTTACACCTAGCTAGGACAAAACATACACACCCACTGCACTTTGCAAATAAAGAACACTACACTATCAATAAAAACCTGTCAGCCTACTGACAGTATCGCCTTTAAAGAGGCATGAAATCTACTCATAATCTAGTTTTGCACTATTTAATTTGCTTGAATTTGTTTTCAATGCATGTCCAGTCAGCGTTCATATAACAGACCTATGTCTGTACAGTCTTAATCTAATCAGGCCTCGATCTTAGTGGTAGAACAGAAAAAAAAAAAAAAAAAAAACCAGAGTAGCAGTGGGATCNNGAGGCGGGCGGCGGCTCCGGCCGTGCCGTGCCGTGCCGTGCCGTGCCGTGCCGTGCCGTGCCGTGCCGTGCCGTGCCGTGCCGTGCCGTGCCGTGCCGTCGGAGCTCCCTGTCTCCCTTGCTCCTGAGCGGTGTTGGCCCGGGCGTCACGCTGCGGAGGAGGTGAGGGCAGGAAGAGCCTCAGCCCGTGCCGGCCTTCGCCTCTGCGCCCTGTCCGGCCGTGTGCCCGGCGGCCCGTCTGCGGGGAGATGCGTGGCTGGGATGACCTTTACCCGCTCCCATTGCCGCCCTCCTGGGTACCGGGGGCTGCTGTCGGGATTCTTTCCTTGCACTTCATCCAGAAACTCCTCTTCCCGTACTTCTGGGCCGACCTGAGATACCTGCTCAAAGTGTTGACCTATGGGCTGAGAATGGAGATGTACCGGCTGCAAGGGAGGGTTGTCACCGTCCTGGACAAGTTTGTGAAGCTGGCGGAGAAGCAGCCCCACAAACCGTTCCTCATCTACGAAGGGACCGTTCACACCTACAGAGATGTGGACCGAAGGAGTAACAGGATAGCACAGGTCTTCCTGCAGCACGAGGCTCTGAAGAAGGGTGACACGGTGGCCTTGCTGATGGGGAACGAGCCAGACTTCATCCACGTGTGGTTCGGACTGGCCAAGCTGGGCTGTGTGGTGGCGTTCCTCAACTTCAATGTCCGCTTCAGATCTCTCCTGCACTGTGTCAGTAGCTGTGAGCCCAAGATACTGGTTGTGGGAGCAGGTAGGGTATATACTCCTCATTCCTACATCCAAAGCTTTTAATGTCACATCTCCCACATACCTGATTGTTTGTTCGAAACCTGATTTAGAGATGTTCACAGAATGAAAGAAACACAGAGCTGGAGGGGGCTTCAAGATGTTATAAAGCTTCAGCTGCTCAGGCAGAATCAATTATATCCCTGCTTTGTGAATATGCATTTAACTTTTTCTTAAAAAACGTGTATTGCAGGAGAGTTTTCAAGATCTAAGTACAGCCTGTTCCGAGTGTTTAATTGTGTCAGTAAAAGTGTCTCTGAAAGCATTAAAATTACCTGTTAAGAATAATTTTCCATTACTTCTCAAATAGTCAAATTTAATCTTACTTAAGTCATGTACTTTATTCTCTTGTACTATCTGTCCATCCTTCTACTGATCAAACACACTGCAAAACTGGAAGGTCTAAACTTGGACTGTACAGCCTCTGCTGTTCAGCTGTTTGCAGAGGTACCACAGTTTTCCAAGAATAAAGTTTTGGGAGTAGAGTACTTAGGAGGTTGATTCATAATAACAAACTTACTGTTGGTGTTGGATTGTAGAAGAAATTGCTGTGTTTGGATACGTATAGTAATGTGTAGTGCAACTTTCTGGAGTATTACATTTTTATTGAATGATTCAAAAGAATTTAAAATCTTCTTGTAGGCATCCTAGGCCCTGTAAGTTCAAATTGGGCTTAATTAGATAGATGTATAAACTGCAGACAGATCTAAAACATAAACTTGCCAAAACTCATTTATGATGAAGTGAAAGTGAACCTGCAAGGCTCAAAGACCACACAGAAGTTTGACACTTGATTGGAAGAAAATATATCTAAATATTGCATATTAATGTTGTCCCATCTCTTTATTGTTTCAAATCTCCTTTGCCTTTTTGCTGTTGTGCACACCTTCTTGCTTTACTGCTGTTACACAAATTGTGGGGTTTTACACCCATGACACCTAAACGATAGAATTTTCTTCCATCTGTTCTCTGCTGCTATGAAGTTGTGTTTTCAAAAATGCATTTCAGATTTTTCCCTTACATATTTTTAAATTATAAATCTTCTCATTCTGATTCTATGGTTTGCTAGTTTAAGATATCTGGTAATTAAATCAAGCCAATGAAACAAAAGCCAATTTAAATATAATCCAAATACATGATAACAAGGCTTCGGAACTGACAGCTTTTCATTTTGCTTTCTTACTTAATTTTTAAAAAATCTTTTTAGCTCCTTCTTATGAATATGTACTTTTGAGTGTATGGATTGAGGAAGGGTATTAATGTTCAGGAACTTCCTGCTCATTGACTGTGGAAAGGGAGAAACTTTGGATCAAAGCTTGTATCTGAGAGATGTTAATAAGTTAGAGGTAACTAATGGATGAAAAAAGCATTTGCAGAGCAGGGCTAGGAACTGTGTTTCTCTGCTCTTAATTTGCTACCAGCAGCTGATAGTAAGAGCAACTGTGTGGAACTAGGTTCTTCTGGGAGTCTGCCTCTGTTCACAAGGGAAGAGCTGTGTGCAGCCAGCTGATACAACAGAAATACCAAAAAATTAGTTCTCAGCTGGTATTTTACATATTGGGCTTTTTATTTTATTAATGGCTTTTAGTCTCTGCTGTAAGTCTGCCAGTCCCATGAGCCTTCTCAGTATTTTTCTTCAGGACTTAAAGGACTTTATTTTTATCTGTGAAAGAAGTTAAAGTTGCTAGGTTCTCAGCTGTTGACCACATCATACAGGAGCCTCTCCAAAGGAGTGCAGATTTGGCAACTGAAAGTTTATACACAGACCAGTGACTGTGAGGCCTAACTCACACCACTCTTGAAAGAAACATACTGAACCTAATTATTATAGGTAATAGTTTCCCCCTAATGTTTATAAAAATTGCAGAGCAATGTTTAACACTGAGGTTGCACAGTCATTTACATAATTATTAGAGGTCTATTAAACATCTTTTCATCCAGTGTTATTGTTAGCATCAAGGGATTCTTTTTCATCAATAGACGTGAGTGGTTAATTTTCCTCCTGTGGTACCATTTTCACAGAAGTGTGGATAGTTTGAACATGGTATATATATTTTTTTTCTAAGTATTTACACTAAAACCAATCCACTTGTGGTCTAATATTTATCGTTGCCGTAGACAGGCATTGTGTCTGGCAATTGAGATTGTTTTTTTTTTTTTTTAATCAGAGAATAGTATGTAACAGCAGTATTTTTGGATAGTGAAATTCTTTTAAAAAATATGTAGGTTTTTCACCCTCCACAAAGACATGCAGGTTGACACAGCATTTCTATTTCTTGCAATAGTTACAAACTATATCTTCAGTATTTTGGATGACCTTTGGTCTTATTCATAGACTGCAGCGCAGGAGAAATTACTCCCTTAACAATTTGACTGCCTGTGTTCAGCAAGACCAAATTTGCTCTTGAAATTATTGTCTGTAATAACACATTAGAACAGGAACCTGTGTACAGGTTCTACTGTTATATCTTACTGTATATCTAGTTAATATAAGATTTGGTTTATGCTGAAGGGATCCTTTGACTGTGGTCTGAAACAATTCCCACTGATGATTGTTTATGGCAAAATCTTCCCTGCTCAGAATGGTGATGTAGCCTCCTTTTGTGTGAGATGATTGCATCTTGAAGCTTTTTTTTACCTCATTCTCAGAAACGCTTTTGTTTTTTACAAATGTGATACCTCCATACAATTAGGCTTGATACTATTTATGGTTGCATGTCTTCCATACCTTGATCCATTTTTCATGGTGCCTCTTGTAAGATCACTCTCATATGCCGTTTTTTACTCCTGACTTTTGTTGTGTGCCTGCATATTTGTCGGGCATTGTGGTTTGGTAAGCTCATCCAAATAGTATTATCTTGTCTTTGCTTCAGCACTTGGAATCAGACTTTCTTCTGGTCTGACAATTCTCTCATACTTGGATTGCTTTTTCTAAGTTTAGTTCAGAGTGTTTCATTAGTATTTAAGTTTTGTGGGTTTGATTTTGCCTTAATGTATTCTATGAACTCAGCAACTGAATGTTTCATTCTTAAGCCCCAAATATGTTATAAAAACTTCAGGTTTTCTTCCTCTTGTTGGTTTCTCAGATGAAATGGCTATCTCTGAAAGTGTGGGGGTTTTTTCTGTGGCACTGATGCTCTTTTAATTAATTTAGTGCAATCAAGTAAATTTTTTGTCTTTTCATCCAGGCTCTGGCTAAAAGGCAAATACGGATTCTATTATTTGCCAATATTTAGTCTTTCTGTTCCTTTCCAGTAATTCCATTTGCCTTTGTGTCAGAGAGAGAGAGAGAGAGTTTTTTTACTTTAACTACCCTCATTTGTCTGCTATGTTCCCAGAGTATTTAGTTCTTGCTTTAATTTGTTGCTTAACCTTTTCACACTTCCATTCCCAGAAACATTTTCTCCCACCACTCCCATTTTGGGGAATGTTTCTTGAAAGAGATTCAAAAGCTAGAGTTTTAAACCGCATTTTTAATAAAACAGTAGTTAACTAACTTGTAAGTCAATGAGGAACTTGTAAAAGAGAAAGAAAAAAACTGTATGCTCTTCTCTTTCAAAAGCTGTTCCTTCTTATTACATGTTACCAAGCTATGCCACCCTTAGTTGTTTAAAAGCTGCTGGTTAAACAGAGGAGGTAAGGCACTGCTTAAAATGAAGACATGTTTTAAGGCACTATGTGCTCTTTGGCGAATATTTCTATTGATTGAAGACTTGCTTGAAGAAGGGATTACATTGCATGTGTTCTATCATAGTTTCTATAGCAGTATCTATATCAGCAATACTGCTAAACAACACATACAGTTTAGTGACCCACCAGAAATGCACAAATGGAATTTATTTGCCAGAGCATCTCTGGTCTGTTCCTATTTGGAAGAGTTCAGGCCAGAGTAGGACATTCCAGATTGCCATCAGGACTCCTGATGCAAGCATTCAGCTGTTAAAGGATTGCTTTCTAAACTCCATGAAATTGATTTACATCAGTCCTGATAACAAAGGCCATTATGGGAGTGTACATGCTGCATGGACACGTGTGGACAGCCTGCTCTGCTTGGCTCTGCTTGAGCAGGGTGATCGGATCGAGGTGACCTCCAGAGGCCCCTTCTATTCACAGACATCTTGTGATTTTGCAGTTCTGTACAGAGATATGTCTCCCAGCTATGTTACATTTTTCTGGCCAGAAGTTTTTACTCTTGAGGCACTAGCAGTGCTTTCTGCTGCTGCTGAGTGTATTCTGAGCTAGACAGAAGGATGTCTATATCCTGGAGAAAGAGAGTAAGCAAAGTATTTTTTGTATTTGTAAATTAAAGTCATTTGATGTTACATACAAGTAGAAGTCTCATCTGTCATGTTAGTCACCGAATGAAAAAAAGAATGGATTCTATTGAAACAACCTTTTCTTATCCATTTGGAATAAAAAGCTATTTAGACCTAAACATTTAGCACAAGAGGACCATAGAAAACCTGTGGAAGACACCTGCTCTGTTAGACACCATATCTCTTTGATCACTTGCTCTTACTCTAGTCTGTGTCTAGTCCCAGATGATCTTTGAGGGGAAAAAAAGACTTGAGTGTGATTTGCAAGGTGATTTATATTTTGTTACCTTTACTGCCTTCAGTGGCACTTCAAGATACTAGCACTGATCCTGAGCCACAGCTGACTTTTCTACTGTTATTACTTTGTGAGGAGCCATGCTGAGTCACTGGAGGGATCAAGTGCAAGTAACAATTACTTTCTGAGGCCAGACAGTATGGGGAAGAGTCCGGACTTGATATAATTTCCTGAGCATATCAGCCAGGGTACACATGGAAGTTATGTAAGAACCATTTCATGGAGTTTTCTTTCTGAGTAACTTTCTGTTCAGTACAAACTGATCTCATAATCTAGTGTATTCCTTTCATCAGCGTGGGACTGTGTGCTTGCCAACAGCCTGTGTGATCTCTCTGCTAGAAAATAACATAAAAAACCTTTGTGCAACCAGAAGCCTAAGACAGTAGTTCAAAACATATTTTCCTTGCTTTCGCAAATGATGTAACTGAGTTATGTATTCATGTGAATATAAAGTAACAGTTTCACAAACTTTTACTGAATAATGCTTTAAAAGTAAGAGGAGGGAAAAAAAGCAAACAAAAGCAGAAAAACCTATCCATCCTGATAAATTCCAGATATTTTTTCCCAGTAGGAGCCAAATAGTTAGCATATGGCAAACATTTGTATACAAGCAATGTAAACAGCACAGATAGAACTTGTCAAATTTTGTATGAGGAGACATTTCTCCCAAAACAAGTAACCCAAAATCTGAATATACTTTCGTAGCGTAAAGAGTAAATAAGTATTATTTGAGTAAAACTCTGAGTTTAAATAGCAGAATTGCTTTACTGTAATTGCTTTTCTTTATAAAGTGCACATACAAGGTACCTCTAGAAATATACAAATTATAGCTCTTCCAAGAGGGCTGTGTCTTCCTGACAGGTGGAAGAGATGATATGTAAAGACTAGACAGCCCTACACAATGTCTGGCACAGAAGTTTTCTGTTTGGGGAACAAAATGTTAGTTGACCGTCATTAGAATTATTATTTGGAAATATGTTAGTACAACTGAGAGTCATCTCCAAACAACCCATCTCATGTGTGTTCCAGAAGTAACTTTCAGTTTCTGGCATTTTGAATACAGCTGTTTTAACTTACCTTTTCTTATTCAGGAAATAATTGTTTCTACTGTTCTGTGCTATCTATGAGAAGTTTCTTTCATGATGACTTTTAATTACAAGCTGTTCACATATGGTTCCAAGTACTAGACTCCTGAGCACAGAAGAAAAATTATGCTGTGTAATCATTTAATTGTTCAATAGTAGTAAACAGCTCCAGAACCACTGGTTTTAAGAGTGAGTGTTTGGAGAAAAAATTAAGAGTGTGTATGTTTATTATGATCATTAATCTTAACTACTTTGGGTAAATATGTTTCAGTCTACTAAAAGGGAACTGTGTCCTCATGTCATTCTCGAATCTTGAGTGTGTCTGCGCGGTTGAAATTAATAGTTCCTATCTTTCTTCCTTTGATGCACGAAAAAGGGAAAAAAGAAGAAGAGGCAAATCCTCTTCTTTTTGACAGACTTGCATTCTAGATGAAGCCAGTGCATTAATAAAGAATGGCAGAGAATGCTATATTCTCTTACTGCTTTTGAAAACAGAAATAGAACTCCAGCTACTTCCAACACCTCTGTTTCTTTTGCTAAGTTCTACACAAGCTATCCTTAGTATATTTGAGAGTATATTTGAGAGACATATATGCATAATAAGAAGACAAAAATCAGTATAAGAAGATAACATGTACATAGTTATTCCATCACACTGGGTTTATTAATACATGTTAGAAATTGCACAGTTGTATTTTTCTATTTATTGCTCAAAAATATGCCATAATTCCATAATACCACAGCTAGACAGAATTAATATGCCAATGAACCTTGACATTCATGGCATCAGTTTCCTGCAGTTACTACTACTGTTCTTGACATTATTATTTATTCAGATTTTTTCACTCTGTTGCTGTCTATAGTGGGACTGTACTCCAATGATTCAAACAGGATGCTATCCGTCTTTCAGGTTTTTAAAATTACTTGGGTGATTTCTTCCTGAAATCATTCTGCAGTACTAGGAAGTTAGAAAACAAAATTTTTAATGTAACACTATGTCAGATCTATTTGCTAAATGTTCATAAAATATATAAAACTTGTACTCTGTAGCCTTTAGGTTTGTACAACATGTTTAGTTGATTACAGTAGGCTGTATATCTGTAATAGCAATTGTATGTTATTAATTAAAATAACTACATCAGTCTGTCATTATTAAAGCAGCTTTCTAAAAGATTAAAAATCTTCAGTTGTTTTGGTGTAAAATTTATGCAATGGTATCCATGTTTTTTATTTGTGAAGTGAGTTTAGATTTCACATCAGCGTTTCAAATGCTGGCTCTGGCAGTGCCTCATTGTGAGGTTCTGGGTGAGTCATGTCAACTTTGTTTATTCAAGTTTATTCAACTTTGTTTATTCAAAGTTTATTCAACTTTATTTATTATAAAAACTGAGATAATAAAATAAATTTATACCCACAGGTATATTTGAAAGATTAATTACTTAGACTGAGATGTATCACAGCTCTTAGGTGTAAATGAGTTCTATTGGAAATAGTATTGTTCCTGTTCTTGGTATGTTTCCTGGATTAGTACTTTAATGACTGTTCAGTCTTCTGAGAAAGTGACATTGTAAAAATGCTTCAAAATATAAATACCAAATAGATTATTAAAGGATTGGCCTCTCTATATATTTTCTTTTTTTATTTACTCTAGGAACTTCTCTCATTGTTTCTTTCTTGATAAGCCAACAGAATAAAACTTAGTTAAACTGCTGTTTCTTTTTAAATTAGTCACTTCTGTGCTTTTGAAAAAAAATTACTTCTCCATAGGAGATTGCTGTTGAGGGCATACGAGGAAACCTATACTGTAATTATTAGTTATGTATATATCTGCCTCCATGGATTTCTTCAAGCTTTATTTGAAGTTGAAACTTAACCACGTTTCATTCTGGTCTTAACAATGACTAAGGGCTACCGAAAATCATGTGGACAATAGGAGCTAGTAATCAAGGCTCGCAAGTTTGCCTTGAGAGCTAGTTGACCATTTGACTATGTGGGATCAGTAGTATTTTTAGCACATTGTATCTTGTTTTCAGTGGATTTTCATTCTAGTTCACTGTTATTTTATTGTATCTATATCCATGGAGGTTACTTGCATTTCTCTTTCTATTATAAAAAGTAAAACTTTAAGAAGAAAAATACTTTATTCTCTAGTTTTGTGAAGGCATAATGGAATTAACATTATTTCATGTTGATTTTTAAGATTTGCTTGGGACGTTGGAAGAAATTCTTCCTAAACTTCAAAAAGATGTTAGTGTTTGGATAATGGCCAAGGACTCCATGTTTCCAAATGTGCATAGCCTTTTAGACAAAATAGAAGCTGCATCTGAAGACCCTGTTCCAGTTAATCGAGGCTCTGCCAACAACCTCAAGTCAGCTGTTTTGTATATATTTACTTCGGGAACAACAGGTACAGATCTTCTAAAGAGTCCATGTTTTCCTTCAGCTTTCATCTAGAAATTTGATTTTTCTGAAACTCTAGTATCTCAATAGCAAAATGTCATGTATCTCATCTAGAAGCATTACTATAGAAAACCGCCCATATTTCTTGTGTTTCTATTTGGTGTTTATGGGTTTCTCTTCTTTATTTTTTCCTGCCACATTGTACAAATACTATGAGAGGCTTTACCTCTTATTACTTCACAGCTAAGATGTTTATAAAATATTGCTTTTTTGGTCAGTTTACAATCATAATAGATAGTATTTTGTGACCACATAACACTGCCTAGCTAAAGTTATTAAGATTTTTACACAGAACTTTAAAAAAGAATCTTGAAACACAAAAATAGACATTTGCTTTTCTTTCATCACGTCATGTGTTATGCAGGTCACTGTAGAGACAGAAAATAGGATTAACTTACTAACCTTTTAGTTTAGAAACAGATGTCTGAATTGCGCTCCAGCAGCTAAGAAGCTAAGACTTTAAAAAACCTGATTGCTGACATGAAAGGCAGCATTGTTTTTAAGAGGAGTGGATTGGCATTCTCATTCAATTGAACACAACAGTTTTAGCCACATGAAGATTGAAGATGCATATGTGGTTTGAGGCTTTGTTCCTTCATACAAATAATAATTTAATTTATTTGCTTCAGGTTCTCAGGAAAAAATAGGAAATAAGAACATCAGTCTCCAATAAAAAAGTTAGGACGTTATACATATTGTCAAGAGATGAGGTTTTATTTGTAATACTACTAATAGAAATATGCTTAAGTTTGCTTGTTAAGAGTTGGGAGTTAAATTAGCTAAAAAAACTACAGAATTATCCAGGTGGGATGATTTTGTTCTTACAATTAGAATCAGAGTATCTGTGTGAGGTCTCAAGTTTCAGTTATGTAGAATTTAAAATCTTTTTGAAAATTTGTATGAAATACATGAATTTATACTGAACTTCTATTAGGTACTATGTAATTGAAATCATAAGATTTGTTTAGTCTGAAGAGTATGGAATAACTAATTTTGAGTTACTGAACATTTTCACATATTTTGACTGATAGTTAAAAGAAAAGAGTATTTTGCACAGTCTGTAGTAATCTCTCTGTAAAGGCAAAAGTAAAAACTCAAGACTGTAGAAAACTTCTTGCTATAAGCAATTTATTGGCAACCTAGGCATATTCCCTTTTCACTTTAGTGTAGAAAAGTGGAATAGCCTGGAGGGTGGCTCGACTCTCCACAGATTATACTTCCAGTTCTAGCTAAGTCTTCAAATGAGCTTTGCAAATAGCTTTGCAAGAATAGGTGAGAAAACTTTATGAATCATTACATCTTTTGAAGTATTGAACTGTTCTCACTGTTCATCATCACCCTGACTCAGACTGAAATTTGTGTGTGTGTTTGAGAACACATATATTATGCAAGATCACATCTCCTACTCAGATTAATAGGTACCAGAGTAGTAGCAGAAGAAGCCCTTGCCTGTGAGTCTGCATGTTGCTGAAGAGAAATGCTGTGCCGAACTTGGAGAAGCTCATTCAGAGGAACCTAACTGATGTGGTCTTCTCACTGATTTTTTCTTTTTTATTAATTCATCATCATAGACTATGTAGAGTTCTAAAACCAATAGAAAGTTGTGTGATTCTTAGATAAGCACCTGTTGTGTGACCTACTCCATGTAGATCAGATACCTTTCTTATTTACCTTACAATCACTATGACTCTTGATTTAACAAGATCTGGTGTGATGCCTCTTTATGTTAAAAGAAGTCCATATCAACAGTAAATTTTTTGTCCCTTCTTGCTTTATATAATTTGCAGGCAGCAAACCTATGAGTTTCTTCATGTTTCCACTTATTTGAATAGATGTGACATCAAACTAAATAACAAAGAGATGAGGTTACAAACTGGCTAATCTTTATGTGTACATAAATGTGCAATATTGTATTAAACAGCCAATTGTCTATTTATGGCCATCTAAAAAGATAGTTGACTATTTGGTTACAGAAGTAAGAATTGACCCTTATGATTTTAGAGACTATACACAGATGCCCTTTAAGAAATGCTTTAATGCATTATTTTGATTTTATTACAGGTCTTCCAAAGGCAGCAGTCATTAGTCATTTACAGATTCTTAAAGGAGCTGCTGGACTATGGGCTTTTGGTGCTACTTCAGAAGACATCATTTATATTACTCTGCCTCTTTATCACAGCGCAGCTTCTCTTCTTGGCATTGGTGGATGCATTCAGCTGGGTAAGGCTTGTTTGCTTTTGTTGTTAATAGAGAATTAAGTATTATAAAAATGCATAAAACACACTTAGGTTCACTACCCCTAGGGAAGCTAATGCTTTGCTCAAATTCAGTAAGTAGTCTTTTTTGGAATAGTTGTGTATTTTGGGGAGGGGGGATGTTTTGTACTAACAAGAGATCTCTACAAGCTCTCTTTGTGGCGAAGAATTAGTTATCATAATTTGCATCACAAATGTTTTGACTTCTTTTTATTTAGGTCAAAAGGAAGTCAAGGACATACACAGTATTTTGGCAGTGTGTATGGTGCATTAGTGTATGTATGACTAAGCATTGTACAGTAGAACAGAATTAAAATGTATTTGGTGAACTTAAAATATTGACAAATACATTGACTACTACAGATTGTACAAGCTTTTTCATGTATGTTTAAATCCCATATAACTTCTTATCCATTTGATTTGTGTACTGTTTTGACACTGGCAATAAATCAGATGTATTACTGAGACAATATAGGTGTCCTCAATGACTCTTTTATAAAAGATTTATTTGGAACTCCATGGCAAATACTTTGTTTCCTTGTGCAGCAAGTTCAAGTCAGAGCAAGGGAAAGATCATTGTATTATAGGTTAATTCTGTCTGAATCTGCATTAATGAATACTTTCTTGAGAGATGAGTCTTCAGTGATACCCACATGATTTATTAATCAGCCTGAATCTTCTGGGTATTTCCAGCTAAACACTTGAACACAAGTTCAGGTTAAACTCTTAAAATTTGTTACAACACTAACAGTGTTGGAAGAACAGAAGCTGACTTCTTGTTTTTAAGCTCTGATCTATTGCATTGCTGTCTCAGCCAGGAGGCTGATTTCCTCTGCCTTCTTTGTCTACCAGGTTTGAACATACGTCTTCAAATTAAACAGCTTAAATACCGCAAAGTTCTCTGAGCGAGGCTGTCTTAGTTCCTCAGATGTTCTGTTTTATAGCTAAGCTGCCACACAGAGCAATTGCCTAATTTTATTTTCCCTACTGTTTCCATAAAGGTGCAACCTGTGTTTTAAAAAAGAAGTTCTCAGCTAGTCAGTTTTGGAGTGACTGCAGAAGGTACAATGTGACTGTCATCCAGTACATTGGAGAGCTTTGCCGTTACCTTTGCAATCAGCCAGTGGTAAGTGGAATGAAAGTGATGCCTATTTTTCTGTCAGTACATTTATTTTTCTTCATGTGGGTATGCTAAAAGGGAAATTAAACTGTATTGGGCATGTCCTTCTGCCCTTCCTTTTATGTGAGGTTCTGCAAGTATTTGGTGATATGTAGATGCTTAATAGAAATAATGGCTTGAACCATGAAGATATACTAAAAGTATTATAAGGAATGATTCTGAGACTAAAAACTGATTCAATATCATTTGGTGAAAAAGTACTATTTCACAGAATTTTGCAAGATAAGTTCAAAAAACCAGGAATACTTTCAAATGCCTTTTCTGAATTTTTAGAACTTTGTTTCTTGGCATCTGTGTGTGTCAGAGGTCTCATGTTTTGTATACTATGTATTAGGACTGTTTTGTTTTGTGAAATATGCATATTCTGAGACCATCTAAATCACATTTTTAAACTTGGAAGCGGCTTGGTTTAGGTTAGCAGCTTTTTGTTCAAAGTGAAACATTTGCTTTTTTTTCAATGATAGAACTATTCTAGACAACAAATATTTAAGAGGACAGAAGGAAATTTGTGAATATATACAGAAGTTGGATGCAATGCAACTGTTGTCTCTTTGAAAAGCTTCCCTATGCCACTATCATAATTTCATTTTGTTATTTCAAAAAAATAATCAGTGGTTTATTTCCTTTTCAGTGAATTTTATTAAAATTACTCATCTCTTAGGAAAAGGTACCAGTAACTCAAATTATTTAATTTGAAAATTATTAACATCATCTTTAAGCAGTATTCTAAAATAAGAGATTGCAAATCAGTCTTGTTTTCCAACAGAATAATAATTCGCGTTAATATCTTGAGTTGCTGACCAAAGAATGGAAAAGGTCATTGGATTGCTTTTCCCTTAGGAAAATTTTCAGAAGTATGTTTAAGCAATGTAGTTGTGGGTCATGTAGCCAACTGCTCTATCCATGTGTGCCTCAGTAAGGTAGAAGTTCTTGAATTAAAGGAGTATGGATAATGGCTTGGTGAAGACCACTGGTGCTGATCAGAAACCAGAACAGTGATACCTTCTCTGATTGTTTTTTGTGGGGCTTTTTTTTGGGGGGTGGTTATGTCTTGGGATTTTGTTTTGTTTTAATTTTTATTTGTTTGGGGGATTTTAACTTTCTAGTAAAAGAAACAAAAAATTATTTGATAGCAAAAAATCAAGTTATAGATCATAAGAAAATTCAAGGCATTGGGGAGCCATAGTTTTTATAAATTGTGATTTTTTTTTTCTTCATTGTAGGCTAACTTGATTTCCACAAAGTCATTTCCCTTCTCTCCAAAACTTCACAACTTTTGCTGTGTTTGCAGTCTGAGATATTAATTATTCACTTTTTCTATTCTCTTACTGTGCAGGGAGAGCATGGCTTCTTTTCCCACTCCTTTTTCTCTTAAAGCACAAATTATAGATTAATATACTTAATTTCTGAAACAAACTCTTCTATTTTTAAATCTTTACCAAGCCACCATGAAGTTAAAGCAATTTTAAGTTGTGCAAATAAAGTAATTTATACCATCCTTAACTATTTATATACTGCATACAGTGGTTATACAATCATTAACTATTCATTAACTGTATAACTATTCCATTGTTAATTTATGTGCATAGTTTCTAGGAGCTGGCATATCTAAACTCTTTCCTCTGTGAGGACATAGGGTATTTTTTTGTTTTGTTTTTGCTTGCTTGCTAAGCCTCCTCAAGAAAAATTCAAATTATAAAACAAATCAGTTTGACAGCTAGGTACTTGAAGAAAAATATTAAGTATCTGTCATGTTAAAACTGGAAGAGAAACATGCTTGTACAAATAAGTGGAAGGTTTTGAAATATCTTAGGCAATTTACTCTTAGTTTTCAAGTAAGTAGAATAATTTCCTATATTGGATTCCCTATTTAAGTTTTGTTAATGTAGAAGTACTATGTATGCTAGCAGCATGAGGAAGATATGGTGCATTTTAAAGTTCTGTCAGGATATTATGTGGGCAGTGTTCGTGAGATTAGAGTGCTACAAAGCCCTTCTAATCAACCCAGATTAAGTCCATAGCAATTACCTTATTTTCTTAATCTGTTTCTTTAACACTAAACTTGAAATAAATGGTATATTGTTTACAGTTGGAGTCCATGCTGTGACCTCATGTTTCATAAATTCTGAATTGAACTTTGGGCAAGTCTCTGTGGTAGCATATAGGCTCTTGGCTGAGCTTTCCCTATTGGTTTTGTCTTGTTTGATCGTTCTGCCTCCTACTCACATCTGCAAAAGCTTTTGAAAACTCTTGCAGCAAATTTTTCTGAGATTATTCTGTATCCAGTTTGGTTTAGTAATCTGTTGTCTGGAACGAACATTTGTTAGAAAAGGAAGTTGTCTTTTTTCCTTAGGTACAAGTACAAAAAGATCTGGCTTTTTGTGACATTCATAGATTTTGCTGGGTTTCCAAGTGAGTAATCCTCATGCCTGCCCTCTTCCAAACAAATTTTCTGCAGCATTTTGATTGTAGTGAAAATACAGTGACCAGCACTGATGCCTAATAGCCATCAGTAGCTACAAAATGGATCCGTCTGTAAAATACTAGCATGACTACTCCCAAAGTCTCTATTAACAATGATCTGAAAAACTACAAGGGTATGGCATAGCAAAGCTCCCTGTATTGCCTCTTTTTGGATAATCTGCGGATATATTCTCCTTAGACGGAACTAATTTAAATTTTAGCATCGGAACTGTAAACAAAACCTTCCAAAGGCAGTTGCAGATTTATTTCAAATTTGATGTAATAATTTAATATTGCATTTATTAAATTTAATAATGCATTGCATCCTGAAGCTTTTGGAAAGATGGGAATGGTAATGCAACATCTCTTTCCTGCTTTTCTGTAAAGAAGACCTGCATCCTGAAAAGTGTTACAAACAGAGGGTAGAAATCAGTGTCCTTAACCATTATGTCATGTTTTCTATTTTTGTAAGCTGTGATGCAGTATGACAGTATTTGTATGATTTATGATACCTTGCATGAAATAGGCAAGCTCTCTATTAAAACCAGAGTTCACTTCTGCTTCTGTTCAAAGTCTGTGTCACAAATAATTGTATCATTGCTTATAATTTCCCATTTAATATGTGTCCAGTTTTATGTCCTTTTATGTCCACTTGGTGTTGAGACAGTGTTATGCTCTGGCACAGGTAATATTTCTTATTTTCTTGGGGTTACCTAAGTGTATAAGACCATGCTTATCAGCTTTCAGACTTTGTTTTGTTAAGCTGAGTCAAGACAGTCTCTCTACTAGATACAGTTTGGCCAAGGGTTCTTTGGATGGGATTAAGCTGTCTGAAATGACTTTAGAGAAGATGCTTAGGGATTTATTGTGTTAAAACTCTTCTGTGTTAGAACAATAGTCGTTTAGAAGGCAAAAACAAGGAATTCAGTGCTANCACATCTGTACCTTCCAAGGGAAGGCTTCTAAGAATCTCTACCTGTCATTGAAATTTAATTTACAGGGGGGAATTTTGCAATTTGTTTATTCTTCTAGTGACCTATCCTTTAAAAAAAAAATCTGAAACCATTTGCACGTGTCATAGGAAGACGTTATTCTTAATCCAAGTACTTCTTACTGTGCCTAAAATAAAATTGAACACTGTTTGTACATACTGTTAGAGAAAATAGAACTTTTAGACTAAGAACATATCCAGCACAAATTAAAGCTTAGAAAAGACCATGAGATTTGGAAGCTTGTATGTTTTTTCTCTCTAGACAGTATTATTTGACCTTATAAAAAACAGACTGTATGTCACAGCAAACATTTTGCTTTCAA
>VXBC01012583.1:61084-92178 GCA_013399945.1 Ploceus nigricollis | reverse complement strand
TTCTGTTGTAGGTAGTGACAATGTCACAATTTGTAAAGGTGAAATACAGATAAAAATTACAGCTTTAAGAGACAACCTGAGCTCTCAGAGTGAGCAAAATAACTTTTCTACCAGTAACTGCTAAGGGCTGGGGATAAATGCTTGTGATAAATATTAAGGTCATACAGAATACGTTTATTTTCATAAAAATATTAGAAGACATAAGTAATAGGAAGAAACAGATGAATGTTACAACTGTTGGCAGAAGTCACTGTATTTAAGATGTTAACTAAAAGCAGTGCTCTTGTTTGCACTTCTTTCTTTTCACACTGTGTTTAAGAGGGATTGGTTCATGTGCTTGAAAGCCTCCCTGTAGAATATGAATAAATCTTTCAATAAAGATGTTTACATAGAGTCAATGAACAGAAAAGTAGAAGCCTCTGAATAGCTTTTCAGCTGGTGAAACTTAAAATGTTTTACAAAAAATACAATGTCTTGATTAACACAGTAATATAATAATTTACTGTTTAATCTTTACATCTGAGATACATATGTGTCTATGTAATGTTAATAATCATTTATGTTATATAGGACATTATGTGTGTATTTATATAGATGTGATATGGGAAAAATCTTGAAGACCCTCTTGAAGACCCTCAATTGTGTCTATCAATATATAAATCTCTTTCGTATACTGAAATAAATTCTGAGTGATGACAGACAACAAGGGAGCTTGGGATTAATGAGATCCAAGGAAGCTTATAAGAAGGGCTAAAAATAACCCAGGGCACGTTCACCTGAAAAGCATTATGTAAAAAAAAAAAAATCCAAACTTTATTTGTAAATGTAATTTCTTATTTTAAGCAAAGATACTCAAACTGACACAGGAATCAAAACCTCTTACGCAAAACTGTATAGATAAAAATCAGCTTTGAGCTGAGAAACATTTAAATCTTATAACAAATCTTAAATAATTTCAGCTTATAAAATAGTTTTCACACAGCCATTCGGAATGAGTATTATGCACTTCTTCATGCAGTCATAGAACTAACTAAATGTTAGGCAGAAGACAAATTATTTAGTTTAAAAATAAACAAAGTTAGTTTTAAGCAAATTTTAAAATCCTGGAAAACTGGGTTCAAAGGAAGAATACTGATGTGTAAATCCAAGCAATGGAAGCAATGGAAGCTCCTAAGTTCATTGGCCAATGAAAATTAATGCGGTTTCTTCTCCTTTGACTAATTTTGAGCTAAAATAATCTAAAGTACTACAAGTGTTTCCTAAGGTATTGTATTCTTACATGTCATGATTCAGTTAATGTCAAACATACCATAAAAGATTTGTTTCTTGGTTTTGTTTACTTTGGCTCACAAAGTTGTGTGGCGCTATGCATCTGCTGTTTACAGCATAAATAAGGCATTTCAAGTATATTTTTAAAACTGTCTTTAAGATGTGATGACATTATAATCCAATTTCTTTTTTTCTCGCATTTCATTCTTTAAAGATGCTTGAAACTAAATCTAGTGCCTGTAATGCTTTGTTTTCGAAACTGATATTCTCCAAGAGAATTCAAAAATACTTCATCTCTAAAACCTGTAATAAAAAGCTTGTGATCTCTATTTTCTGATAAAGGTTCTCTGAGCATTCTCTGTAAGTTGAAACATTAGGAATGTCAAAACTACTTTCAAAACAGTATTTAAATTCACATATTTCCAATCAATTAAAAAATAAAAAAGGTGAGGGAATCTGTTATTAGATAACACCTAGGCAGCATAGTAGTAGACAATGTTGTACATTAACGCACTTTCAGTTTCAGCTCACTAAATGATGCTTTTTGTTTGCTACATTTCTGTTGTGCTTCAGAGAGTAAGATGTAGATTAAAATGATGAATGTTGCATGCAGTACTCTGTGAAAATAATATGGTAATGCTTCAACAGCTCAGGTCCTTGTCCCATTAGAATGTAAATAATGAGGTGAACCAAATGTTTGTCTGTGCCCAGACTAAATACTTTGCTGTGGGGCTTTCATTTTCTAGTATTTAATATGAAAAGCAAGCTGCTTAGAAGCACAGAATGATTTAGCTTGGAAAAGACTTTTGTGCAGGCACAGCTGTTTGCTCTGACTATGTATAGTTTCATTATGCATATTTAATACAAGACATGGTTCTTTCTTTTAATTATGTATTTTCATGATTATTATTTCAGAAACCTAATTGGAATACATCTCGTTAATACTCTGAAGTTGTAGGCAAAAGAAGATGTATACAACATAGTATAGTCATATATAATAATAGTCTCAACAGTTTTTTGATAATCTCAGATACTGAATTATAGTTTCTGAGTGTTTATAACAAAATAATTCTTCATTCTTTCAGTGCTCAAAAACTGTATCTTGTCAAAATACTACTCTGTATGATGCATTATTTTAAGCTATTCTAATCAGACACAAAACCAGAATGACATTTAATTTTTTGAACCATTTCATTCTTATTATTTATATTATTCATTGCATTTGGTCATATTAAACCTATTAAAGTAATTAAATATCAACATAAAAAGAAAGAAAGTGAGAAGGAGTAGCATTTAAATGTACACAGTGAAAAAAAAAAAAAGACCCACTCCCACTCTGTTCCTCAAGAATAATCAATTGTTTTCTAATTGAGGCAAACTTTCTGGCCCTCAAATTCTTGACTTTGGTAAATGGTTTAATCTGAGGTTAATAAAAATAATTATTCTTCACTTAAATAAAATAGTGTCCCATTCTTGAATCATTACTTTATTTTGCAGGCTATGACCTTTTTCCTTTGATCAACTGTTAAAAATATCTTTTTGTTTCAGACTTAGGGTAGAAGAAAAACACAGTGCTGAACATTGAAAGGACTCAATGAACCAATTTTGTCCATATGAGACTGAAATTATGGGATTCATGTTGCTCTTTATTCAGATTTCTTTGAAAAAAATATTTATTCACAATAACATTTCAAATTAGAATAACGATGCAATTCTTCATCCAAGTTAGTGGCAGAAAAGGAAAGAGGTTTATGTTTTAACATCCTGCCCTTTACTTCAGTCACTTCCATATAACCCTCCTTAAGTTATATTGCATTTCTGTATTGTCAAGAGTGCAGGTATATATTAATGTTTTATAAAATTGTTCCCCTATTGCTGAGAATTCTCAGGAGAAGATAATTACCTTGGTTTCACTAGTTGTTAAAGATTGCTGATACATTTCTTTTTGAGAAGGCAACACAGAATCCCAAGCAGGGGAAATTGTCTCTTTAGAAAAATAAAGAGACAATTTGGACCACTGCAAACACAGTTCTCCAAATAGTGTCATGATGTGTCTCTTAAAGGTCCAGTTTGGATTCATATCATAGCAGAAAAAAAAAAGCAAAATAATAGTCACATGCTGTGTATTCAAGAAAAAAAAAAGAAATAAGAAGGAAAAAAAAAAGTATTGCAGTTGCTAGTTTTGATAAGAGTATCTTGTCCTCTCCTTCAGTTTGCTTGGAGCCATGGAAGGATGTACCCTTCTGCTGGTGCTCACGTCCCATCACCACACCAGAGAAAATCATCATAACCAGCCTGAGAAAGCAAGAGGGAAGAACTGAGGCTAGTTAAGCAACAGTAAATCCCAACAGGAAGCAGATTTCCCTTTGTGAGGGCCTTTCCCTTGCCAGCTGTTTTCAGTGCCAGAAGACCCCAAGAGCATGTCATATCAGCCCCCACCATTAAATGTCACTTAAATACTAGAGATAATGCTTCTATTATGCTGACTCACATTGCTCTTTCACTGATGATGTAGCTCCCATAACTTACTTGTAAGAAAATTAACAAAAGGACAATTCTGTGTTTTCATTTAGAAAACTGTTTTGATATTGCTTACCTCCAGGAAATGGCATAAATTTACATACAGAGTATTTTCAGTTTTAAACGAAACTGCATTCTCCTTTCAGATGAGCAAGACTGAAGTACAGGTTTCCTTATGTTTATTTGCTGCCACGAGATGTCACTGTGTAGATGAGTAACTGATGACTTCTTCCCTTTTTTAGCTTTTTTTCCCATTTGATTTAATCAAGTATGATTTCCAAAAAGATGAACCAATTAGAAATAAGCATGGTTGGTGTGAAAAAGTTAAGAAAGGTAAGTATGTATTTTAACAGGATATTACAGCCTATTGAATTTAATAAAAATACTTCAGAGGGTTGTTTTAAGGAACCTTGCTATTGTGTTACTGCATTTTACCAAATTAACTATTACTCTTTGCTCTGAAACAAAGCAATATGATTTCTGATCTCAGATAAAACAGCATTAAACATACCAGTGCTGATATCAAAAGCACTCAGGAGATCCTTGGATGTATTCACAGAGGAGTAGTTTTCAAAAGTGATGCTATGGCATTATCTTTGAATTTATACATAGTGACATCTGTGTTTTTTAAAGGAGGTTAACATAAGGAAATGGTTGCTTAAGAGATCTACAGGAAAGACTGGTGGATTAGAGCAAATGCTTTTTGATGAGAGATTAAGTGTTTCTGACTAGGTGATGTGATTTAGCTTAATAATTAAAAAAAAAAAACCAAAAACAACAAAAAACCCAAACTACTTGATTATAGCTGTCCTAAAAATATTTACCGAAAATCATGATTACACAAGTTTTCGAAGTGTTACCACATACTGGAGCATACACTGAACTGTAGGAAGGTAACAGCTGAAATTGAAGCAAGAAAAACTCATATTAAAGGTCAGGCAGACAGCTTTAATAGGGAGCTGAAACAGATTTTTCAAAGGAGTTATGAGATTCTCTAACAGTTGGTAATCAAACATGGGCACTTTGAAGGTGGTATGTCACCAAAAGCTGAAATTTTATAGGAATTTATCTCTAGGGATGCCACACTGACCTGTGGAGGGAGCACATGCTCTAATTAGACACTTGGTCTAATTTTTTTCCAACTACACCACTCAGTCTAATGAAAAGTATTATCTCTGTCTATAATCTTTGTCTTAACCATGTCTTATTTCTTCAGAGCATTATGGCTGCAGTGATACTACCAGTGAACTAAATACTTCTACTTTAAACACTACCAGTTTATGGGAAAAAAGGCACAGCTCTTTTTTAAGGAGGCAGTCTTAAATTAAAAATTGTGCCTACTTTTGGAAGCATTTTGATATGTTTTCATATTTGTAATTCTTGTCTCTGCTACAAAGTAATGGAACTCTTAAGCTATATTGTTCAGAACCTGGTCCCAAAAAGGTTATTTCATACAATTATTCCATGCCCTGCAAACTAACACCCTGGTACTCTACATGCATAAGAGGATAATCCTTTCCCCTACTCCTTCTACTTTCTGACGAAAAAAAACTGTGTTAAACTTTTATATTTTACACCAAAAAGTAAATTGATGATGCTATATCACTTCAATAAATATTCTTAAGAAGTCACAGAATCACCGATTATTCTGAGTTGGAAGGGAAGCACAAGGATCAAGTCAAACTCTTTAAGTGAATGATCCCCACAGGGATTAAACCCACAAGCTTGGTGTTATTAACACCAAGCTCCAACCAACTGAGGTAATTTCAGTGTTCTCAGTACTTCTGAAAAGAAACTAAATAGGAACATAGTGCCTGGGCTGAGCACCTACTTTTGATTAACACTAGTTTTTCATTAGGAAGCTGATAAAGCTTGCACTCATCATGGAAATTCAGTATTATGTGGGGAGTCAATTCAATATTAACTTGAATTGTGCACTTACAGAGGATAATAAACTGCTAATGAGCTTGCAATTGATAGATGACCATTCTGGGAGAAAACTGGTGAATCACCAGGAGGAAATACAAGTGACTGTGAATTTGTGTGGACAATATTGTAAGTAATATTAATGTCAGGTACGGAAATATCCAATGATATTTTAGGTTTATATTCTATCAACTTCTCTGTGTAGGTGAGGCCGGTCTTCTGATTTCCAAAGTCAATGTGAAGAACCCCTTCTTTGGTTATGCTGGCAATAAAAGACACACAGAAAAGAAATTACTCTGTGAAGTATTTAAGAAGGGAGATCTTTATTTTAATACTGGAGATCTAATGGTTCAAGACCATGACAATTTTCTATATTTTTGGGACAGGATTGGAGATACCTTCAGGTACAGTTATTATTTCTTTTCATATTTCTTCATTAAAGATTTATAGAATGGAATAATGTGGTTGGATTTGTTTTCAACTGGAACTGTTCAATTTTTTGCTATTGTGATATAGTTTATAATGATTCTGAAGTGGATGATGCAGGCTTAATTTTGTCACAACTGTTCTATGAGTAATATTCCTGTGGAATTGAATGATTCATTTTCAGAATAGTTCGTAGGAATTCCAGCTCTTTGATCATGCTTTTCAATAAGCATATAACTAGTGATGGATTTGCTATGAGCAAATGAAGAAGTTGGATACTGATGTGGAGAAAAATGTATCAAATAGCCGAGATTGGTCAGTTTTGATACACTTATATACATGTAAAAAACTTTGAAACAATTGTATTGATCTTCAGCGGCCCTGACAGTGTTATAATGCCCCGTAAGGGCAATGAGTTGCAACATTGTCTTCTGGTGATCAAATTCTAATGTGACAAGTGTGAAAAAATGTGAGGTAGTGTCGGAAATGAATGGAGTTTTTACTGAAGATTTTTTAAAAGGACAAATGTCATGGGATTAAATTATTTTTTCACACAATTTAGATGGAAAGGGGAGAACGTTGCTACTACAGAAGTTTCTGATGTCATTGTAATGTTGGACTTCATACAAGAAGCAAATGTGTATGGTGTGTCTGTGCCAGGTAAAAGTTTGTTATACATTTTGCTTCTCCCGAGTTCATTGTTAACCCTCATAACTCTTTCTATTTTGTGTTTTAAACCTATGAATCATATTTGATTGAGTCATCTCTTTAATATCCAGCTAAAATGTAGATGCAGGTAATGAAAATACCATGCGATTGTGAATGAGCCAGTGAATTATGCATTTTTTATCTGTATGCAATGAGGAGTATTTTTGAAAATCTACCGTGCTTACATTTGTGATAGCTACATAACCTAAATTAAAATATAAAGATTTATTAAATTCACATTTGTGTAAAATCCAGACATATGTGCCAAAATAAAATGTAAACAAGGTAATTCTGAAGTAACTCTAAAGGAAAATATGTGAAGACATTTTGCTGTCTTATTTCACTTTGCCTCATAAAATAACTGTAAACAGTTAAATTATAAAACTAAGAAGAAAATGAAAAAGACTATAAAGAGAAAAATAAATTTGTAAGGAAGAAAACACACTAATTTTTTTTAATAGAGTTTTTTGTTATTTTTCATGAGATCGTATGGGCTTGATTCTCATTCATGCTAAATCTTTTTTTAAAATACATATTTGGTGTCACTGGGATAAAAATAAGTTTCTATATAGGAGACTGTTTGGTGGTCTGCTTTGCACCAAACTAAAACAGTGGCTAAAACAGTGTTGATAAGTTAACAGTGCTTGGCTACCACTGACCAGAGCTTGCACTGTACAAGGCTTTCTCCATGCATGAGAATGCTGGGGACAGCAAGAACTTGGGAGCAGATGTAGATGGTACAGGGAGTGGTCTGAAACTGACCAAAACAATATTCTGTATCATATGATAGCCATGGCAGAAGGGATTGAGCACAAAGCTGGCTGGATGCTTGGTTGCTGGCAAGGATAAACCCACCACAAAACGATAAAGGAGTCTAAAATGAGAGAAAGTGTCACTTTCTCTCACGTGAAGCATGAACACTCACTTGAACAGTATTTTAAAGCCACAGAACATGAAACATCATAGAAGACTGTCTGAAAATCAGATTCAAAAGTATGAGAGATGCTAATTTCCTGTACAACACTTACCTGTTTACCTACTCAGTTCATCTGACTGTCTTGATAATTGCACTTAAGGATAAAAAAAATCAAATTCCTCATAAATTTTGTAGCATTAGCAAAAAATTAAAACAAACCAAAACAACGGTAAGGTTGGCAGAACATCTCTGCTGTTACTACTAGCTTAAAGTGTTTAGGTACTAGATTGAAGTGTTTAGTTAATTTTGATAGCTGAAGTTCATTGCTTTTACCTATTTTGTTCTTTACCAAAGACCCACCGTGCTCTCCTTTTCCAGACTAAACATTAAGAACTTTTAATTGCTCTCTCTGTTAATTCAGATCCACAGTTTTGAGAAAAGGTACGGGCAAGACAAAGAGACTAAAGCAGAAATGAAGACATAATTGGCTACTCCAGGAAAGATGCTCTTCACTTTTGTTTTCAAGAGAGGAATATTGTTGATGTTTATCCACATTTATTGATTATAGCAAGCATAGGACTCCATTTAGTCTTACCCGCCACACTCATTTACAGCATTATTGCTTAATTGATCACTTGAGTGATGTCCAAGTACATGTAATACCACATAAAATATGAATGAGATCTTGCAGCTTTACTGAAAGTCAGAAGATGATATATGACTGTTGGTTTGTTAATACACTACGGTATTTTTTGTACAGTTTGTCATTACAATGTCAACATCATTCATGTTACAAAATTGTCATCTCACTTGATTTTGTGCAGATCATGAAGGAAAAGCAGGAATGGCTTCTCTTATTTTAAAGCACAGTGCATCATTAGACTTGGAGCAAATGTATAAGCAAGTAGTGACCTATCTACCAAGTTATGCTTGTCCCCTTTTCTTAAGAGTCCAGGTAAGCTGCATTATTGCACTGTGTATACAAACATCTACATAATTTAAGCACAGAGATAGCTAAGTGAATAATAAAAAGTGCATGTTCATGTATCACTAGATTAGTTTTAGACCGGGTCCTATTTGCTTTCCTCATTAATGGAGTCCCGGAAAAGGGATTACAGAAAAATTCAATGAATTTGCAAGTTATGTTTAAATGAGAGAAACTGTACAACTGAGCGGGGACAGAGATCATACAAAAGGATTTGGGGAGATTAGAAGCATAATCATGGTGAAAGAAAAAGATCCAGGTTTAAAAACATGAACAACTGCATCTGGAGAAAGGAATCTAAAATCCATTTTACACAGTGAAAATGAGAGAGAAATACGGCTAAAGCAGGAGACAGTGGGCTGTGCACAATAAAAGGAATGTTATTTTCTGTGTAACAATGACAAATATTAAAGCATTTGAAAAAATACTAGGTAAATGGAAAAGGTGAATAAAAAATGTGTGTTGTTGTTGCCAACACAGTAATCACCAAAGTCATCCTTATTTGTGCACTACTTTGCCCTGGTAACTGTCCAGTTTGGGGAAAACAGTCCCTCCCACAGAGTGTAGAAATGTAAATATAATAGAGTGAACTACACAGAGCTAGGAAAAAAGTGTGAGTATCAAAAGCACACAATATTGATAATCATGATAAATGAAGTCTGATGAGCACTTGCATTTCTGGTATGTGCTTTGCAAACATCATGATAAAGACAAACAGAAAAATGTTTCTGGAGGTGTTTATGGAGGAGTTCCCTAAGTTCAAGGAGCAGATGAAAAAACCAGTCATTGTTTAAAGAGAGAAGTTATGGAAGTTGGTATCTTAGACCACCCAGAGATTGAATATTGGTTCAGAATAAAGAGCGGAAACAAAAAATCTGTGAAAGACCTTGAAAGTGAAATATGTGTATATGTAGCTATCAATCTATCTCATAAGTCCAGGAGGATATCTTGCAGCAGCATTCTGATGTGAACAAGCAAGATTAGACTTGAGAATGTTGCAGTAGTCAGTTTATGAATTATGAGAACCTAGTCTAGATTCACTCCTGTACAGCTGTACAAAAATACCTTTACACTGGACAGAAAGAATTTGAATCTTGGGTATTGCACTGATATCAAGTATCTGGAATTTGAATTTAAATTAAAATTTAAAACAGATGCATTGCTCTTGGTACAGCTGTCATTATCCAAGAAAGGAGGTAGAGGGTGGAGCTTCAAGGGAAAAAAATTAAAAATGTATTAAGCTTGATCTGACATATACTTTAGAAGATGTCATAACATATCCTAGACCAACCAGAGCAGGTAGATAAAATCTGTAGGTATGCCTGGAGTAGATAAAAGGACTCTTTGACATTTTTCTTGAACATAATACTTAATTTTTTTTAAATTCAGAGATTGTTTGCATATATAAAAAAATATAAATACAGAAGAGAAGATGATAGAGAGAGGTCATAAAATTGGGCTGAGTAGAGGTAGTTAGAATAGAGAAGACAGTCTTATTATAGATGTCTCACACCATTTTTCCAAGGGATACCATAGCACTGGAGCAGTCTGAAAAAAAAAATGTACGGTCAAGATCCATCTTCCTTTGGACCTGAATATGAGTATGGCTGATTTAGTACGTGATTTTTTCAACCCCTTTTGTGAGGTGACAATAGTCATAGATACAGTAAATTTCCTGAGTTTTATCATTAAGGAGTTCTTGGCAATAATGGGTTTTACTTCCAGAAGCTTCATCCTTTCATGACGTGCACAATGAAGAACATTGATTGTCTTGGACATGCTGGGGCTCCATACACCACATGTGAGACTAAAGAGACACTGCACAGGGATGCACATAGAAATGGGCTCTAGCTTTTGTCAGCCACGTGGCTGGTGTGGGTCTGCAGCAGCACACAAGTTCCAGTTTTTCAGCACAATGAGAATAAACTGACTTACATCACGTAAGACTTTGAAAAACAAATGTTAATGTGAGAAAAAGAAAAGAAGTTTGTTTTTGAATATTGTATCTTTCTCTCTACTGCAGGAAAAAATGGAAGTGACAGGAACATTCAAACAACAAAAATTTCAACTTGTGGATGAAGGTTTTAATCCATCTACAATTACTGATCCTCTTTATTTTTTAGACAATTCTAAGAAAGCATATGTTTTGTTAACCAAAGAATTACATGAGATGATCGTATCTGGGAAAATTAAGCTTTAATTAATTGACCATATAATAGGCTATTAAGTGACAGTTTGTACAAGCTATTGTATGAGAAAACAATGCAATTAATTACCAGTATTTATACATATTTATCCAGAGTAATGTTTTTTGTATTTGATATTTGCATTCAGATATGTCTTTACTTACTTGATCATTATTTTCTACTAATCACTTTTTACCTCTTGAGACAAAGTTCTAAGCAAATATCTGTAAAACATAACTGAAATCTATTTTATATTAACTTTGGAATATAAATGCTGAATTTGATACCTTTTCTTAGTAGTAAATGAACATAAATGATACATGGTATGACACATGGTAGAAAAAGAATCAACATATAAAGATATTTTGTCACATGTTGTGTCTAAAGGGAGAATATATGCCACTAACACATTTTTTTCTGTAGTTTACATACTTCTGAATATGTATTGTAAGAAGTAAAAGCTTGACACTGGTTGGAGGAAAAAATATTTTCTGCAAAAGACTTTTCTGATGGAATATAAGATAAAAGAAACTGAAGCAGAAGAAAGTCCTCCAAACACACCCAAATACTAACATCACTGCTGAAATTTTTTTCTGTCATAATCTGTGCTCTTTTATTTGTTAAACTGGCAGTTCGGTGTGTCAAATTCAGAAGAAAAAGCAAACTTTCCTGAAATGTGTAGCAGCAGATCAACAATAGCCGGGAAAATCTGCATGCTTAATGGGGAAAATAATTTATATAGCATAAAAAGAATTATTGCATCACTTTATGTCATGCATACTGAGTACCAAATAGCTTCCAAACTCTTATTAATGACTGCTAGAAATCATTATTTTATGAGTATAGAATATAGCTGAATTTTTAAAACACTAGATTTTATGTTCTAATAATTGCTTTTTCTAAGTTTTAAAATAAAGTATGAGATTATTTAAACCAAATATAATTCTGTCTCAGTTTGATTTAAGTCTGATTGCACAAAGTCTGTTTTCCAGCCTCTTTTGATACTTTATTTGCACAATGCCTTCTTCTAATGCAGCGTGATGCGCACTTTGATCAGCCAGAAGCAGTATCAGAGAATACTGAAAGGATGCCTCTCCAACACTGGGCATCGTAAGTCTCTTTTCCATCGTAACACTAGTATGAAACTAGGTTCTCATGAAAGAGTAGGATGTAACACATTTTAAAAATAATCTTGTGTCTTTCTACCTTTTTCATCTAACAAGACATTAGAACCTGTGTCAATTTTTGAACCTTGATTATTATTTTAACTGATTTTCTTTAAAAACCCAAACCAAAGATGCAGTGAAAAATATATAAGAATCATAACTTACTTATATTTTTGAACAAAATATTCCTTATGGGGCTGCCAGTATAAATAAGGAAGTTTACAGTTCTGCAATTTACAAACCAGTGGGAGCTAACAAATACTTCTGCCAACATCATGCCTTATGGTAGATGTTAATGTAAAGTACATATTGGGGATTGAAGAGAACTTCCATAAGGATGGAAGGGGGTCACTATAATCTAGCATTTCCTGAGCAGTCCCATTTTTTCTGGTTCTTTAAGCAGAGCCCAAATGACTGTCTGCAGCTGAAAGGTGGGGCAGGGGATGTGTGCGACTTACTGAGACAGATGGAAGTGGCATTACCTAGTCAAGAACTGCAAATTTAAGAATAAGGCTGAAATTTTGAGCAAAGGATTGGTTGTTGAAATCAAAACTACTTTAACTCTTACACAGGCATATGCTGAATATACTTCAGGACTCCTTTTATTACAACAGTAAAAATTACATCCTTTCTATAGAAAATAATTATTTTCTGATTTTTTTTTAAGTATGGCACCCTGGCATCCTCAGTATCATGTTTAATCTTGTAGTAGAATACTAAAGAATTTAGTGAGATCAATTGCTTCACTTTGGTAACATATTTAGCACTTCCAAAATTTATTTAGCTTTATAATACTTGATCCTATATATGACTAGTGAAAAGGTTCAACCACTCAAAATGCAACAAATGCAAGAAATGAGAGGGGAAAAAAGAAATTTAAAAAGAAGAAAACCCTTTTCCATGAAAAAAAAAAAAAGGAGAAACAAAACCCAAAGGCTTGTTCATGAGTGTCAGCATTTGGTCACTTCTTTTGCAGTGTATCTAAGATGAAGCAGATTGTTTCTCTGAACAGTGGTTGGGTCAGAGAAAGCACCAGAGGAAGAACAATGTCTCTGTGCCACCTTTCATGCTCTGTCCACTACAGGATCATCCAACTGGTGTTTCCAAACTCTTGGGAACATTTTCAGCAGCAGTGGGATTCTTCTAACACAGCTGCCTTGGGAGCCTGAAGTGTTCATTTCCCAGCTGTGAGCACTAGTGAAAAACAGCTTCTCCCGTGTTTTCCATAGTAAGTAACCAAGATAGCCTGGGCAATCTGCCCGTTTTCAAAGGTGAGTAAAATAGTACTGTTCCATGCTACCCCAAGAAATAGGATATCCATGACATCAAGAAAATAACACATAGGCTCTGTATTTCCTAAGGGGAAAACAGTCCAGTAGTTTTCCTTCTTTTAGCCATTAAGTTGGGTGCCAGCAGATGCACTGAAGCATGTTCCAGCAAAATGTCACTTTCCTCATGAATACCTAAGTTCTCAAACCAGCACTGCAGTTAGGCTGAATAATGATGGTGCTCATGTCAGACACCACAAAGGGTCTTCCTTTCAGAATGAGAAAATGCTGGGACTAACCTGTTAATTACCTATCTTTACACAGATCAACATTTGGACTGGCTGAGGTATGAGGGTTTGAGGGTTCCTGCAAAATGATGTCTCAGTATTTGTCTGAGTATTAATTTCATGTAGTAGGTAGTAAAGGAGCAGATGAGGGGTGGCTGGAGTGTGGATGGAGAGTTGCATTACTAACCTCATATATTAAAAATAGAGGGGAGAGAAAGATTAAAGTAAATGAAGGTAATTATTTTTGAGATTTAATGTATATATTTTTCCCTCTGCATTTAAGAAAGGTCGATGATGCAAGAAGTATTTATTAATTAAAAAAAAAAAAGAGGTTAGAGTTACCATTTAGAAAAGGTAAAATTCTGGAAGGGTAAACAGATATCCACTCTCTTGTCTTGGTGAATCTGGTACAGTCAGTACAGTTATAGTCTGTATTAATTTAAATAAATCTTTCTCAGGATCCCCAAAAAACAGTAAAAATCCACAAGCAGATCATGGTCTGAATCTTATTCTCCTCACCCAAGCCAGATAAATAGAGCTTTTAAAGAGAATTCACATACCTGTAAGAGCCATCATAAAGACTATATTTCAAGTGACATATACATTTCCTGTAGAAGACATACAGAAAACACCTTCTACTGTTGAGATTTGTTTTGGGTTTTTTATTTTGTGGTGGTTTTGTTTGTTTGTTTTTGTTTTTTTTAGGAAAAAAACAGGTAAAGGCAGGAGGAGCACTCTTTCCTGCATTTTTAAAATCTAAAAATACTGTATAGCTGTGGGAGAAAAGACAAAAAAGTCACTCTTCTTTAAAAAATTAAAAGTTCATTTTCAGTAGTCTATCCCCAGCTAACAATGCAAGTAGTAATTTGATGTGCATTGTCACAGCAGAAATGACACATACCAGTATGCATGAAACTTATTTAGTCAAGACTAATTTCAAGCAAATAATGTCTTTCTGTTTAATATCTGCTATCACAAAAATTATCTGCAAAGATTCAGCAGACAGCCAAAGAAAACTTGCATGTGAATAGCAGCAATTTTAGAAATAATTTTAGTGTGATGTGTATTATTAGCAGTACTGTCAATAACTGACAGCATAATGTGGCAATTAATTTGGCCGTAAAGGTAACATCAGGAAATCATCTGATTGTGTCCTGATACTCAGGAATTAATATTTTACACATTATACCCTTAGAAAAATAGATGATATGATTTGTGCCATGATAATTTTAAATAAACTGGGTCATTAGCAGAGTGAAATGCAACTCCTGTGCCACTAACAAGTCCACAAGACCGAGATTCTTTTACCAAAGTAGACTTCATTGAGTTTCTCCAAAGACTGCAATAAGCACAGCCCAAATCAAAAGGTGAGGACTTGCTTTTCCAATACAACAAAGCAGTCCTTGTTGCTGCCTATTCCCATTTGGAGCCATTCTGGCACCATGAAGTTTGCATACTTCCTGTTATTCCATAGTCCTGCGTGACAAGTGGGAGGTTTTGCGTTATATCAGCTGGACCACACACACATATTTAGAAATAAAAAGGGCACTTAGACTGGCAGAAAATCACTTGTTATTGTGTCTCCTTTTCTTCATGTAACTGATACTGCTATGATGACAAAAATAATGTTTCTTACAAGTACGTATGGACAGTGTTACCCATATAGGACAGTCCAAGTCTGGTGAGATACTTTTTGTGGTGGTTCTGGGTTTAGAACTCAACTAAATATCTCCGTTCATTTAAAAACCAACAAACCAACCAGCCAACCAACCAAATAAAACCCCAAACCCCAAAATCCACATTATAGCAAATAAAGTAAAGTGTATTCAATTATTTGAAATATATCTTGCAAGAAGGGAGTCAATCCCTTGATGGGAATTCTAATATGAAAAGAGTCCTGCTCATTCAGTGCAAACTGCTAAGTGCAGATAAACAGAATTGTCAGCCTCTTATAGTGCTTATGCTATGGAAGGGCATATATTTGGTTTTAAAATACTTTGTAAACTTGTGGATTTGATCCAAAACCACACAACTTATTTCAGTATATAGTTATTTGCCTGACAGAATTCATTATTAATCTGTTTTTGCCAGGCTTTCATGCATCATTGTTAACTATATGTGGCCAAAATAAGTAGTGACAGGTGCCCCTATGGGTTGGTAGATGATGGAAAAACTAACTGATGGCTTTCAGAGTAATGACAAAAAGAGTGTTAGCTGTGATTCAAGAAAAAACATGTTATAGTGATTACCACAATTTCCATTCATTTTTCTATTTATTCTGCCTTTCTTGATTATTTTCTTTTTGCTAGTTACAACACACACTTGCATTCCTAATTTTTTAAAATTGGTAATAATAAGTGAGGAAGTCACTGATGCTGAAACTAGTCAAGTCACATTAGAATTCTGCTGAATCAACAACACGTACTTTAGTAATCTCAGCACAGTTTTATACTGTGTATGCGAAATGTTACTCAGGGGGATTTAAAGCAACATTGGACTTGTTATGTTCTTGGTGTCTTTGAAAGCGTAGAAATTAAATGTGCAGGCTTTACCACGCAGCAACCTTTGAAAATCTGGGAAATTACTTAAATCTTCCTCCAAACACAGGATATAATCAAACAGGATATAATCAAAGTAATTTTAAAATCTAGCTAACTATGAGATCATTAAACACTTGCCTAGCTATCCAATCATTTCCAAACTTTTTTTTCCAAAGTAATTTCTACTAGGCAGCTTACAGTACTTTTCTAAATACATGTATCTTCACTAAATGCTAATTATTTTCTCCACTGGGTGGGCTGCACTTTAATAGTAAGAGACTTGATCAATAATACTCTTTTCATTTATCTTTTTTTTTGGTTTTTTTTTACCAGACATGCTTTTTCCACAACTTTGGCAGTTTAGGCAGAAACACCTGTGCTATACCAGTCCTAGGTCATAAGAAACTGTGAAGACAGATTAATTTGTGACAGACTGTACTTCCCATGTATAAGGGTTCAATTTTTTGGTATGGAAAAGCACAAAGATGGATCTCTGGGGAGGCATGCCTGAGCATTAGCTCACTCTGACAGCTTCTTGTCCTGAAGGTATGTGGGAACAGAATGCTACCTCAGATCTTGCTCTAGTTACATTTCAATTATAAGACTTCTCAATAACTTAAGAAAATTCATAGGCAGAAAAGTGGACATGAACATCAAAATTGTCTTCTGATATTTAATTTTTGTTACCCAGGAAAACTATCAGCTATCAGCTTTAGCGGGTGCATAAAGAGCTAATGATGTCATTCATTCACATGTCAAAATTAAAATGCATGTATTTATTTGTCAGCTTCTAAAGCCAGCATGTAGTTTGCCTTTCACTTCACTAACATTACTATGAAATTCAGTTCTTCTAGAGTACAATTCTATTGTGGAAATAAATGAATGGCACGTGTGTGGCTGAAAAAGACATCTCTTAAATATCTCGATCATCTGCATTTCATGGTGCAAACTTTGGAAAATTTTTCCTGAGTTTTTAAAAATAAAGGTTTTAAAGAAATTCCAAATTGGCAGTAAACACTGTATGAGACACTGCAATTTAGGGATTTGGAGTCGATTAATCCAATCAGATAGAGTGAGATACAGTAAGAAAAGATTAGATTTCAAACACCTTACAATCTTCTGGGAGAGACATGTAATTTTCCTTGGCTATGTAAATTTTCATAACAAAGTGGGATTAAGTCCTGAGAATTTTTTTTTTTTAAAAAAAAGCAAGAAACAAAATACTAGCTATGAAAATGTGGACTCCAGATTTGTGAGTAGATCCTTATTTCTGTAATAATCTAAATTAAAATCTTGCATACAAAGAGACTAAGAGAGTATCATTTTAGAAAAGTCTGGAATAAAATTCCAAAGGTATCGCACATATNTATATATATAAAAGTCTGGAGAAGAACAGCCTCTGGGAAGTTGTTACAGAAGCCTTCCAGTAGCTGAACAAAGCTACAAGAAAGTNGAAGAAAAGATTAGATTTCAAACACCTTACAATCTTCTGGTAGAGACATGTAATTTTCCTTGGCTATGTAAATTTTCATAACAAAGTGGGATTAAGTCCTGAGAATTTTTTTTTTTTAAAAAAAAGCAAGAAACAAAATACTAGCTATGAAAATGTGNTTCTCAGAAGGAGAAGGGGACCGTGGGATTGCCAAAGGCGCCTCTTGTCATTGCATCTGTGAGAGGTAATCATCATGCTTTGAAAGGGAGCAAAGCTGAGCCAGTGTGTATATATATATATATATATATAAAAGTCTGGAGAAGAACAGCCTCTGGGAAGTTGTTACAGAAGCCTTCCAGTAGCTGAACAAAGCTACAAGAAAGTATGGAGAGAGACTTTTTACAAGGGCATGGAGTGATAGGACAGAGGAGAATGGCTTTAAACTGGAGGAGCATAGATTTAAATTGGATATTAGGAAGAAATTTTTTACTGTGAGGGTGGTGAGACACTGGAACATGTTGCCCAGAGAAAGTGTGGCTGCCCCATGCCTGGAAGTGTTTACGGCCAGGTTGGACGAAGTTCTGAGCAGCCTGGTCTAGTGAAAGATGTCCCTGCCCATGGCAGGGGCTGGAATTGGATGGTGTTTAAGGTTCCTTCCAATGGAAAACATTCAGTGATTCTGTGATACTAAACAAGAGAAATCTAAGTTCCTGCTTTATTTGCAGCTATCATGCTTCAGGAGCAGAGTTGCTCATTTCACAGCTGAGTAGCTGAAGGAAATGGAGCTGCTGCAGGCATTGTTTCAGTCCCTAGCTCAAGAGCTCAAATGCTGAGTGAAATTCACAAGACATCATGACAGAGCCTTAAAAAATGTGAGGGAAGAGTTATATGCCTGCAAATAAGATCCACAGAAATCAGTTCAAATAAATGCCTAAATTGACTAGTAGAGAACAGTGAGAAGAAGATTATGTCTTAAATCCATCTCCTGTCAGCACGTAGGTATCTAATTCTCATTTGCTGGGAGCACAGAGATAATTGAGCTCTCACCTAGAATTACACAAAACCAATTTTTTTTGCAAATGCAAAAAAATTCTACAGATCGCCATGAAAAATGCAGCCATATACATTCAGCTCAGTTTCTATCCAAGCATTTAGTTAGAATAATAAATTAAACAGAGAAAATGATTTATTGATAACACATGAAAACCCTGCAATCATTTATATATCTCTGCAGTAACAAAGCCATATTCTGTCACAGGATAAGGAGAACCTCTTTTGGAGTATAAAAAAATATAACTCCATTTCCATTTTGCTAGTCACAAAAATCCAATTTTTGTGAAGAGAAGCTTACATCTACCTAAATGCCTGTAATCTGCCATTAACTAAGAGGTTTTGTTAGGAAATGCGCAGATCAAAAAAATAAGAAGTATGTTTCACCATTGTCTCAGTCTGGTTTTGGCAGATCTCTGCTACAACAAGTACCATTTTTCAGGTATATTCAGAAGTAGCTTGAGGTAGTAAGTTTTCTCCAGAGGTACAGACTATTTTTAAAGACCCTCCTCTTTTGCCATATTAAAACTACATTTCTTTATAGAAATGAAATACAGAAAGCAAATTTTTGCAAAATATTTTTGAGATAATTCACTTTGTTCATCTAGTTCATAATATTAAACATGATCCTATAGTCTATTTTTCTTGAACCTCTCTATGTGATGTTCAGTACAAGTTCCTCCCAGACAATTTTTGACCTAGTTAAGATAATCTCTGCCTTGCTTTGGTACATAAAAAATAGTGTCAGAAAAATACAGCCTAAAAAATAGTTTCCAGGACTGATTGAGGACAGTCAGGGAATTACCAATAGCTTTTTATTTACATAGCCAGTGGATGACAATTACCCTCATGGTAGCTGCACTGTACATGTTTTGTTGGCAATTTCCACAGTCACGTTCAGAACCTGCATATTCAGGCATATTCAGAATTTAAGTGGAAATCATTCTTTCTCCAACCCATAAATCACAGTATCTTGCTTTCTGTCACCACCATCCTGTCTCTGTTTAAAAAATAAATATTCTAAGTATAGGAGCCAGCAGTACATCAAAACTGCACAGTGAAATCAACTGAACCAATACACTAGATAGCATTGTTGCATTTAATAAAAGGCCTGTTGCATTCAAAAATACGTTAAAACAAAAATGTATGACTCATTTTGATGATAATCTGTTGTAAAAACAATTCTACATATATGTTTCTTAATCTGCAAGAGAATTAGGTATTTGCTGTGACATTAGGATTGGAGTCACTAAGAAGCAGTTATTTGAAAACATACTGTCATTTCCGAAACTGCAGGTTTTACAAAAATCTTACTACAAGTTTTTCAAACAAATAGGACTTGGGTTATAACTGCTGATTCACATATCTGACAGGTGGTGGTCATTGCAGAGGCTGTCACTGCAAATTCTCACATTACACCAAGCAACACAGACAGCTCAAAGCCATAGCATTGCATTTGGCACTGGAGTTCTGCTTTCTTTTCCTTTTCTGAACCCCCAACCACCCACATAGTTGTTCCATTTTGACATAAACCCCCAAAAGATTATTAAGGAAAATGGAAAGGATTTCAGCTATTGAAACTCTAAGTAACACTGAGGATGCCGTTCAGTGGAACCCACTGAAACACACATAGGGAATCTTATCCCTGCATATTCCATTGCCTCATTCTTTGTTAATAAGACCCTGTCCAAATTAATGATTTTTTTAGTCTTAATTTTCAACAAATACTCATTTTAGAGCCCATCATTGAACAAAGAGTCACAGAAATCCTATTCCCAGTTGTAGAAATCTCTACAAAGACAAAGAGCTTTAAGAAAAACAAAAAGCACTGCCATTGCGCACCAGAACCCGAGCTAACTCTGCTTTGCTCCAGTGGAGCGGCAAATGTGGGGAACAGCCTTGGCTGGGGTGAAGCCAAAGGCACAACCCTACAACCAGCAAAGCTCTAAGCAGAGGGATGGTGTTCCTAAGAAGCAGGGCACGGACCGAGAGAGAAGGAAGAGGAGGCTCTCCGGTCATGAAGTTCCAACAAACTTTAACAGAGTCAGAGGAGTCAGGACAAGGAGAGCCCCAACCACGCCTGTGCATGGGGCTTTATGGCACTGAAAAAACAGGGGTGGACACCAAGTGACAGCCAATGGGGTAATACTTGAGGTGGAGTTTAGGGGCAGAAACCAAGCAGGATAGGGGGAGGAGAAAAGTCTCGGTTGGGGATTGGTCCAAATGATGAGTGGTGGAGAATGTTCTGGAAGAAGGGGCAGGCCTACCTTGATGGGCAGGGAAGGGTCTGGAATAAAGGGAGGGAATACCTTGAGGGACAGATGGAAGGGAGGGCACAACTTAGGAAGAAACCAACTTGGGGAAAATATGGGAGATAACAGAACAAACCATTTAACAATCAACTTAATAAAACTTAACAAAACGAACACGAACTGCAACAAAGCACTTTAAAAAAAATTCTTGCTTCAGCTTTTATTTGGGTGCTACAGCAATAAAGCCTGACTCCAGAAACAGTATTCCAACAAATAAAGGTCTCATACACATTTATGTATGTGTTTGCAAAATGGGTCAACTGTCAGGCAGCTTCGCTCGTATGAATATGATCTATTTATTGTGCAGGTGGTGGCAGACCTGGAGTGACGATGAGGCTATTCATTCTGATCTCTCAGAGATACTTACAATAGATGGTAGCTAAAAATATTTGTGCTCTGGACCTCTCTTCTTTCCCCTATGTTCTGTTATTTCATTTTTTAAAAAATGTAACTTTTAAGGAAACAAGAGGCAAAGGATAATTTTTTTTGTTAATCCAAAATCAGTCACAGATTAAGAAGTCCTGGAATTAAACCTATGAATCTCCTGAGAAACGAAAACCATGTTCTGCTAATGCAGAAGTTTGTTAGGCAGATGTTCCCAATGACAGTAATCAAGTTAGAAAGCTTTTCAAAAAGCTCTTGAGTTAGTAAATTACATCCTCAAAATAAAATATTTAGAACTGGGAAACTGAGGACTGGAGTGACAAATTTAAAAATAGATAAAATGGAGATAAATGCCGACACTAAAAGAACAGACAGAAAATATTTCTTTTCTCCTTAAAAATCTCTGACAGTTTCCTCTGTCTTACAATTGGCTGATATACCTCATATGAGTGGGACTACACTTTCCAATGTAGGTCAAAGCCTGCCAAAGAGAAAAGCATGCCAAAAGAAAATGCAAAGGCACAATGTGATAGAAGCACCTTGTTGATTTGGGTAGCTATTCACTCTGAGAAAGGAGCAGAGGGCAAGAATTCTGTTAGATAAAAATTCACATTACAGAGTTCAGCTGTAAGTAATTGTGCTGATTTTGGCTGGGATATAATTTATTGTCCTCACAGTGTAAGTATGCAGCTGTGTTTTTGATTTATGCTGAGCACAGGGTTGATAATGTAGAGATGTTTTTGTTATTGTTAGGCAGGGCTTACATAGAGCCAAGGCTTTTTTTGCTTTCCATACTACCACGATGGCAAAAAATTTGGGGGTGCATGGGAGGCTGGGAGGAGACACAGCCAGGACAGGTGACCCCAACTGACCCAAAGGGGTATTTCATATCATATCCCATGTATATACATCACACAACATCATGCTCAGCATGTAAAGTGGGCGATAGAAGGAGGAAGTAAAGGTTTGGAGTGATGGCATTTGCCTTCCCAAGTAACCATCACGTGTCATGGGGCCATGCTCTCTTGGAAACAGCTGAACACCTGCCTTAACATGGGAAGCTGGTCAAAATAAAGGGAAAGAAGCAAATGCATGGGTAGTAGAAACAAGGACAGGTAACCTAGGAGAAGTATAGGCATGAAGTTTGGTTCTGTAGGATTGGGTAAGGAAGGTGAGGAAGACCAAGGCAAAGCTGAAACTGTATCTAGCAAGGAATACAAAAAATCATAGGAGGGGACTCTACAGGTACATTAATCAGAAAAGGAAGGTCAAAGAACCTTCACATCCCCTGATAAACAAACTGATAACAATGGATGAGGGGAAGGATGAGGTACTCCACAATTTTTTGCCTCCATTTTCAATGGCAGCCTCTATTTTCACATANAAAATAAAGGGAAAGAAGCAAATGCATGGGTAGTAGAAACAAGGACAGGTAACCTAGGAGAAGTATAGGCATGAAGTTTGGTTCTGTAGGATTGGGTAAGGAAGGTGAGGAAGACCAAGGCAAAGCTGAAACTGTATCTAGCAAGGAATACAAAAAATCATAGGAGGGGACTCTACAGGTACATTAATCAGAAAAGGAAGGTCAAAGAACCTTCACATCCCCTGATAAACAAACTGATAACAATGGATGAGGGGAAGGATGAGGTACTCCACAATTTTTTGCCTCCATTTTCAATGGCAGCCTCTATTTTCACATATCTTGAGTGGATGGACAGCAGGATGGGGACAGCAAAAGTAGTCCCCACAGCAAAGCAAAGTTCCTCCCACAGTAAGTAAAGATTTGGTTCATGACCCCCTGCGGAATCTGAATGTACATAAGTCTGTGGAACCCAAAGACGTGCATCCCAGAGTCCTGAGGGAATTGGCTGATGTAGTTGTCAAGCTACTTTCCATGGTATTTTTAAGGTCCTGGCAGTCAGGGGAAGTCCCTAGTGACTGGAAAAGGGAAAACATTGTACCCATCTTTTAAAGGGGTTGAAAGGAAAACCCTGGCAACCAGGGACCTCCAAGGGAAAACATTGTACCCATCTTTTAAAGGGGTTGAAAGGAAAACCCTGGCAACCAGGGACCTCCCAGCCTCACCTCTGTGCCTGGGAATAATGGAGCAGATCCTCCTAGAAGCTGTGCTCCAGCATATGGAGAACAGGGAGGTGATTCAAGACAGCCAGCACAGCTTCACCAAGGGCAAGTCCTGCCTGTCCAACCCAGTGGCCTTGAATGATGGAGTGACCATGTTAGTGGACAAGGGAAGAGTTGAGATGTCATTTATCTGAACTTCTGTAAAGCCTTTGACATGGTCTCCCACCACTTCCCTATCTGTAAATTGCACAGAGATGGATTTGACTGGTGGACTGTTCAGTGGATAAGTAATTGCTTGGACAGTCATATCCAGAGGGTGGTGGTCAACAGCAAAGAGTCCTGACAGACACTGGTGACAAGTCTCTCAGAGGTCAGTACAGGGACTAGTGCTATTTAATATCTTCATTAATGACACAGAAGAAGGGATGGAGTGCACCCTAAGCAAACTGGCAGATGACACCAAGCTGAGTGATGCAGCTGAGANGGGTGACCTAACTGTAACTTTCCAGGACATAAAGGGGGCCTACCAGAAGTCTAGAGAGGAAATTTTTACAAGGACATGTAGTGACAGAAAAAGGGAGAATGGCTTAAAACTGAAAGAGAGTATGTTTAGATTAGATATTATGTTGGGGTTGACTTGGCCCAAAATGAAGAAGATGAGCTGGGAATAAGGCCATGGGAAAACCCTTTGACTCATAGTGAGTCAAAAAGGCCAGTCCCAGAATTCCCCCAGTTGTTATATGCAGATTTGTGCTACAAAGTTCTCTGTACTTCCCCAGTTATTTGTTCCTGGTTACCTCATTACCATTGATTGGTCAATGTACCCCTGCATTGTTTTTCATATCCTTTCCTATTGGACCTTCCCTCAGATCCTGCCTTGACTCCGCCCTAAACCCTAATCTATATGTACACCTGCTTTACCCTGGACCCCAAGCTTCCGCTAGTCTCTTTTAATGTAGCTTGTTCACCTTCCAGTTTGTTATTTAGCAGTTATTGAAGTGTTTAGTTCCCAAGCCACTAGTCTGGACATGTGTCTCTCTCCCCAAAGTCTCCTAGTCAGATTCCTGACGTAGTTGCCACCAGTCCAAAGCTATCCGGGCCCGGACCAGATTGCAGCAATATTAGGAAGAACTTCTTTGCTGTGATGGTCATGAGGCACTGGAACAGGTTGCCCAAGAAGTTGTGGGTGTCCCACCGACAAGAGGTTCAAGGCCAGGTTGGATGGGGCAATGTGGTCTAGTGAAAGGTGTCCCTGCCCAAAGCGAGGGTAAGGGGCTAGAAAGCCTTTAAGGTCCATTCCAATGCAAACCATTCTATGATTCTGTGATTCTATGATTCTAACCCTGACCTGCTGTTCTGACTTTCTTGGCTTGATCTGGAATCTGCCTCATTGCTAGGGACTGGGCTGTTCTTAAACTGTTTTGCTTTTCCTTTCTGTCTGCTGCCAGACTGTGTCCTTGATGGTCAAAGCATTGCCTCAAACTGGATTGCTCCCATCCCCGGTGCCTGAGCATTATTTTCCTGGTGGAACAGCCTACGCGTACAGAGCAAACCCTTCACGTAGAGTCAACTATTTCTAGAATCCAAAAACAGTTCAGAAGGTTTTGCAGCCCATAAAAAGAGGTATATTATGAAAAATGCCATTAGTAGCTATTCTTGGTGGCTTCTTTTAATTTAAATACTGCCATTGGCTGATTTTAATGTCTTCAAGGAGCTGCCTAAGAACTAAGTAAAACCAGAAAGGAAAAGGCCAGTTATTTCAAACTTCGTTCTGCCCTCAGAGTGTGGCAACAGGAATGATTTCAACTCATCTTTGATAGCTGAAGAAGAGCTCAAATGTTCTGATTATTAAAATGTATCAAATTACTTCCTTTCTCTAATCAGTAAACTACTGCTTTAATTATTACAAAAAGGTCATACAGTTTACAATCAGAAGCAAAGTAGGTGTTAAATTAATAAAATAGTGATAGTTTGAGAAAATTAATAGCATTTGTGATTCAATGTACAACACTTACAAAGACAGTACAATTCAATAAATTGAACTACTCCCATTTGTGGAAGAAGTGTCCCATTATACAAAAGTCCTTGAGCACAGTGTATACCTTCCAGTGTGGGAAAGGCTACGCATATATAAAACTACATCAGGTTTGTACTATTAGATATTAATTATCTGAACACATATGTATACACTTATTACAGCTATTGTTCAAAAAAGCAAAAGCCATGACAGCTGGGTACAGAAACCAGATGCCAAAGCATGAAGACAACAGCAGAAGTGGCAACAAAACTGGAAAGGAAGCTGACCTCGCAGCCACTCATTCATGAAGAAACACCTAATTTGCAGGAGAAAATCTTCAAAGTTTGACAAACTGGTTCCTTGGGGAACTTGTCTCATAGCTTCCTAGATCTTTATCCAATCAACTAGAAAAACTGGAAGGGTCCATAACTGCTGAGATGTGACTAGATGAAAAGATACTGCCTCATGGGTAATAAACAAATTCTTCCAAGTAGCAATGCAAAAGATTTGTTGAGATTGTGGAAACTCTACAAATGCCCCAAATGGAACATTTCCAGGTTATAGACAAAATAATAATAAAAAGAAATCACAACAACAATAAAACAAAGTGGCATCTGAGTATTTAACAGGATTACAGGTCTAGAAGAGTTCTGTTGAACAGGAGACAAACAACACAACTCAAAGAAGGACTTGCATAGAAAAGTCTTTCAAGAGTGACTTGTGACTAAAGCTTATTTGGTCTAAACACATACAAGTCACCAAAGACATAAAAATAAACTATGGCTCAAGCAACAGGCACAGTACAGACAACACTCAAAACGCTCTTCACCATGGACACTGGTGTCCCATGTGACCAAACATTATTGATTCAAAGTTAAAATTAAGCAGAAACTAAATAACCCTCAAAACCTAATGTATATAAAGAGTGGAAGAGTGACTGAAAGAGATGCAGATCAATTATATCATAAAAGAAATGCTGTAAGTTTTCAGGCTTATCAACCTTCAGACAACAAAATGGATTCTGAGATCTCTGCCACTGTCATTAGCCAGCTTGACAGAAGGAGATGAAAAAAGCCTTCTTCTATTTGGTCTCTGTCTGCCTGGCAAAGCATGTTTTTACATTTACATCAACAGTGTTGAAAATCTTTTGGTAATAAATCTCAAAAGTAAACTTAACTGAATTTTTTTACCAACATCTGGTGTAATTCCAAGCTATTCTGTGCCCTGAAAATATATAGTTGCAATACTTAATTGTGAAGAAATAATTGCTAAATTTTGACAACTTTGTGTGCTGTGCTTTGTGATTTAAAGGCAAAACATACTCATTAAGACTGTGCTTTAATAGAATTACCATACCATATTTAATGCAAGTAATGAAGACATGTAATTATTTATATTCACAGAAATGTGCAGCTACTATATCTGAAAATAAGTCTAAGAAATTTTATTGCAACATATCACTGTGAAAACAGTCATATGACTATCAAAAGAGTAAGCTCTTTATATATGGCTTTATATATGGCTACCTCATCATTACACCTCATAAGAGTGTAATTGTTCCTAACTTCAATCCTTTAAATTCCTACAGAAAAAAACAGCTGAGTTTTGTAATTAAGCTTCTATTGTGGCATCATCATTTTAATAAAATTTGCTTTAGCAAAAGAAAGAAAAAAAACAGTTAAAATTCAGCAGAGTGCTTTGACATCATTTTTTTTCCCATGAGAACTTGAATTTTCACATTTTTAGTACTAGTAACATAGAAGTAGGGTCTTGTCTATGTTTTGGCTCTGCCTCACAGCACTATATTACACTTGTACTTGATGATCATACAGGTCTATTCAGACCTAAACAATTCTTTGACTCTTTGATTCTGTGGTTACCATTTTCACATTCTGCTATCCTGTTCTCAGTGCTGTTATATAGGAAAGGAATTTAAGATTTCAAAATACAGCCTGCATGACATGATGTGGCTGACACTGAATTTCTAGCAAAAGCAATATTTTTCTTGTGTACCAGAACTGATGACACATTACTTGCAATGTGAAATGCCAGAGAGATGTGTTACAAATGCTGTTACACACTTATGTTATTCAAACTGAGTTAAAAATGCCATGTCTGCTTAAAGCCAATGACCATTGGGTACTTTTCCTGCATAATGCATTGTACTCTTCTCCTTCTGTGAAGCAAAAAATGCGTGCTGGATTTATAGGTGAGCTAAGCCTCATATTTGTAATGGTGTGATGTCAGCGCAGCGGGCCAGGACTGGGCAATAAGTTACATAGACTCTATGCTTTTACAGAAGGCTGATCATTTTCTTTATTAAGAAACCCATTGTTTCTTTTTACCCTAGTTTGCTACAGATGGACCTAATTGGTCCTCCAATCCAAACACCAGCACCACTGGCTAATTAAGAAACCATCCTTTGGTAAACAAATCTCCATAACACACTCCACATGTTCACAATACCAGGTGCAGCAAGTTAAAATAAGAATTGTTTCTCATTCTTTTCTCTGATCTTCTCACAGACTTTTCCCAGAACAATGCCTGGGAAAGTTGTATGTTTCTCTCTGTGGCCAGAGAGCTGCTGCCATAGTGTGATACCTCTGCAACTGCCACAGGAGCTGTATGATTAAGAGACAGACTAAAAGTCATTTAATCCAACTTACATTCAGTTGGTGATGCTTGTCAAGTGTCCCTTCTCAAGTTTTGATCTCAGGGTGATCCCTTGACAACTGAAGATGACCAAAGCTGGCATGGAATAATGTAGTATGTCATATGGAAGAAGGACGGGCAGGGATGCCCTGGCATGATTCAACTGTTTAAGACAGGGTGACAAGTTGGAGTCTTTTCCCACACTTCTTTGTTTCTATACGCTAATTACTGTAATGACACCATTTGTAGTCCCTTCCCCAGTTCCAGAAAGTTCAGTGTTCTCTGTTCCCCTATTGGTTCATGTAATAAGTTACTCCCATCACCCCACCTTTGTACCTCCCCTTGTCCCTTCTCGCACTGGCCCTCAGATTACTCTACCCCGCCTACCCTGAGTCTGTTATATACCCTGGACCCTCCTCTGCTCTAGGCTCTCTGTCACTGGGAGCCTTCAACCTGCTGCTCTGAGCCTTGTTCCCTGCTGTCCCTGAGACCCTTCAACCTTCCTGTAAATAAACAGAGGTTGGACACAGACAGAGAGCCTCTGTCATCATTCCCAGTTGTGCCATCATCTGTCATCAGTTTACATGTGTGTCTGGTGGTTCATTGGTGCTATCTGCCTTTGTCAAGGCAGACGCTCTTGGGAAGGTGGCCATCCTTGCAACATCTGCCGCGTGGCCGCAGAAAAATACATAGTCTGAGATGTGCTTGCACCAGAAGTGATTTCTTCTATGGGACAATACTCTCCAAACACAGACAGCTACAAAGAAAGAAGAATGAAGGAAAGAATGAAGGAAAGAGAGAAAGAGAGAAAGAAAGAGAAATTAAACTACCTGTTTAAAAGACTGACTTTGAAGTTGCAGTGCAAGAGAAACAATTTGAAACGTGAAAAGCTCCAAGGCTGTACAATATAATACCAAGAGAAATAAGACACAGACCAAGGCCAAGATTAGCTGTCACTTGGTAAAGACAGATGGGTTGTGTGGTAAAGAAAGCAGCTATGGCGTTGCCTTCATGTGTGTGCAGAGGGCCTGGTAGCTGTGCTCCTCTGCCTGTAAGACCGGCCCTGCAGGGAGGACCAGCCCCTGCTCTGGGTCCTTGACCTGAGGGGCAACAGGGAGAGCAATGGTCAGCTGCAGTAGAAAAGCCCCTCATCATCCAGGTTTTGGATGAATGTGGGTACTGCTTTGACAATTCCCTGTCATTGCACACATTAAATCCTGTTAGCAAAACTCTTTCTGTTATTTAAGTGAGCTTGAATCTGGTGAACATACTAAAATATTTTATGTGTTCTGCATAATAACTGATTTTTATTCAAACGTATTCATTATAGACAGCAGTTTAGAAAGAACAGTAAGAACCTGCTATGGCTTATTTTGTTAATACAGATGTATCTATCTTGCTATAATGGAAAAAGAAAATCCATTTAAAAGGTGTCATTAATCTACAAAACCACTATGTTTTAGAAGTATATTTAATTTAAGAACTGCACTCAATTAAAATAATGTACAAATTAAGAAACAGGAACCAGTTTAAGTCACAGAAAATAAACAGAATTCACTGGGTGTTCGATTTATCAGCTTTTCTTTTAGAAAACTGGAACTGATTCAAGTCAGCTAATGACTAGGCCATAAAATTGTTCACCCTGTATTCCTCTGCTGTAACAGCAATAATGACTGTCTGTATCAATAAATTAAATCAGCAGAACAGTAAGCATGGACAAATAATTAAAATAAGCCCTGAACCCAGGCTACTGAACATTTTTTATAGCTGGCAGGTGGAATAGAGTTGTATATAATTCACCAAACACTCCCAAGTATTCACCTCATTTTTAGAGATGAAAATTTCTTTTTTTGCCCAGCTACATAGTGTTTTATGCAGGATACAATCAAGTGTTTAAACTGAACCCGGATGGACAGGTTCTCCACTCTTTTGAAAGTGTATCTTAAGCAAGAGATGTGTTCAGTTAGACTGAATACATAAGTTTGACACTATCTACTGTGGAAAGGAGGTGGAAATTCTGTATGAAACCACTGAATTCATTGGCAGTTAGAGACGGCAAAAAAAAAGAGTATTTTAGCCTTGTGACTGAATCCTTTTAAAACCTTAATATGTGTAATTTCTGCCTAAACACCGTGTAACTTCAGTGTTTTTCCTGTAATGTGCAGGTGCCATTGCACATTTGTTTCTTGGGTAGTGGAAATAATCACTTCTGCTGCTTCGGTGCCTAGTGAGTACATGAGTGAGTAAATAAATAACTGCAAAAGACTACTTATCCTTGCAATTTTTAAATCAAATCATATCAACAGTGTATTTTCCAGTGAAAAAAACCCCAACAAACCAACAAACTAGTGAAAACATAATACTGTCATTTAACATGACCACTCCAAATTTCTGGTATCAGTAAAGCCTGAGAACAATTTGCATAGAATCATAGGAGAGGTGCTCCATCCTCCTAATCAACTTTGTGCCACGCAAACATGCATTAACCTTAATGGTGCTGCCACTGCATTGGCACAGTGCATGAAAACATCCACTTGTTTTTAACAGACAAGATTTTCTTTCTATGCAAGTATCACACTTACTCAGATCTTTCCCTCAAGCACGCTTTAATATAACAGAAACTCTGGTAATTATGGCAAAAATACGGGCAACAACTTCAGCTGTCAGTCATCCCTGGAGAAAAAATAAAATATGGTAGAGACCATGAAGCTGTGAAGGAAAGAAAATATGCGTTCTATCCTGCTCACTTCCCCTCATCCGTGGATGGAGCTGGAAGCTCGGAGCCGCGGCTCGGGCACCACCCGCTCCTAAGAAACAGGTAGTTCCGAAGGAAGCCTCGTAGAGAACTCAGCTACCAGTCCCCCTACAGATCTGGGCTGGATCACTCTCCAAAGCAACCGGGCATGTTTCAGGCTCTCCCAACAGGTTTCCTTCTCAGCTTCCACGGGACGCGGCCGCGCCCGCCCCC
>VXBC01012583.1:51005-61042 GCA_013399945.1 Ploceus nigricollis | reverse complement strand
CGGTGTCTTCCCGCGCTCCGAGCCCGCCCTGCCCTGCGCACTCCACGGCGGGCTGTACCCCGGGGCGCGACCCTGCGAGGGCCCCGGCAGGGCCGCCACAGCGGCGGTGTCCCTTTGCCCCTCTCCGGGAGACACGGCCCTTCTCCGCCCGAACNAGTTCCTCAGCCTGTACGGGGACCAGATAGACATGCACCGCAAGTTCGTGGTGCAGCTCTTCGCCGAGGAGTGGAGCCAGTACATCGACCTACCGAAGGGCTTCCTGGTCAACGAGCGCTGCAAGGTGCGCCTGGTCCCGCTGCAGATCCAGGTGAGAGCCGGTGGCGCGGCAGCGCCGGCCGCCACAGGTGCGTGTGAGGGCGGGCAGCCCGTCCCGTCCTGCCGCGGCAAGCTCCGGCCCCTTCCGGAAGAAGTGACGGATCCTGGAGCCGGCTGGGACCGTGGGCGCAGCTCCCACGGACCGCGCTCACTTGTCTCTCCGTGGGAACTTTTAGTTTCCTGAGCCGGGAAGGCAGGTGCGCTTTGCGCCACACGCGTGTGGAAATCGGACTTTGCCTTCGGCTAGCCAGAACTTACTTGGCGTCGTGAACGGGAAGACAAGTCAGGTCACTGAAGTAATCAATGCTCTCCCTTAAATCAGGCGACTGGTGCTACCCAGCCTTAGCCGGAGGTAATGCTGCGAGGTGGAAACTCAAAAGAGTGCCGGTGAAGTGAGCTCTGCCAGAGCTCGGTATCTTGGCTTGTAGTTCATCAGGACCTCTGTATCCCTCTTTGCCTCAAAAAGCTCTTTCTGATATACAGGTTTATAGCTTGGTAGTTCTGTAGCCACAAACTAGGAAGCCAGTCTGCCAGATAGATGCAGTTACGGGTGCCTTCCTATGAAGATATTTTTATGCCCACTAGAGATTGGTGCAAGGTATGCTGTAATACTTCTACTCAAAACACATTGCTTCTTCCTTTCTCCAGTATCTAAGAATTCAACTTAAAAAAACCACACAAACCAAAACAGACCCCGGGATTAAACCCCTTATCATTGCTGTTTGCATTCAGAACATTTTTTAAAAAATTTATAATTAGCAAATTTTAGTTTGCCTAGCCAACATTTCTCAGAAGTTGGAAAAGCGTTATCATAAGAGCTGGAACATTGCTTGTCTTCTCTTAACGTTTTAAGAAATGGCTAATTAATCCTGTTTGTAAACTCTGCTTAATCATAGTGTCTTGTATGCATAAACTCTCAAGGTGGTCTATTTGCTTACACTGTATATTAAGGATGCCTATGGCATCCTTTTTTTTTATTCTTAACTTGATGTATAGAAAGAATGGTTAAGAAGAGCAAGCTAGTTTAATAAATTATTAACACTCGTCACATTCAGTTGAAAACTTTTCTGTTTCTGTGTCGTAAACAGAATTTATGGGGCCCAATCAGAAAAACTGGAAAGGAACAGTCTCTCCAGCTTGCAAAAAGAGTTGGTATAGGTGTTAATTAAAGCAAGGATTTTAAAAACAGAATTTGGGTATTCTGTGCATATAACAGTATTTCAGGTCAAAATTTAGTTCTCATTTGTGCATGCAGATCACTGCTCTGCAAAGACTCCCTTGCAGATGCCTTCTGCACTGAAACTGTAAATGCAGCTCAAGCACTTGTAGCAGGACGTACATCTTGGAATAAAGGTCAGTATCAAGGCAAGGATATGTCGCTCCCAGGGTACAAATGCGCTAGACAGCTTTGACTGCAGGGATTCAGGATGAACCAATATTTTATGCATTATTGCCTATTTGATTGCCTGCTTACACCAATACTGTTGCAGTTGTTGATTTGAAAAGGATTGTATTTGTGGGTTATTCCTTGATATATTTCAGCAGCTGTGAATGAGCTGAAGATGTCTCAAATGAGACATCACAATGATGTCAGTCAGCTTGCCTTAAGCCAGAGACAGGTGCTCAGAGATCACTTGTTTGAGAAACATTTGGTGTGATACAGACACAGCTGAGCTTTTTAAGACCTTTAGAACTTAGTGATGGGAATATTATACTTTCTGTGTATTCATTCAGGCATTGCCACTATTATATGCTCTTTTTTCCTTCCCTCCCTCACTCCCTCCCTGATGTTTTATCTGCAGTTACACACAACATTGATTTGTCAACTCTGTGTGTGGCATAGTCAGTTGAATCACTGTTTTAGATATATGTTTCAAGAGGGACAACTTTTGCTTGCTGATGTGATTAGACTTTCATATTTATATTCATATTCATATTTAGAAGCATATTTCTGGTTTAAAATTAAAATTCAGAGATGCTAGCAGCTGTATTGCTAGACAATAATTTCAGTGTTTTTATATGCATGTTTTGTGAGGTATATGTATGCATTTAGTTGGAAGGTAGGATTTTAACCTTTAAGGCAGCTAGTGCCCATAGTCTCTGGTATGTCATCCTTCCATTTTGATTCCTGTGCAGGCCTGTCATAGAAGGATGCCTTTTGGTATAATAGCTCACAAAATGTCAGCATCAAATGATGTTTGACTGGGCTGCTTCAATTTCTTGTCCCTGCAGGTGAGGGGGGCAGTAATCTCATGGAGAAATTACCATATGCTGCCCTTGGAAAGCCACTCCATGAATTCAGTTCAAAGCTTGATATGTACAGGGACATTTGCTCTTCTGTTGTTTTATGCCTTTGTACCATCCTCATGTGTGTACATTTGTTTGGTCTGGGTGTCCTGACACAAAACAGTCACTTCAGCTTTTGATGGCCATGCAGTGTTATGCAGGCTGGTGGGGTGCACTACACTGTGATGTTCTGCCTGGCTGCTGCTCCTCAACTCGAATCTTCTCAGCCCCAGACATGCAGTGAAGAGGGACGTTTCCTCAGGCCTCTCTCAAATGGATCTGCTTTTCATAAATTTTAAGTCTTATAAGAGTATTTTAGCAGGAAACTATAATATTTGTAGTTTGGGTGAGGGAATGCAGGACCACTTTAATCACCTCTACATACAGTTAAATAGTGCTACAAAAGTTATTGTATTTTCCTGTAGTGTTGTAGCTGCCTTTGGAGGAGAGAAGTAAGGAAAAAGACTTTGGTGATATCCAAAGAAAAGACAGCTATATGCACATTACAGCTATGTAATAGAGGAGTTCAGGCAGCTTTCAAATACATAACCAAGAGAGACTATTTCACAGTTACCGTCATAACTTCAAGGTGCCTTCTCCTCAGGAGGACTTGTGCTCTGTATTTACAAACTGGTAAACCTTAAGATACTGAAGCTAAAAGGGTAAAATTATTGCTGAAACCATTGCATAAAGCACGTCTATTTCAGGATGGTTTTTTGAGACAGGTTGGTGTCTCAGGCATATCTGTCTTGAAAAAAACTGCTTGCAGAATGATATTCACATTTGCTGAATGATAAGGTAAATAAAATATAACAATTAATGCACAGATTTTCGCTCTTATATATCATACCTGTTATTGCTCGGATAGTCTGGAACCAGAACTAACTAACTCAGGAACTCAAGTCCATTTTCTGAAGACCGGGAAAAGCCGAAGCATAAATTGCAGGGATGTTATTTGGGGGTTTTAGGGTGAAATTATAAATTTTGATGAATTAGTACATTCCTAAATAAGTTTTTTGAAAAGCAGCATGTGGGACCTGAAAGAAGGGGGGAAAAAGGGCTGAAAATACTGAAAGAGGATTTTTTTTCCCTCAAATCCAGACTCCTTGTTTGTTTATCTTTACTCTGCAACGAGCATTTGAGTAATTTTAAATGTTGCTGAAGACTTTTGTACTACATTACTTATATGTATATAATGTGGACTAAATCTGTCCTTTATAAATGCTGAATTACATGTGAAAGGCTGCACATTGGCTTAGCATAAGATAAATATTTATGTTTCTAAATTGAAATACTTGTAACCTATTTTTCTCTTGAAATACATCAAACTGAATTTATTCAATTTTTTTACATTCGAAAGATAGGCAGCGAAGTACAACTGAATCTTACCAATTTCCTTTAAGAAACACAGAAAAAAAGGTGGTAGTTTCTTTTTGTTGTTGTCTCTTTTATGCCATTCTTGAAATACCAAGATTGCAACATCCCCCAGTCTGCCCTTTTAGTATGTAACCTTGATGTGAGATTTATGAAGTCACTAGTGATGTCAAATGGGGTTATTTCTTTGCTTCCAGTTTCTTGTTCATTACAAATACTGTGAGGAAATGTCATTTTGTATGTATCATGATTTCCTGGACTTTGAACAGGTAAAGGACAGATAAAAAGCCGGTATATGTGAATATTTTTGTAAAGCTGAACCTGTAATTATAGTACTTCATCGTAATCACATTTTGTCTGATTAATAACAATAATCAGCAGAGATGATATAGATGTGAAAAATCACCTCTCCTTTCCCACCTAGGTCTTTTCTAGAGTAGGATTTAAAGCTGTATGTAACTCATGACAGCATACCTTTAAATCCTGGTCTGGACAAGGTCCTAGAGATGACTTCTTTAGCTGGGTAAAAGAGCTGCATCAGGTTACTTGACTGTTTGATGTGCCTGTTCTGGTTGTGCTGTGGATAACCTTCAGCTGGAGGACAGAAAATCCTAACTAAGAGAAATGAAGTGCAACAAATGGAAATGCTTATGTACTGTTGAGGGGAACTTCAGGTTGGGTTTTGATAGGGTTTTTTTACTTTTATTTTGAGTTCAAGTTGTTTAACGTTATTGTGGCTGAGTAGATGTTATGTGCAGGGTGGATTCAGACAGATACTGTGTGGCTGCAGTGGCTCACAATCCTTGCCCAGCCTGCCTCTTTCTGCAGTGAAATCAAACAGGTGTTGATGTGCCAGCCCAGGTTTGATGTTTAGGTGTAGTTTTGCCCTCCCCCAGCTCTTTGGGATGTTGCACTGGGGAGGTCTGGGTGATTTTCACTGCCAGGAGATGTGAAGTGGAGGTGTCACAGCATTCTTGTAGAAGGGGAAGATGGCATTGAAAGCAAGCGAGTAGTAGGATTTATGTGGCACACTAAAGAACTAGTAAACTAAGCCTTTATATATAGCAAATACTTACATGAATTTATTTATGGACTGTGTTAGCTACTATTTATGAAACTTAATTTCAAACTGCTTTCTGCTGCACTCTGCCCTTCCCACATCTGGTCTTCCACATAACACCAGCAAGTGTTGACTCTTTGATCTTAGCATCTCTTTCTTCCAGTTTCCTCTTGTTCTGCCACAATTCAAACTGCAAGTTAATCAGAAGTAAATAAGGAAATCAATGTATTAATTATTTGTGTTAGACTTTGTAAAAGCTTTTATTTAACAAATATACAGTTGACACTTCATTTTAGAGAGCTGCTGGCATGAATCTGAAGGCATAAATTAAATCATATGAAACCAACTTGACAATAAAGAAAAGCAGATATAGTGCTTTTGCTCCAGCTCCCTGTGCTTTTTGACATAAACATATGAGATTCAGTGGAAGTCTATAATAAGGATACTCTGTGGCTGGAAAGACAGTTTTCTCCTGCACTTCACTGTCAAATCAGAATAAAATTGAATTGTGCTCTATAAAATGGCTTCCAAATCTACTGTTTTTAATTATTCCATTGTCCTTCTCCTTGACAAAACTTAGGGCAAATACTGTTTTTGCAGAAGATCCCAGGCTGGAAGGAGCTGCAAGCATCTGAAAAAGCAGACTTCAGGTATTTCAGGACAAGCTGGAGAAACAGGGTGCAATAAGATGCACTTCAAAATGGAAGTAGCAATGTAGAAATAATCAGCTACACAAACAGAAGATGAGGGAGAGTTCAGGGGATGATTTATAAGTCTAAAATGCACCTCAGGAGGCTAAATATCATCCATTATGAAAAGAGCAAATACTGTACTGGAAAGCACAAAATAAACAGGGCCTGGAAGAGCTGTGAATTGGCTAATATTTGAGGCCCTGCTAGAGCAGTGAAGTAGTATGGGCAGAGAAACACTGTTGTGATAGTAGTATTGAGTGCCTCATTCCAGACTGCAATTTGAAAACCACCCCAGGGAGGACCATGAAAACAGTTTGAGTTGTAGGAAGAAATACTAAAAACGTTAGATAAATTTTAGAATAAGGAGGGGGAGAGGAAGGCCTAAAGGGAGACCTAAAGGTCTGATTCTTGAGGTCTGGTAATAAGTTTTGCACATGGTTATCCATATGAAGGAAGATGGTAACGCCCTTGTGTTTCAAATTCACTGTGGACGTAACTGGAAGTAACACTCATAAATGTGAGCAAAGGAGCTATGGATGAGAAAACCCTGAAAGGTAAAGGTAACAGAGCTGTGGGATGGGTTTTATAGGAGTTCTGTCTCTGATGGGTCAGACCATGTGGTTTTCTGTGAAGAATATTTGTGTTTGTTTCATCCTTCTGTAGGGGCAGACTATGCAGCTTCTTGAAGACTTTTCAACTCTATTCATATTTGTTCCTCTGCTGGGGGTGGTAGGGCCATCTGCTGCACTGGCAGAGGAAGGTGCATATCAAGGCAGTAGATTCATGATGGTTTGTGGTTCAGACAGATCTTAAAAAATTACAGAATTGCAGAATCAGTTAGACTGTAAAAGACCTCTGAGATTAAGTCCAGCCTATGACTAAACCCTGCCATGTCAATTAGATCATGGCACCAAGTGCCAGTCTTTCCAGTCTTTCCAGTCTTTCCAGTCTTTCCTTCAATGCCTTCAGAGACAGCGACTCCACCACCTCCCTGGGCAGCCCATTCTAGTATCTAATCACCCTTTCTGTGGAGAAATCTTTCCTAATGTCCAACCTAAACCTCCTCTGGTGCAGCTGTTAAAGTGATGGAAAGATTTAAAGGAGAAAATAATAGTCTTTGCTTGTCATATAAATGCTAATACAAAATGACACATTTTATGAGTAGGAACCACATTTATAAATATTGTTTATTCCAATTATTCTATTTTTATTGCTGAGCAGTAGGAAAGTTAAATGTCATGATTGACTTCTGTGATGGTAGTAAGTGCCAGAGCTGGAACAGTAGGTGCTCCCTGTGGTGTTGAATTGTGCATTAATACTGCCTGCCAACTGATTTTTTCATTGTTCAAGCAAATGGTATGGTATGATGGATGGTATTCAAGAACAAGGCGGTTATTTAATTTTATGTCCAATCTTTCTTGGTCCCAGGCCTCATTCATTACCTGGTGTAGAGTTGCAGAAGTGTTACTTGGAAAAAATATCTAGAGGCTGCCTTCCCTAATCCCTTGATCAAATCAGCTGCTGCATTGCTGAATGCTGAAAATCTCCTAGCGTTGAAGATCTCACATCTGTGGTAAATTTTTTCAGTGCAGCTGTATCTTCGGTGCAGCTGTATTAGGTGAAAAAGATTTCCCTAATGCCTGTCGTGATGCTCTTCTGTCTTCCTGTGGTATGAGTGAGCTCAGTATTACATCATCTGCACCGTGGTTGTTACTGCATTTGCCTCTGTAACTGTTTGTACTAATAATGTTGCTGTTTGGCTCACAAGGACTGGAGGAACCATGTTTATGAATGGTTGCTGCTTTGGCAGTAGTGGTGTAATGAATCTGAGAATTGAGGGAATTTAGCGTTTACAGTTGTTAGCATACAAGTAATTTTCCCAACAGTTTGAACAGGCCATTGCATATGTTTAAGCATTGCCATTATTAAATGTGGCCTTGGGAATTGAGATCAACAGCATTTTACTCTGGAGACATGTGGTGAATCAGTGAAAGTTCTGGAACTAATATTTATCAATTCCCAATTCCTTTGTGGTGAGTTGACCTTGGCTGGCCACCAGGTGCTCACCAAACTGCTCCATCACTTGTCCTCAGTAGGACAGAGGGGAGAAAATATGACAAAGAAGCTTGTGCATCAAGATAAGGACAGAGAGGAATCACTTGCCAATTACCATCATGGACAAAACAGACTTGGGGAAATCAGTTTGATATAGTGCTAATCAATAACCAAGTAGAATAATCAGAAATAAGAGCAAATGTAAAAACACCTCTTCCCTATCCCTCCCTTCTTCCCAAGTTTAGCTCTACTTCCAACTTCTCTACCTCCTCCCTTCAAAGCAGCACAGAGAGATGGGAAATGGGGTTTGTGGTCAGTTCATAAAACTTCACCTCTCCCACTCATTCTTCTCACACTCTTCCCCTGCTCCAGAGTGGGGTTCCTCCTGTGGGAGATAGTGTGTCATGAGCTTCCCAAATGTGCATCCTATACAGGCTGCATTCCTTCCCAAATATTCTCCAGCATGAGCTCCTCTCTAGAGAGTCACAGGTCCTACTAGGAGTCTGCTTCAGCATGGCCCTTCAGAGTCACAGCCTTCTTTAAGGCGTATTGCAGGCCTTCTTCAAGGCTCTGCTGTGGGGTCCTCCATGGACTGCAGGTGGATTTCTGTTCCGCTGTGGAAGCCCATGGGCGGCAGGGGCACACCTGCCTCACCATGGTCTGCACCAGGGGCTGCAGGGGAATCTCTGCTCCAGCACTTGAGGCACCTCCTGCCCCTCCTTCTGCACTGACCTTGGTGTCTGCAGGGCTATTTCTCCCACATATTCTCACCCTCCTCTTACAGCCGCTGTTGGACAGTGGGTTTTTTTACCCTTTCTTAAATATGTTAGCATAGAGTTGTCACCAGCATCACTGATGTAACAGATCTGTCTTGGATTCAGCTGGCATTAGCGCTCTCTTGACATGAGGCTGTTTCTGGCATCTCACAAAAGCCACCCCTACAGCCTCCCCTCACTACCAAAACCTTGTCACGTTAACCCAATACATCTGCACTTTTCCGAATTACATTCTTTTACAGATTTTGTAATTCTGTTTCAGTTTAAAACATTACAACCTCAGATTGCAGAAAATGAAGTGTATATAGTTAATGGGTATTTCCCAGAAGCGCTTTATTAAATTCGATTTATCTGTCTGGTGAAAAACTTCTGAATGGATGTAATTTCTCTTGAGTTGCCTTACAACTAAATGATAGTATGTAGCTCTTTTCTTTCCCTGTAGCTTCCCTCTGAAGCTCTATACTTTGGTTCAACAGGTAGTGCAAGTAATTTATTTATACAAATACAAAGCACTCTTTCTAAGTGTAAGAAAATTAGGTATTTGGTTTGTTTTTCTTCTCCCTCCCTTCTACCCCAATTGGTACCTTGTATGAAGGAAACTCTAGGAGATTACTTTTGTCATTAAAATAGATTGTTTGGTTTCTAATATTTACAGTCTTCTCTACTTTCATTCTAGCCTTTGGACTTTCATCAGACTTGTGCTAAAAGATGTCATAGACAAATCAAATTGACTACACAATGGAAGTATTGAAAGTATATGTACATACAGTATTTGAAAGCAAGTGGAAGTCTGAATTTTTTTTAATTTTAATTTATCCTGAGTCTATATCAGTTCCAGGAATTGTGGATTTAAAAATGAATTTGAAGAAAGTAATTTTGCTTTTGGTACTTTTTTTCTTTGCTATGGTTTAGGCAGTATGTTCCTCTGCCCCCTTCAGAGTTCAGAAATATCCATGTACATTTATGTTGACTTGTGCTTCCCACCTAATAAAATCTTGATTACATAGTGACACTGTACCATACCGTTCAGTATCAGCTATTTGTTTGAATTCAGAAACATACCAAAATCAGGCTTGAAAAACTTTTCTCCTATTTTGACTCAAAGTAACATAAATCCATAATCTAGCAGAGGTATTGCAAACTCTTCCTCATTCTGCTGCATTTCTGAAAGGATGTCCACTGCCATGGAAAACATTACCTTTATTTCTTTTTTTCAGATTACTACTTTGGGCAACCTGACACCCTCAAGCACTGTCTTTTTCTGTTGTGACATGCAAGAACGATTCCGGCCTGCCATCAAATACTTTGGTGATATCATCAGTGTGGGCCAACGACTGGTATGTTTGCTTTTTTTTTCTCATAGTGAGTTTTGATCACTCATTGTAAACTATTACTTTACATACAGTCTAACGATTACTTAGTTTTAGGTAATAACAATGTCTTTGTTATTATTGTTCCTTTTTTTTTCTTTTTTTTTTT
>VXBC01012583.1:37584-50995 GCA_013399945.1 Ploceus nigricollis | reverse complement strand
TTTCTTTTTTTTTTTTTTTTTTTTTTCTTTTTTTTTTTTTTTTTAATGTTTTCCTCTCTGTCCCCTTACAGCTCCAAGGTGCACGGCTCTTGGGAATTCCAGTTATTGTCACTGAACAGTATCCCAAAGGTCTTGGCAGCACTGTGCAAGAAATTGATTTAACAGGAGCTAAACTTGTGCTTCCCAAGACAAAATTTTCAATGGTGTTGCCAGAAGTTGAAGCAGCATTAGCAGAGATCCCTGGTGTTCGGAGTATTGTCCTCTTTGGAGTAGAAGTAGGTGTCTTGCCATTCTGATACTGGTTTATGGCAATGTCTATCGGCCCTCAAAGGGGGCATCACTTTGTGTAATTAAAAAAACCCCTCAATTTATATTACTTAGAGCTTAAATATCCTCTAAGAATAAATTATTTTTGTGTTGTCTTTAATATTATCTCATAAAAGAATTTGAGATGAGATACTTGTAAACTACAGGCACTTGTCTCAATCTTAACTGGTATTTAAAATGCATATTGAGTTCCCTTCTACTGCCAGGGGTAGAAAAATACATATTTGAACTCTAATTATGAACTCTAATTTGTGGTTGTGTTACTTTCATTTCATAATAATGATTTGTTGGTGGCTTTTCTGCCTTTGATTTCTCCCCCGTAGACTCATGTCTGTATCCAGCAAACAGCATTGGAATTAATTGGCAGAGGTCTGGAAGTTCATATTGTAGCTGATGCCACCTCGTCAAGAAGTATGATGGACAGAATGTTTGCTCTTGAAGTAAGTTTCTTAGTCAGGGCTTTCTTCACTTTGGGTTGGTATGTTAAGTTCTCTTCTTATTGTAAGCTAACAAGGAATTTCTATGGACAAAGCAGTGGATAAAAGTAGATTTGAGAAGAGATGAGTACTCTGATTCTTAAAATGGCATTCAAAATGGAGAAGAAGTACTGGCTTTTTTTTAATCTCATTAAATGATGATTTAATATGCATAATCCAGTTTGGGATGTTTGGAATTTAAAACTGATTGTTCCATACAATATAGATTACTCTGTATAAACATTAGTATTTTAGCATATCCCTTTATGCAGTGTTGTCTCTACAGCAGAGTAAAAGTGCTGTAAAACTTTTGGCTTTGTTGTTCCAAAGAGTATTTATTCAGTTGTGGAAATTTTTGAAGTGCAATGAAATACAGTATGTGATCCTGTTCAAATCTCCTTGTACCTCTGTTCCTCCTTCTGCTTTTCCTCATCAGTGCAAATTAAAGCTTAAATCTCAAGACCCTGATTATAGTAAAGATTCCCCTCCCCCCTGCTTTTAGGAGCTTAGGCAAACTAAATGTTGAGAAAGTGGAGATAAATTTAACAAGAAGATTTAAAAGCACATACAGCTATGTGGTAGCAAATTCATGCAAATGATTTTTTGATTGTGTACTCCTAACTTGCCTACAGGCATAACTGTTGAAAGTCAGAACCCAATACATATATTAAGTATTGCATTTTTTTGCCTCAGGCCCTAACAATTATTTGAAGTAGAAACTAATATTAACCACAGCATGTTATACTTTTTCATAGATTTTGAGAAGACTTAATTTCTTAAAGGCTAAAGAGAAATCCCCAGCATACAGTGATTGATGAAATCTGTGACTTTGATTAAGTGGAAACCTAATGTCAGCTGTCACATAGAGTATAGGGACACACACAGAGTACAGGAGTGACTGAAGTAATGGACTTCCCAAATCAATGTGGTGCAGCAGTAGGAGACAAAACAAATATAGAAAACCTGAAATCTGTTGGCCTTATTGTGTATGTTTTTGTACATTTATTGCTTACAATGTGTCTGTAAGCATAGAAGTTGGGCCAATGTAATAAAGATTAAAACAATGACTAGCTAGCTTTGCTTTACTTTGTTGGCAAAAAGGTATTGATCTTAGAAGTGTGATTACTTGCAAAAGCTGTAAATGTTTCAGTTTTAGGTAACTTTTTGGTACACCTTTGCAACTCTTTCTCAGTAAGCAAAAGAAAGCGTTTTTCTGTGGTGCCTTATGTTGTCAGTCATTACAACATGATTGAGCCACCACTTGCCGTGCCGAGTTTAGCCAGCAGTAACACCTTCTTTGCTGCACATGGCAGCACATAGCAACATTGTCTGTTTCTTGTCTTACAGAGCCTCACTTAAAAGTGCTACTGAGGGATGTGGGCTAGAGCAAGCAAGACATGGGCATGCTTGGGAGGAGGAGACCAGGAGAAACGGACATGTATTGGACGTGTCCTTAATCCTGATTGACTGTGGCGTTATAGGGGAAGTGGGCAACCTACCAAAGTCTTGGGTAATCCTGCATTAGTTTGACCATAATGTCAGTTCACAGTTCCTAGTCACATTCTTTTAATGAGTGAGTCTAACATTGTCTCTTGTGCAAATTTATGCAAGCTGGTGAACTGAGTTTTATTGACCAGGGTTCCTGGACCCTTTTCCTTACCTTTCTGGGAAGGTGAGTGTAACATTGCCTTTTCAAAATAACACAGCCCTTCTCTATTCACAGTGACCTTTCAAGAATAATAAAGAGTGACCTTACAGTGATAACGACTAGCTTTCTCAGCAACCCCAGATAACTCACATCTGGTCCAACCTGCCCCTTCAGTTCACATTTCCCATCACATAGCATTTGTTTTGATTGTGCTGGTGATGAATATACAAATATTTGAGTGGGTGTACTCGGAAGAGCAATTTGTCTTAATTGATAATGAAAGCTTTCATGTCTGCTTGGATAACAGGTTGTCTCCACTTCTGTTGTGTGCTTAAAAATGACAGCATGCAACAACTTCTAGTTTAAAAAATTCTCAGAAACCAAAAAAATCTCAATATTTTCATTGATGAAATAACTCAGCACAAAAGTTCAAGGCTGTGACTATTCTGAATCTCTGCCCTGTCTGATGAACATGTCTTTTGCCAGTGCTTGGTCTTGGACTGAGACAGCTTAGTCTGCTCCTGCTGGATTTCTTTTCTGTTCTTTGTCTTTTCTACTTGTTTCTGCAGTGTGGATGCAACATACTGTCAATACTTTCCTTCTCCTCAAAGACAGTATTCTAAGAGAACTTGTGATTTCCTTGGAAATCATCCAATATACTTAGCAAATGCATGTCTTATTTTCTGCTAATCTGAAATCTATAAAAATTATATCTAGTCCTAGAAAAGGTATAAGGCAATGCCAACCTCTTTTGACATGTTATGGTGTATTTTGCTTTTGAAGAGATGTTCTTTCTTTTCAATCAACATTTCACAGACAGAAATGATTTTTTAAGCGTCTAGATTTTTTTTCTCATTCATACAAGTTAAAACCAAAACCTTTGTATTCTTGGAGAAGCTCATGTTGAAAACATTACCATAATATTTAATATTAATTTTTCTATTTTTCTTCTTTTTTGTATGCATGTGAAGTTTAACAAATATAGTTGTACGGAGTAGGAGAGCTGAGGAAGGTAGTTGCTTTGTTTCAGCATAAGAATATTGCGAGGCTTGTTGCTGTAATGGCAAGCAAGAAGTATTCAGTAAATCCAATGTTGTTAGTTTGTTGTTATGTAGACTGTAGTTAACATATACTTTACTGGTTGGTCTCTTAAAATTAGTAACTTTTCACCCATCAATTGCTTTGTAATTGAAGAGCTAGAAAGTTTGGAACTTCTCTTTGCTTTAATGGTTACAGTTTAAACCTCTATGTACATATCCCTATTCTCTGCCACTTGCCCTCCCTTAGCTCATTCAGGATCCCATTAGATTTGGTGGAGCATGTAGCTGAGCAGAGGATGAGGGAGGGAAAGCTGACTCTATGAAGAGTTTTACTGCCAAAGCATCTGTATGGCTGGGAAGATGATGGGGGACATGGGTTGGTCAGCCTTTGCTGAAGGTAACTTTGTTATGTAAGCAACAACCACAGTTTTAAAAGTCCAGTAACTTTACAACAAGTCCTGTGCCTTGGGCTACGTGAAGCCCAAGCCCTGTTGAGTTGCACACTTAAAAGATCTAGCAGACCTCTTTTGGTTTTGCTTTCTCTGCAGCTCTACATTTTATCCTGTAGCCTGTGAGAACTGACTCTGGAGTTAGTCTGTAATGAAACATCATTTAAAAAGAACTGCTGTTGTGCCAATATGATTTATAATGTCCGTAGAAGAGATTTTCCCTCTTTCTCCAGAGATTACTGCTAATAGTGCACTCTGTAGTCCAAAAGCTGAAGTAGTTGGACATAACAAGGACTGAAAGAGAAATCGTTGTAATTTCTTGCTTAATGCTGTTAGGTTGGACCTTGCTATTTTATTTTTTTCCCCAGGCCTTTCATCTGCATGAGAGTGAAGAAAGCTGCCCTCTGGGGCAAGGGGAAATACAGCTCCCCAGTCTTTAATCTTCACAGCCTGTATAAAATCAGTTTTGAAAAGTATAAAAAGTGATATTGAATATGATTGCCATGCACATGTATGCTGGAAGCTGAGTTTGAAAAGGCACTTAACCTAGAAAATCTGGCAGAAATTCTGAAGCACTCAAGTGACTATTGGCCATTTGAGTGTTGAAGCACATGGAATGCTGAAGGATTATGGAGTTCTGTAACTGTGCTATGTAACACACATACAAAGAAGAAAGAAAATCCATCAGACTCAACCCTCTCTCCTCATACCTAAAGGTTCTGCTTGTCAGGGCTGCTCTGGAACGCAATGAACGCAGCTCTGGGAGCTCTCTCCACCTCCACTGCAGTGCCCATCTGCTCTAGAACAGCCAGGGGAAAGGGTGGTTATTAAGATGTGTGGGGCTGCTGCCTATTAAATCTGACTTAGGGAAAGAATCTAGTTCAAGTAGAAAAGCCTTATTTGTAATCCAGGGCAGCCTTTTGCCATAGTCAGTTTTTTGTCCTAGCTTTATAAATTATGCCACTAAGAAATGCTGGAATGGAATTGGCAGTACTTTTGTTAATAGGAGATGTTTTTTAAAATGCTATCCATCTTTTCTTGGAAAATTCACTCATTCACATTTGCAAATATCTTACATTATTTCCTTCCTGCTCTTTTATTTTTCAGCGTCTTGCACGTACTGGAATTATAGTTACTACTAGTGAAGCGATATTGCTGCAGCTGGTAGCTGATAAAGAACATCCGAAATTCAAAGAAATTCAAAATCTCATTAAGGCAAGTGCCCCTGAGTCAGGGCTCCTTTCCAAAGTTTAAAGCAGGCATGGAAGAAGCAGATGTCACTGTCCTCTTTACAGAGGAAGGAAAGCGATAAGCGCACATGTACATGTTCTTTCGCTCAAAGTTTCGTAAGAGTGTAAAAATAAAAATTGACGTACTTGTGCTTGCCGTAGCAAAATTGTCTGGTTATACATCTGGGTGCCAGTGTGTTCTGTTTAGTTACAGCTGTCAGAAGTTTCAGGTATCATATGACCCTTTTGTTGTCAAATTTCTTTATTAAAAAAAAAAAAAATTAACAGAGGTGTCTGCTAGGCCATACTATACACTGATTGTAACAGCTCAGAAAAATGCATATTTCTGTGACACCCCTTGATTGTGTGCTTTGCAATTTTCTGTGATGTCCTGTTTTACTTTTGTATTAATAGAAGATAATTACTTATTGGATAAATGTGATGTGATACACTTTAATGTTCTATATAAATGAAGTATTTTATTAGGGCATAAATTAAAACTGAGTGAGATATATGACCTGTATGTGCGCTTTTGTTCTCTAGGATAAAATTTAAGCACTTTGCTTCATAGAAGACACATAAATCAAGCAGAGCTGATGTTTGATTGCCCTAGGTAGCTGAAGTCTGCATCATGACTTTTGATTATACTGAAATTGACTGCCCAAGGCTGTACTTTTCTTAAGTGTATACAAACAGAAGACTGTTGTGTAATGAGTTCTTTATAAACAACTGGTGTAAACTCCTTCAGAACATGTGAATATTACCAAAGCTTTAAATTGGAAATGCTAAGGATGTTTAATAATAAAACTTTTCAGGTTCGAGTGCTAAATCTACTAATATGTTTAGATTTATTTTGCTTTTTTTACCTCCAGTTTAGTTAGATTGAAAAATTCTATCCAATTTACTCAAGAGAGCTCTGAAAGAAGGTTTAGCTTCTTGGGATTTTGTGCTTTTTTTGTGGTCTATAGTTGGGTGGAGTTTGAATAGAATCTGGGCTAAAAACATTCTTCAGAAAAATAGCATCTTTAACATAATGATATATATTTTTTCTATCTAGAACTAATCTTTTAACATGTGATTATTCATAAAGGCACTTTCTTCATGTTCTAGGGGATTAAACAATGTTGTATAAAGTTTACAGTGTGCCTGAGACATTTATTTTTTTAAAAGATTACTAGAAGATGCCATACTAACCACTGATCTTTTCGGTAGAAAAGCTATTAAAGTACATGTATTGTTTTAAATTGCTTATTTTCCCCACAAGATGGCTCTAAAATAATTGTTTAATAAATAAAAAAAGTTTCAATTGTTTCATATAACCTTTATATGTTCAAAAGAAATAAAGAGTTAACCTTTGCTGTCTCTCTTTCGCTTGTGATATTTATTGTGGAGCAAATCCTGAAAGCTGTGTTTGCCATGGACCTTATTCTAGTTTGTACAGCTGTGGAAGTTCTATGGATGCCATGGGAATTTTGTGTAAAGATCAAGGGTGGATAATGTCGAATGATTCTTGTCTTCAGCATCTAGTTACAGTGTTATTTAACACTCTAGAATATAAGGAATGAACATTATGCTTCAGGCTGGAGACTGGGATGCAAGTTGTGTTAAGAACACTTGCTATATTGCTGACCTACTTTTAACTTTCTTTCCTGGTATATTAATTGTGTTTGTTAGCACTACAAAGTTCACTTATATAAATAAACAGCTGTGCACAAAAATACTATAAATTTCTTATGAAATAATGGGTTTATTACCTTCTTACCTTTATGTGTTGATGATACCAAGAGACAGTAATTGAAGGAAAAACTGTAGCATTTTTTCCCACATTTATTTTTGGAACAATATCAATTGCCTCAAAAACAAATGCATGGATTTTTGGTAATGGTATTGTTACTAAAATTTTACCACTTTCATAGAAAAGTAAGTTGAAGGACAGATGTCACATCTTACTTTACATTCCTTTTTTGCCACAAGGGGGAATCATTGGGTAGCAAGATGGCACTGAAGAAGAAGCTATAAAATACATTTATAGTCTCCGTGATGATGCTATTTTTTTCCTTTAATTTACATTGCCTTCTGTGGCGCACTAGATTTTGTCAAGATCCTTAATTTGTGGAGTTTTTTCCCATAAGCTTAAATTATAAGAATGCAGAAATACCCAGTGTTATCTTATAAAACTGAGCCCTTAGATGTGAATTTAGGAGCGAAATACATTCCTCTTTTGTTAGATGGATGCATTATTCAGCATCACATGGGTTATTCAGATGAGATTGTAAGAGTGTTTATTTAAAAAGAAGCAAAAAAAAGTTGCTACCTTACTGTTATGTAAAGTAAGTTTATTCACGGGACATAATTTCCTTTGCTTTTTCATTGCTCTCACTCGTCTATATTTTCTGTTCTCGGACAAGTGGGTGTTCCAATGCGGCGGAACAGCAGAAATGAGTCGTTTGAGGTCTGTGGGCTATTGTGCTGTGTAGAGTACCTACTGTTTCGTTCTGTAAGCATAGGAAATAAATTAATGAGATAACATGGAGGAGGATTGCTTAAGGGTATACTCAGCTGATTGTGAGTATCTGTCAAGCTTTTCTTTGTTTGAAAACTTCACCACAGCAATGGCTAAGCAATACAATTGTCACCTACTGTAGGTGGCTTCAGCATAATTTCTCTTTTTTTGGGGAAGCAGAAACACACTTCTTGATGGAGAAGGTTGGTTTATTTTCCCTTGTAGGAGTTCTGATTTTGCAGTAACTGATATATAAATGCTGCATTAAGTAAAGTAAGATATGTGTGTGATTAGTTTTAATCTGCTAAATCCTTACAAAGATGAGTATTTTTTACTTATTAGGACAGTTTAGGTTTTGAATTTAAAATGTGATCCTGTTTATTCACAGAACCATGGTCCTTTTGTTATATTTCCACATGCATGATAATTTTGTATGAACTAAACTGAGTAGGGTTTCCAGTAACCTTTGCAAAACCTGGAAACAGAGAATGAATAAAATACCAGCTATTGTGAGCCAATGTTTTCTATTATGGCTGAAGAAATTATGCTGTGGGACCGTTCCACCATAATTTTTGCACTTGCCTGTTAGCAGCTATCAGGCACATGTTCACTTAAATCATGCTGCTTATTGAGTATGTTTCCTATCAGACATAGGAAGCCCTCTCTCAACTCCACGCTCTGCCCCCATATTTGTTACTTTATCTGAACAATTACATTAGCCTTTTGGGAGAGAATTCCAATCAGTCATTTTCTACTGCTATAGACTGTTTTTCTCTTAGGAAAGAGATGAAGGCTACATACTTTTTTGCTTTAAAAGCTTTGAATTAAAAAGTAATTCCTGGACCTCTGGAGCTCTGAAGAGTGGCAAATGATGTTAAAGGCTTTTCCTTTGGTAAGGGGTGATGCTGACTAGTTGTGCTTTGCAATCCGCTTGTTCTTCAGAGTGTTTTTTTACCACTTTAACTGGTAATGGCAGAAGATGTCAGTGATTTCTAGAATCTGGGGTTTGGGGTTTTTTTGCTTGCTGGATAAACTAGCGATAAAATGTACTGAATAGGTATAGCAGATGTCCTTCAAATAGGTTTAGAAAATCTGCTCAGCAAATGAACTACTGAAGGGAATCCATGAAAAATAGATCTGTTTTGTTTGTCCACTGCCAGTTTCATCTTAGTAATTGGAATACTTTCATCAAGTTGTTGTAAACCCTTTCTGTAATCTCAAGTAGTACTTCTGGTACAGCAGAGATTGCAGTTGTTGGTATGTGCTGCTCCTCTTCGATGCAACTGTGTGTATACATAAATATACCCCAAAGTGTGAGGTCTGGTCCTTTATTACTCATTTAAATTGCACAATCTAGTTTTCCATATGAGATAAAAGGATATTTGCAAAGGACTGCTGTGAATGGAGGGAACTTATTAAGTATTAGCATGCTTAGGTCAGCTTAATAGACTTATGAGAACTGCCAGGGTTGGCAGTTCTCCTGCCACTGACAGCATTAGGCTTTACTTTAATGAAACCTTTTTATCTGCTCCAGAGAGAAGATTGAGCAAACAAATGAAGAGAGCAGTTAATAGAAAATAGATGGTGAAGTGCAAGGGCAAAATGGGAAAGAAAAAGTTTTCTAATTATTACTGGTTTGCTTCTTTTTTTTTGCATGGGGCTGTTAGGAAGCTGGAACATTGTTAATGCAGAGTTACATATCTTAATTTTCAAAAACTGAGTAGGTCACAGCAGTCATTGCCTCTATCTTACTGTGCCCTTTATTTTCTTCCTGTACTGATTTTACCTTGTTTTCATTATAACTGTCCAAAGAGCAGACTCTGCTAAGCTTATTTTGGCTCTAAGTAACACAAAAGTTGCCAGCTGGAAGGGCAAATTTTCTGCTATCAAATAAAAAAGAAGGAGAAGGTGTTGGAGAAAGACTGAAGATCACCATATACTTGGCACTGATGTTCCCAAGGCAGGTATTACCTGCGCTATGGCATTCTGACCTTCAGATTTTGATTCAGAATTTAAGGATTTCATTTAGTATGTTAATAATTTCAAGGGGACGTGAATTGAGGTACTGCAGACAAGGAAGTTTTCATAAAGTAGGAATCTTTGCTAATGGGAATAAGCTAACTGTTCAGCAAAGCGTTTAGTCAACTTGTGGCATCAGTATTTCCACTTTAGGTCTCTGGATAGCTTAAAACCCACAAACTTAGAGTCATTGCAGCCATTATCTATCTTCTGTTTGTGTGTGTATTTCCATGGTGGCATTGTTCAGTTTTCTCATATTTCGACTCAGGCACTGAAAATCTTGGGGGTTTGTCATGTTGAATAACCCTGCTGGATGTTACTAGTAAAAATTCTTTTACCCAAGGAATGTATTGATTACTGTGTTGTTTGCTAGCAACAGTCAGCTCTGTTGGTGCTGATAGCAGTGAGCTACCTGATCCATGGGTGGCTGTGACTGGAGGTGACAAGAAGCATCAATGCCAGGGCCATCCAAAGGCTCAGAGCTGCCTTTGCCATCTCCAGGAGACAGACCTTTTCAATGCATAATATCAGTCACTCCATGGAAACATTGCAAGAAGCCTGTAAGAGCAGAATACCAAGTTTCTTCCTAGGAAGCAGAAGTAGTTGAATGCTTTCATCTCTCTTCTGGGGTCAGGTTAAAGGGAGGAGAGGCTAAAGTCTGCTATGGAACCACTCTTCCCTCCTCGGTGATAAACATCTCATAATTATCTGAAGGTCAAGCAGAGGACTGAAACTGAAAAGCTAAAAAACATAAATTTTATTGTTTTAGACAGTTATTTTATTTTAATGAGTACTCGGGAGGATACTCAATCTGCAGGTGTTGAGCCCAGTAGCGAATGACAGTCCAAAGTCCCCTAAATACTGAAGATCTACCAATCTCCAGTCTGTAAAGTGAGATGGGGCTAGAAAATTTTCCTGTAAAGTCATTATTTGTGGACGTAACTGTATTATATTAAATGCTTCACTCTAATCATGTATCTATGAAACATGGTTTCTCCTATAAAAAGTGTCATAAGTTCATTCCAGATGGCATATTTTAATATATTTTACTAATATTAAAAATTATGTTCATATTATCATTAGTTTAAAACAACTGGGTAGCATATAGCAGGTTTACATAGTGTATTTTCTGATGGGAATAGCTAATGTGATCTCCTTATAGAAACATGTTTTCATGTTAAAAAACATCTGTATTTCATATTCCGCATATGGAAAGAAGAGCAGCAATATCTGCATTCCATGTTATTAATTACCTAAAATCTATGCATTCTCAGTGGAAAACTGACTAGCAAATGCTGGAATGCTGTGCTGAAGTAATTTTCTCTATGAAAAACCTGTTCTGAGCTTGCAAAGTGTAATAACTGAAAATATTTATTGTAATGCATTGTGGTAGAAGAAGATTAGGATATGTAACAAAATACCGCACTTTGCAGGGATATGCAGTATAGCAATGAAGGACAGTACTGTAAAGGTGGTTAAAATTATTTGAATGTGACTCTTTTTTTCTGCTAGATAGCTTAGTTAATGTAGATAATCTATATTTCCACTGCTCATTATCAGTAGTTTTCATTACGTGGCAAATAATTTCTGCAAAATTTTTAACTTGTGCTCCAAATTGAGTTTACAGCATGTTTTTTAACATCACTAGTATTGAATAGAATCTTCAGATTTTCTCATCATTGTCTTCATTATGCCTTTGCACTGACATACCAACAAGAGTCACAGAGGCCAGCCTGATTTGAGATAGATTCGGATAGATCACCATTCCCTTGGTGATCCTGCACCAGTGCTGCACAGCTGCACCAGGAAACTGAGGCAGCTCTAGTCCAGCTGCTGGTCCAAAAGTGTGTCTGCGAGAGATGCCACATAAAGTGGACCAAGATATGACATCTGAACAGCTTTTCAAATAGCTTTTGACACACCTGTTATTCTGATGACTGAGCAGAGACAGCAATCAGGCCTTCTGAATTACATGCCTTCAGAAAAAAATTGATAAGGGCTGCATTCCTGCCTCTTGTAGTTCTGAAAGTTCTTGTTGTCTGTTCTCCCAAGGTAATAGATAGGAGATGACTGCTCAACACATTGCTTACCTCCTGACATTATAGATTTGAAGAAAACACATTAATTCCCCAATAGAGTCTGGTGGCAAAGTGGAATTTGGGCACAAATTTGGACACACCACCAGACTCTTTTTGTAATATGCTGATTTAAGACAATCCTTCAAAACTTCTGTGATATATAGGAGAGGAAATCACTGTAGCCAAACCTTAACATTGGCATAGGAATGGTAAGAATTTCTGCTATCATAGACTTTCTTCACCTTTAAAATCTTATAGGGAATTTTGTCATTGAATGTCAGAAATCCAAGATACGCAAGTATGCATCAAACAGAGAAGAATAATAGAATTCAAATCCAAGTGCTAGTGGTGTCTTACAGTCTTTAGTGCTGGAATGCAGTAGTTACACACCTAATTTGTCCACAGAAAGAAATTGATGTGAAGTGAGGAAAAAATAGGAAGCAAACGTGACTTTATAGTGGCATTCACACAAAATAAAGTTCTTATTTTATTTTAAGAGAAACCCCACTATCGTTGGTACCTGATAAAACCCTCTGCTCCCATAAATATTTCCAATGAATATGTCTTTTCTTTTCCTTGCATCTGTAGGGAACAATAAGAGATCATTCCTTACTGGAATAAAAGCCAACAAAGAAAAATTTCTGAGTGCATAACGTCTGGAAATAAAACACATATGTACAGAGAGTAATTCTTCCTAGCAGGGATTTTGCAGGCATTCAGGTAAAGTATGGGGCAGTATTCTATTGCTTCTCACACCACAACCTGTTTCTGAGTACCAATAGAAAAAATGCAGTAGAAAACAATTAGAATAGTATTTTCAAATGTAACATTCAAATACATACTAGAATGTATTGAAAACCTTCACTTTGCAGATAAGGGAAATCACTTTATTTAGATTCTTTTGAAATTTCAATTGTTTTAAAAATGTGGGATATTTCAAACTACTCAGTTTTGGACTGATCTGTTATGGTGGGGTCGTTCGTTGGAGACATACAAATGACACAACTCTCAAAGGTCCTTGTGACAAACAGCCTCGAGTTTATTCTCGCAGCTCCTTTTATAGGAGTTTCAGGTTTCCCTCGCTTACACATGTGATTGGTTGAGGTCTTAGCACCGTCCAGCTCTCTGGTCAGTGATACATCTGCATTTAGGGCTGAATGACATTGGCTAGGAATCCAACCTATCCTTGTTCAGGCAGGGACTTGTTTTTACTTCTAGACTGGTTGAGTTTGGGGGGCAGCTACAGATCAGCTGCGATGTGACACTGATCCTTCTAGGTCATTAGTATTTTAAGTCTATTACCTGTGTATGCACACAAGTAAATGTTTATGAAAATCTTTGCCCTTTCACAAGTGTATGTTTCTATTATTCAAGTGGACTTATTTTCATGTCATCTTTTGTTCTGTAGCCAAGAGGCACATGAGATATCTTCCCACTGGCCACTCATCTTCCATTGAAATTGCTAGACATTACTCTCCTGATACTTAGTTACTCTGAGGATTTCATTCTGGAATCCAGATTATGACACCAGTTTATTTGGGTTAAGGATTTCATTCTAGAATCCAGATTATGATGCCAGTTTATTTGGGTAATTGATTTGATTAACTCATGGCTAATTTCCCTCTCAGAACAAATTTATTTT
>VXBC01012583.1:11247-37549 GCA_013399945.1 Ploceus nigricollis | reverse complement strand
GATTAGCCATTTCATTAAATGCAATAGTTTCGCCATGTGTTCCTTTAAACAAGCTAAAATACTTTTTATTACTGGTGTTCACAAATCCTCAAGATCTTTCACTGTTTCCACAGTCTTTATTGAGTTAAATTCATTTTTTCCAGGGGAGGGTAATTAATCTTTACTTTCCTGAATAATGTGTGGAATAAACAGAAGCAATTACATTCTCTCAGAATAATTATTATTATTTAGGAATTGTTATTAATAGCCAAAGCATTTTTTTCTGAAAATAATAATTACATTCTTTTTATTGTTATGTGTAACCTTGCAAAGACTCAGTTATTCTTCTAGTCTTTTAAAAACCTGATGGGGCAGACTCTTCTGTCTATTGCTGCTCTGTAAAACGGAAAGGTCACATCTGCATTACCGCATTGCATCCTTGAAAAAAAAATCAATAGTATTCAAGGATCAGTGAAAAGGGAGTCCAGAAAGTTGCTAGGCAGGCATTATTTGCTTCCTATATTCAGCAATATAGTAAAAGGTCCAGTCTGGCTAGATCTAACTGTATTAAATGGAGACCTCACTTGGCCACAGCTGACAGACAGCTTTGAAAGCTGTTCCTCACTGTTTTCCATTTGTTAGCCATTATTTTCAAAATGAAAGGCTGGTGTCTGGCTGTGTCTTATTTTGGATGTTGTAAAAATTTAGTAGTTCCAGGCACCAGCCAAATATTCAGTGTGAACATAATTTTTAAATGGTTGACATTTTTAAACTAGAGGGGTGAAAGGCAATACTTGCTCTCTCGAAGAGCATACGGGGATAAATCCCACCAAAAATGAAAGCCAGCAGAACTTTAAGAGTTATAATCACAAAAGACAAACACATCAGCCAGGAGTGGGTTCAAACAGGAAATTAAAGACAATTGCAAATCATCAGAAGAATGTGGTTTTAAAATTGGTTTTAAAATGGTTTTCCTACAGTGGAAATGGCAGCACAAATTCTGACTATTTTCTAATAAAATATGCATGTGTTTCCTGCATATCAAATCCTGCTTATAAATAGGAATATATTTGCTTCCAAAAGTCAGTGGCTGGTTAAAATTTAAATGGTGACCCAAACTCTGAATATTTGCCACTTCACGGAGACAAGCACTTTGAATCTGCACAGACAACCTGAGGCTGATGGGTCTCCTCACATGTGCATTGAGATCATCAGTGGGTCAAGATCATAGTGCTCAACCAGCATTGTTTCAGGCAAAACTCCCAACAAATTAGAAGAATTTTATGAGAAAAAAATTCAGTCCAGGAGCTGAATCCAAATCCCTCAATAGGTTCAGTAAATGTTAAAGATATAATTTTTTTTTTGTTTTTGTATGGATAGGTAAGTCATTACCTGTTTAAAAATATTTAATTATTTTATCACTTTTTAAAAATTTGTATTTATTTTGCAGGACAGTATAACCTGCCAGATCCAAAAGCCTGGGAGAGACAAGGCTGCTGTCCCTGTGTCCAACCAGCAGTGTGGCTGGGGATGGGCTTCCAGAAGGCAGAAGCACATAGATTGTATGTACACACCACATAGCTGCCAATACACACATCCAGACAGACACCCAGAGTCCTCACACAGACACAGACTACACTGAGGGTGTCATTCCACTTCCCTCTCCAGGGGATGGGGGTCAATGAGTAACGAAATACACATATTTGTGGATGAGGTGTGTCCCTCTGGCAGCTCTCTTAGACCCTGAGTCTGAGCAGCCACCATACCCTGATCCCAGTCTCCTGAGCTGCTAACATCAGCTGCTAACACAGCCTGAGTTTCAGTATCACACCGGCTGCTGTGTGTTGCATGCACACAAACACACATACACACACACACACACACACACATACACACAGAGCTGGGTGGGACTCCTCTGTCCCTGTAGCCAAACCCCCTGTGCTTTTGCCCTCGGAGGACCCCACACCCACTTACTCCTCTCCACGTCACCAGCCAAGCTTGTCATCCAGCATGATCCTCGCTGGATACACCCACTCCCACCATGGCTGCTGCACCACAGATGTAGGTGCCTCTTCACCCTCTGACTCCAGCCACTGCATTCAGACTCCCTGGGTATGCACATACTGTGGCAGCAGCTCTCTGGCCACAAAGAGCTGACACAGACTTTCCCAGGCATTTTCCTGGGGAAGGCTGTGAGAAGATCAGAGAAAAGAATGATAAACTATTCTTATCTCCACTTGTTGCACTTGCTGTTGCGTGCATGTGGAATGTGTCATGGAGATTTGTTTACCAAAGGGTGATTTCTTAATTGGACACTGGATGGTGTTTGGATGCATTGACCAATTAGGTAAAAGCTGTATCGGACTGGCTGGAAGGGTTACTGAGTTTCTTAGTAAGTATAGTATAATATAGTATAAGATGATATAACAAAGCAATTGATCAGCCTTCTGCAATCATGGAGTCAATGCTAATTATTCCCTGGCTGGGGGCCTGTGGCAACACACATGCATGTGCACATATGCAGTGCACACACACACACTCTCATATGTAAACATAGAGTTGTAAGTGTGACAAAGCAAGGAAGGACTCTGGTGAGCAGCTGCACAGGCTGCACTACCTAGGAAGGGGGCATAGCTGACAAACACAATCACTGGCCAACTACTCACCTGTCATCAGCCCTTTTTGCCTCCTCTCTCGTCTTTTTTCTCTTCCTGGTCTCTCCGAAATCACCTCAACCTCTGACCCTTTCCCAAACATCTCACAGTAAATCCTATGGAACACCAAGCTGCTCTTGCATGAAAAATGTGTTCCCAACCCTTGGCAGCAGCCCCAGTCAGAATCATAGAATGACAGAGTAATTAAAGTTGGAAAAGACCTTCAAGGTCTTTGAGTCCAACTTTGAGACTCAAGGTCATTGAGTCCAACCTTTGACCAAACACTACCGTGTTAACTAGACCAATGCACTAAGTGCCACATCTAGTAGTTTCTTGAACACTTTCAGGGATAGTGTTAAATTCCAACACTTAACTACCCTTTCAGTGAAGAAATTCTACCTGATGTCCAACCTGAACTTCAATGGATGCAGCTTGAGGTTATGACATCTTGTGCAATAGCTAGTTGATTAGAAGAAGATACTGACTCCCACCTGGCTACACTCTCCTTTCAAGTAGTTTTAAAGAGTGCAAAAATCTTCCTTGAGCCTCCTTTTCTCCAAGCTGAACACCCCAGCTCCCTCAGCCTCTCTTGGTGAGGTGTCTTGGTGAGCTCTTCTGCCAGCTCCCTCAGTTCCCTTGGAGGAGCCCATCCAGTCCCACAGAATTGTGAGGGCTAAGTGCCACAGGAGATCACTAACGATTTCCTCCTGGGTTGCATGAGGTCTGTCCTGTTCCCTGCCCCTGTTGACCAGCTCAGAGGGCAGGTTGCCCTGGGGATAACTGGTCTTACTGCTAAAGACTTGGCAGGCATTAGGCCTAAGGCTAAGAAGGCATTAGGCCTTTTCGTTTCGCTTGGTTACAATGTTCCACCCTGGCTCCAATAAAGGATGGTGTTTTCCTTGGCACTCCTTTTGTTGTTAATATATTTACAAACACAGTTTTTATTGTTTTTCACACCAGTGGCCAGATAAAGTTCTAGCTCAGCTTTTCCCTTTCTAATTTTCCCGCTATGTGACCTACAAACATCCTACAAACTCTCCCTGAGCTGCCTGCCTCTTCGTCCAAAGTTCATAAACTTTTTTTCCTCTGAGTTNCTACCCTTTCAGTGAAGAAATTCTACCTGATGTCCAACCTGAACTTCAATGGATGCAGCTTGAGGTTATGACATCTTGTGCAATAGCTAGTTGATTAGAAGAAGATACTGACTCCCACCTGGCTACACTCTCCTTTCAAGTAGTTTTAAAGAGTGCAAAAATCTTCCTTGAGCCTCCTTTTCTCCAAGCTGAACACCCCAGCTCCCTCAGCCTCTCTTGGTGAGGTGTCTTGGTGAGCTCTTCTGCCAGCTCCCTCAGTTCCCTTGGAGGAGCCCATCCAGTCCCACAGAATTGTGGGGGCTAAGTGCCACAGGAGATCACTAACGATTTCCTCCTGGGTTGCATGAGGTCTGTCCTGTTCCCTGCCCCTGTTGACCAGCTCAGAGGGCAGGTTGCCCTGGGGATAACTGGTCTTACTGCTAAAGACTTGGCAGGCATTAGGCCTAAGGCTAAGAAGGCATTAGGCCTTTTCGTTTCGCTTGGTTACAATGTTCCACCCTGGCTCCAATAAAGGATGGTGTTTTCCTTGGCACTCCTTTTGTTGTTAATATATTTACAAACACAGTTTTTATTGTTTTTCACACCAGTGGCCAGATAAAGTTCTAGCTCAGCTTTTCCCTTTCTAATTTTCCCGCTATGTGACCTACAAACATCCTACAAACTCTCCCTGAGCTGCCTGCCTCTTCGTCCAAAGTTCATAAACTTTTTTTCCTCTGAGTTACTGCTAAAGGTCTCTGTTCAGCCAGCCTGGTCTTCTTCCCTGCCAGCTCATCTACTGGCACATGGCCTGCTTTTGCACCTTTAAGATTTCCTTCCTAAAGTATGTCCAGCCTTCCTGGACCCCTTTGTTATTAAATGCTATTTCCCAGGGGACTCTTTGAACCAGTGCCCTGAAAAGGCCAAGGTCCACCCTCTGGAAGTCAAGGTCCAAGGATTTTGCTGATCCTCTTCCTTACTTCTCCAAGAATCCAAAACTCTGGGATTGATTCCATGGTCAGTGTGCCCAATGTCAGAGACCACCACATGTCCCACAGTCCTTCTCTGTTTGTGAACAGTAGGTCTGGCAGGGCATGCCCTGGTAGGCTCCCCCACCAGCTGTGTCTGGAATTTACCTTCCACACACTGCAGGAACCTCCTAGAGTGTCTCCTCTCCACCGCTGAGTTTCCAGCAGACATTTGGCAAGTTAAAGTCTCCCACAAGAACAAGGGCTAGTGATCATGAAACATCCACTGATAGAATATTTCACTTCATCCTGGCTGGGTGGTCTGTGACAGACTCCCAGCAGGATCTCTGCCTTGTTGGCCATCCCTCTGACTGTCACGCACAGGCACTCAGCCTTATGCCCACTGTTCCTGAGCTCTGTACAGCCAAAACCCTCCCCAGTGTACAGAGCCACCTCACAGCCCCTCCTTCCTCACCTGTCCCTTCTGAAAACTTGTAGCCATCCACTGCAGCACTCCAGTCATCCCACCACATTTCCATGGTGATAACTGCATCACAGCTGCCTGCTGCCAATGGCTTCCATTGTTTGTTACCTGTGCTGGGTGCATTGATGCAGATGCACTTCAGCTGGGCTGTCCATGTCACCCACAACACTGGCATGTCACCCCAGGATCATCTCTAGCTAACTTGATCTAGTCCCTTTCCCCCTCTAGGCCCTCAAAGTCCCTTTGACCTTTCAGTCATCACTGCCGGCTTATGGGCTAGAATCCTTTCCCCCCTTCTATACAGATGAATCCCACCTGTCTGCAGCAGTCCTAGGAATTATCCCATGATCAAAACAGCCAAAATTCCTTCAGTGACACCAGTCTGTAAGAGAGAGTGAGAAGCATGGCCTGGAGGTACTCCTGATGGCTAGTGATGGATTTCCTGCTGGATGCAGACAGGAGTGTGACAAGTCCTGTGACAGCCCTGGGAGGGCCATGGCAAGGTGGTTTGCTCCTCAGGAAGCCTTGTTTGAGTTCCTGCCTGCCATCTGGCCACTGGGCTCCTCACTGGGCTTGTGCTATGGGCCTCTGATGGCGGGTGCAGCCAGGCAGGATATTATCTGGGGAGTCCGCCTCCTGCTGTTGTCACCCTGTGCTCTTTGGTGGGTGTGCATACCAGCTTTATTGTGTAGCCTAACAAAATCAGTTCAGTAATCAGATCTTTGCAACATTCCATACATAAAGAAAGCAAGTACCAACAAAAATTTGATGACAAATTGTCTTTTATCTTTCAACTCACATGCCTGTGAACACCCACATAGCACTACAGGGAAGTGACTTGTTGCATTGAAGTCTTTCATCTTTGCTTCCAAGAAAGCAAGTAAGGGTGACAAAAAAAGGAGGCAATGCTTTCTTTTTTTTCCAGGGTTACCAGCTCTGGTAAGTCTGCCATTAGTTCCCCCGTACTGTCTCATTACTGGTTTTTAAGAATTGACTCTCTTGGCATGGTTTACTATTGTCTGAGAAGAAGAGAATGGTAGTTAATAAATATTCAACCTGGGGAAAAATTGTCTGCATGACTTATAAGCTGGAAAATCTGGGCTGAGCAGGCAAAGTTGATAAAAGACTTAAAACCCGTTGAAACAAGATGGCATTTGACAAAATCAGTCCCATTGGTACCTCTAGTCCTATGAAGAAGAACAGAAATCAGTTCTGTTCCTTTCAATTTTCCTTCTGTTTTCTAAGTACCTGAGATAAAAGGAAGGTAGAGATTGCTTGCTTATTTCATGCTGGCTTTGTAATGGAGATTTTTAATTAATACTTACATTATTATTTTTAAACTATGCTAAACAGTATTAGCTTTGAAAGTAAACATGTATTTCCACAAAAGTAACAGTTACTTATATTGAATATGTTCTTTTCCATGACATCACAATAATTCTGCTTCAAGGGTATTTTTTGCAGGATTATTAATATTTAAATTTTTCATATGTAAATTGAAACATCTTATATGTCATCATTAAAGCAAGGTATCACATTTTGAGGTCTTGGATTAAAAAAATTAATTTTAAGCAGAATGAACTTCAGTTGTATTAAAGTAAGCCAATTAAACTTCAGGTATACTGCTTTACAGCCTGCCTTTTTTTTTTTTTTTTTAATATTTCAAAATTATGTGTTCTCCTCAACATTTCAAGTACTAGTGTTTCTTTGGAACATCTCATTACAAGTGTAGTTTATCCCACAGGGAAGTGTAAATTTAATTTATTCTTTATGTTCATTCCTAACTTGCTTGGATACTTGGCATAGGTAAAGCATATTTACTGTAAGAGTCCTGAATTGAAAACTCTGAATGTTCAAGGCTAAATATAAAGTTACTATGTTTTCTACTTTTAAATCACCCCAGCATGCACGGAAGCACACATACACAAACTCACATGTCTTAACTGGGGAGTTTTAGAGATACTTCATAGCATTTTTGTAGCTCTAGAATGTCTCACCTTCAAAAGACAGTGTCCCTTCCTGCAGATTATGGATCATAGATCCATGGCAGGGGGTTGGACTAGATGATCTTTGAAAGTACTTTGCAGTCTAAACCATCCTCTAATTCTGTGATTATTCATTTCCCTTCATAGCTTTTGCACAAAAACCTCGATGCTGCAAATCTCTGGTGCAGTTCACTCTTAACTTGCGTGATTGATGATCCCATTAGCATTGGTTAGCATTTCAATGACAGTGCCTTGACAGTGATAACCATTATTTCTTAGCAGCTTAACTTAGTGATAAGGCCTTAAGTACTTTTAAAAAAACTTAATGTCTCTTATAAATATTTATGTTTAAATGCAAATTCTGCTTTCCACATGCTATTCAATTTTGTGATATATTGGTTCCACTGTAATGTGGCATTACACACGTATCACTAGGACACTTTAGTGTGCAGCCCCCATGTTAATACCTGTTCTGTCATCTTGCAGCTGATAGCAGTATTTTCTGCTGCCTTTACAATCAGTTGCACAGCTGATTGGAAAAGGTGGCAGCACAGGAAATGTGAGTCCACGTAGTCTGATTGTGGACAATAGTTCATTCTGACTCTGTTCACTAAGCAACCGTACAGGGGAGACACTTAAGAGTTGGGTGCCTAGCAGCTGGAAGACACAGATAGATACACATCAGGCTACATGAGGTCTGCTTTGAGGCTGACCCTGAAGAAAACATGATCAGGAAGGGTATGAAATAGCAGAAGCAAACCAAGGAATGCACAGTTACCTCCATTGCCAATTTCCCCAGCATACTGTAATGGAAACTCAGCAGCCAGCCAGAGGCACCATGTGAGGAGTTAATATGGGAGAGACAGATGTTGTGTTCAAATTGAAGTTTAGCAGACCAGTAGCTATTTTCATATCCATATATATTCATATTTATTTATGAATAAATATGATAATGGACAGGGGATCACATGATCACAATGTTGTTCTTCTGCTTGTTGCTTTGTAAGCAGTCTCTTGAACTACTTATCAAACAGCTATGTTATTCCACTTACTTATGGCAAGTCACTACAATTTCTTGAATGTAACAGTGATATTTCTTTTTGTCAATATATTTTATGGTGCTTTTGGGAATTTTAAAACCACTAATTAATAGATACCCAGCAAGATGCAAAACAATATTATGCTTTAAAATTCAGGCTGAGTGGACATAAACAACAATTTAAAGAACATTTTTAAAATTAAAGGATTTTATATGCTCTGTCTGTAATGTACAGATTTTGATCTTAAAATTTAATGAATATTTGATGTTCTTTTCATAATGGAGATCTAGGCTGCCCACAAATCTAAAAAGCAGTTATTTTTTCCTTAAAGAAAAGATAACATAAGCTACATCAACCAATTGTTGCTGTAATGCGTGAAATCTGTATATATAATGAACAATTAGCTATTTTTCCCACCCTTCCAGAAATTAAAAACAATGTGCTCAGAGCTGCATAATAAACCACAGCTGGATTGTGATATTCAAAGGCAAACCACATTCTGTTATTAAAAGCCACAAGGGCCTTGAAGGTATGTGGTCTCAGGATAATATTTAAGTGCCCTCATAAGTTAATCCATAACCATGTGAGCAGGATACTCTGGAAACAGGCACATGGAGTACTTTGGAATGCATTAAATACTGAAAAGGTGAAGAGATGGAGCAAAGTACAATTGGGCAATGCTTCACAGGTAAACTTCTATTCAGAGGACAAAGCTTTTACAGGATATATTTAACCCTTGGAGGTATAACCAGCCCAGGCTTACAAAACATCCATATTTACAGATGAACTAGTGTGATTTGTAGGTGTTTTCACTTGGGACCTTAGTTTGGGCATCTTTATGGCTGAACCTGCCAAAAAGGCCAGATTCATAGCTCTGATGTGAGGTACAGTGATAAACACGTGAGTGTGTTTGGTGTAATACATGATTTCTGAAAACAGTGAACTTCACATAGACAAGACCAGTACTTAAATTCTCCCCTAATGTTAGCTTATTTTTACACATTTTCTTTTCCTGGGAAAAGATGTAGAATCTGATAGTACATAGTAGTTCAAAGAAATAGGATGTTACTAACCTTCGGAGAAAATCTTACTTTTAAGTTCTTTGTGAGCTCTGTCTGTTATCTTGTGCTGATTTGGTTTTTTGCATTTTTGGTTTTGTTTGTTTGTTTGTTTGTTTTTTTAAATAAAAAGATACTGGTTTTCTAACTGGAAGATAAATTGGAAATTAAAAATCTAGGAAAAATCTAGTTTTTGTTACCACCATTCTTGGCCTTCACTAGAAAATTGATGAGATTCTCTCTGGAAAATTTGTTACAAGGAAATATAGCTAAGAAGCTTTTAACTTATGACCTAACAAAGAAATATCAATGGAAAACAACACATTCATTGCCAAGATGCTGTCAGTAAACACAGGCTGTAGAAATGTGGAGCACATTAATTGCTCTATGCATTTCAGAGGCCACAAAATGATTTAAATATCTACTTGTGTACCATGACTTATAACCCTATGGAGACATTTTCTAAAGAAAAAGCTACATATATAAACAAGGGAGCCTTATAAAACTGTCCTGGTGTTTACTTCCTCCCTGTTTTAAGAATGCGTGTCAAAGGTGTCTAAAGGAAAGCTTTTCCGTTTGAATAGTGACTGAATTGATACACTGATGGCAACTATGCTTGATTTCTTGAAAGAACAATAAAGGTATGTGGGAAAAAATCAGGACAGATCCTTTAAGGCATGACACGTTCATTGTGAGTTGTACAATGTGCATTTATGTATCTGGTCTCTGCTGAATAAGAGACCTGACTGAGTACCTTGTACTAGCAGCCATCTGTCTGCCACAGATCTGACTCTTGGACATCAGTTCCCAGAGCACCTATTTTCTTTGTAATCACTGACAAGGGTCAGGCCATCCGCATTGCAATAACAATCCCTCCCTTAATTTAGTCTAGAAAAAATGAACTAAAACTTTATCCTTACTTTCTTAGTGACATGGACGAGATAGATAGGAACCCAAGAAGGATTTTCTATGAGAGAAAGGGAAATTATGCGAGAAGGATCCTGGGGTATGTTGTCTCTGAAGGTTATTCAGAAGTGAATGTTCTAAGCCTTCATCTAACAGCTGTGGTTAAAAGGTGATGTGAGGTATAATTTTGGCTGCAAACCTTGCTGAAAAAAATTAAAGAGGCTTAAGTTATTCCCCTGTTTTTTGTGGGGACAATGAGTACTCTTGAATATTGCATTTGCATACCTCTTTTTGCCGAGAAGCTCTTTCACTCAGAAATATCTCGCTACATTAAGAGCTTTGTCTTGCTCTTTATCTGGGATAATTTCTTGACAGAGTATCAGTCAAACATCTGAATGTTTTCAGCAAGAGAGTTCTGGTGATCTGCTTAAACCAAAGGCACATGTGACAAGTAGGCGGTGTTGTGAGGGACAGGTACAGATCACATGGTCTTCCATGGATAAAGAATGGAATCTCTAAATTAGAAGTGAGTTTTTGCTAATGTGACGGAACTGAACACAGAAATATTTAGTCATCAATTGTTGCTGCTTTGTATTGTTAATAGTTTTCTAGTGGTAACTATTAAGGACTACTTGGCACAAATGTCACAAAATTCCCATGACACTGTTATTTTAACAATTTCTAGTAAACTTGACGCATACTATTCCAATAAAGGTCAGATACTTCTTTTGTTTCAGGGGAAATATATCAAGCAGGTGGTTATTCTTTAGTTTTCAGTAACAGGCTATATTTACACTGAAATAAGCATGGCACGTTTCAGGGAGGTTTCAAGCATCTTCTAATGAATACATTAAAGGAGTGGAAGGTTCTAGGGGTATTTCAGAAGATTATCTTGAGTTCTGCTACTTTTCAGCTTTAAAATTGTAGAATTATACAATATTCTGAGTTGGAAGGAATCCATCAGGATCATCAAGTCTCACTCCTGGCCCTGCACAGGACCATCCACAAGAATCACACCGTATGCCTGAGAGCATTGTCCAAATGCTTCTTGAACTCTGTCAGGCTTGGTGCTGTGACCACTTCTTTGAGGAGCCTGTTCCATTGCCCAACGACCCTCTGGGTGTCCTTTTCCTGACATCTCACCTAAACCTCCCTAAACCGGGTGATTTCCCAGCCCTGTAATTTATCCAAGTCTCTCTACAGGGCTTCTCTGCCCTCATGGGAATTGACAGCTGCTCCTAATTTAGTGTCATCAGCAAACTGACTTAGTATTCCTTCCAGTCCAGCATCCAGGTCATTTATGAAGATGTTCAAGAGAAGTGGGCTAAGGATGGAGCCCTGTGGAACCCCACTAGTGACAGGTCACACCAGTCTGATGTCACTCTATTCATTGTAACCCTTTGTGCCTGACCCATGAGCCAGCTGCTCACTCACCACATGATGTGTTTATCCAGCTGTGGGCTGGACATTTTCTCCAGAAGGGTCCTGTGAGAGACAGTGTTAAAAGCTTTATGAAATCAAAAAAGATCATATCAACTGGATGGATTTCCCTGTCCTAGAAGAAAATTATATTTGACAAGCAAGACTTTCCTCTCATGAAGTTGTGCTGGGTGCAATGACTGCATTGTTCTCCAGGCAATGTCCAGTACTTCCCAGAATAATCTTTTCCATGATTTTACTGGGCACTGAAGTGGGACTTACAGGCCTGTAGGACCCCCTTCTTGCCCTTCTTAAAAACTGGGGCAACATTAGCTNGAGGAGCCTGTTCCATTGCCCAACGACCCTCTGGGTGTCCTTTTCCTGACATCTCACCTAAACCTCCCTAAACCGGGTGATTTCCCAGCCCTGTAATTTATCCAAGTCTCTCTACAGGGCTTCTCTGCCCTCATGGGAATTGACAGCTGCTCCTAATTTAGTGTCATCAGCAAACTGACTTAGTATTCCTTCCAGTCCAGCATCCAGGTCATTTATGAAGATGTTCAAGAGAAGTGGGCTAAGGATGGAGCCCTGTGGAACCCCACTAGTGACAGGTCACACCAGTCTGATGTCACTCTATTCATTGTAACCCTTTGTGCCTGACCCATGAGCCAGCTGCTCACTCACCACATGATGTGTTTATCCAGCTGTGGGCTGGACATTTTCTCCAGAAGGGTCCTGTGAGAGACAGTGTTAAAAGCTTTATGAAATCAAAAAAGATCATATCAACTGGATGGATTTCCCTGTCCTAGAAGAAAATTATATTTGACAAGCAAGACTTTCCTCTCATGAAGTTGTGCTGGGTGCAATGACTGCATTGTTCTCCAGGCAATGTCCAGTACTTCCCAGAATAATCTTTTCCATGATTTTACTGGGCACTGAAGTGGGACTTACAGGCCTGTAGGACCCCCTTCTTGCCCTTCTTAAAAACTGGGGCAACATTAGCTAGCAGATCCTGCACAAGTTCAGGGTCAACAGGAAATTGATCATTCTTGCAGTCATGGTCCTCCAGCTCAGGGCACTGAGACACCCCCTGGTCTCTCATCTGTGTTGAAAACAGAGGCCAAGACTGCATTAAACACCTCTGCCTTGTCCATGTCCCTGTTTGTGAGATGACCATTCTTATCCTGTAACTGGCTGACATAATTTTTACACTTCCTTTTGCCATTAATACTTTTGAAGAAAACTCTGTTTATTGTCCCCAAAGTTCTGGCCATCTTCAACTCCACTTGAGCTTTGGCTGCACAAATTTTCTCTCTATAGAGAGAGTTTGTGGGGAAGTGAAGTCCTTCCCACTATAAGCAAAGAGCAGGTTCAGGACCACTTGAACCTGAAAAGCCACCTGTTGATGAGACCTGATTAGATACATCCCAAGGTCCTGAGGGAACTGCCTGCCATTGTTCCCAAGCCACTCTCCATCATATTTGAAAAGTCATGGTGGTCAAACGAAGTCCTTGGTGACTGGAAAAGGGAAATATCACTCAAATTTTTGAAAAGAGGAGAAGGGAAGATCTGTGGAACTACAGACTAGTGAGCCTCTCCTCTGTGCCTGGGAAGATCACGGAGCAGACCATCCTAGAAGATACACCACGGCACATAAAGGACAAGGAAGTGTTCTGAGGCAGCCAGCATGGCTTTACTAAGGGCAAATTGTGCCTGACCAATCTGGTGACTTTCTACAATGGAGTGATGGGAATAGTCACCATGGAAAGGCCAACAGATGTCATCTATCTAGAATTCTGTAAGGCTTTTGATATGGCCCCATATCACATTCTCATTTCCAAATTGGAGAGACACAGACTTAATAGATGGACTTGATCATGTATTTGATTCAGTGGATAAGGAATTGGCTGGATGGATGCCACCAGAGAGTTGTGTTCTATGTCCAGGTGGAAGCTGGAGACAAGGGTTGTCCGTCAGGGCTCTCTGCTGGGACCAGTGCTCTTCAATGTCCTCATCAATGGCACAGACAGTGGGATTGAGTGCATCCCCAGCAGGTTTGGAGATGACACAAAGCTGAGCAGTGCAGCTGACACAGTACAAGGATGGGATGCATTCCACAGGGGCCTGATAAACTAGAGAATTGGGCCCAAGAGAACTTCATGAAGTTCAAGAAATCCACGTGCCAGGTGCTGCACCTGATGTAAATACAGATGGGGAGAAGAAGTCACAGAAGCAGCCCTGTGGAGGACTTCTGGGTTATCCTGGGTGAAAAGCTGGACATGAGCTGGCAGCTCCCAGCCCAGAATACTAATGATATCCTGGGCTACATCAAAAGAGAAGTGATCATCAGGTTGAGGGAGGTTATTCTCTCCTTTTACTCTACCTTGTGAGACCTCACCTGGAGTTCTGCGTCTGGCTCTGGGGTCCTCAGCACAAGAAAGATGTAGACCTGTTAGTGCAGGTCCAGAGAACATCATTGAAGATGATCAGAGGTCTGGAGCACCTCTCCTGAAGACAGGCTGAGAGAGCTGGGGTTCAGCCTGGAGAAAAAAATGTTTGAGGGAGCCTTTTCTTCATTATGGCCTTCTAGTACTATAAAGAGGCTTAAAAAAGGAATAAGATAATGTTTTTGTTAGATTTGCAGTCCCAAAATCCTGCTTCGGGAGTAGTAATAGACACTTGCCTTCACCTCCCTTTTTGTAAGTAGAGTTGGGATTCTTCCTGCCAGTATACACCACCTTGTGTTTACTGACACTGTCTTTCATTCACCCTGTGTTTTGTTGCCTACTCAATGGATTTAATCAGGTGTTTCTGCCCTTGGCCCTTGTACTTACAGAATTTTAAATTTTATTTAGTAAGCTGTTACCTTACACATATTTTCAGGTCATTTTATTCATATGTTTCATGCTACTTGCTTTTTCGCATGAATTTACTATAGTATTATATAATTTTTCCTTAAAAGCAACCTTCTTTACTATAGAAAGTTCCCATGAAAAAGCACATTTTGTTGTACACCCTTATTGATTTACTCTTCTTACTATGGAAAACACACAGCTAAATGGTTTTTAAAACTTGGAGAAAGACATAATTCCTGAAATATGAATTTATTTCATATGTGTTTAGAAAATCCCAACTAAACCACACCCCCAAATACATCGGTTCCCAAGATGAAAATATTATCTGGAAGATGGCATTTTGAAATAAAGTGCCTTATAAAGCTACTTACACAACGTGTCCTGCTTCAGTGACAGGTTCTGATGTAAGTATTTGATTGAAAAATACATCTCTATGGTCTTCCAGAAGATGGAGGATATGCCCAATAGCAAAGAATTAAAAAACAAACCCACATTATTGAAGGTGGTGGTGGAGTAATGACAGGAGTAAAATGAACACATTTTTAAACATAGCTCTTTGGAGAGAAGTCCAGAAGTAGGGACAGAAAGCTTTTAGATCTGATTAAAAGATTCAAAAATGAAATGGTCTAAGGAAAAAACCTCTCTTTTGAAGGTAGCTGGTGGGATTAGAGTTAGAAAAAACAGGATGAAATATGATTTGCTATTTAAGAGCATAAGTGATTAAAAAATTAACATACTTTATTAAACAATCTTGTTTTCACCAGATAAACATGAGAAATCTTTCAAAACAATTTCGTAAGGGTGGCGTGTGTAGGAATTGTAATTTTTATTTATTGTGCTTTTCCTTTAGAGATGGCTTTATCTTAAAAAAAAAGTTCCCCTGAAGTTATTGAGTTGGATTAACATAAGCTGCTTTCCCATTCCCTGCACTGATAAGGAACCACTCGCTAATTATCAAAAGCAACCAGCTTCTCTAGGAGCATTTAAGAAGCTCATATTTTCACTTTACACTGATTTCTTGAGAAAGGTAAGGAATTCTTTCCTATAAAGGCTATACAGACAATGGAATAGAAATCCCACTTTGTGAGAAAGCCCATGAAATATCAAGTACCTTCTCAAGAATAAGCAGAAGGTGCAGGAATAGACCTCCATGTTGCCTTTCATCTTTCTTACTGAGTATCGCTCCCTCCTTAGAGGTTTATAATTGGCAAGATTTGTTTTCTGGAGGAAATGCAGAAATAGCTTGAGTATATATATCTATATTCTGTGCATAACATTTTCTAAGAGAAATAGAATTTGCAAAGGGTCAGGAGAGATACAGATCCCTAATTCCACATGGCTCAGTGTGGTCTAGTTGTGGTCTCTCCACTGAAATAATGGCAGAAAATACTAGTGGAGAATATATAATGTAGATAATGTGGTAATTTTAATGCAAATTTTCCAGATGAACACCGCACTTTCAAGCTCATCCAATTGGCCTTCAGGGGAATTCTCCTCTTTCAAAGATGAAACAGAACTGGAAATGAAAATGTGACATGGTTGAAATCAAACCACTTACCACACCACTTGAGAGGAATATTCAAGTCATATGTTCGGGTGCTTGAAGGGCCCTCTCCCCTCCTTATCTCACATCCTCAGTGGCCTCTAGAATCTCCACTGGACCAGAGATAGAAGGCTTTATTTCTATGTCCTTCACCTAGCCTTTTCAAAATCCCATCCCTTTTAAAATGTGTTCAGAATTTCTGTAATGTTTCCATCGGCCACAGTATCAGTGTGAAGATTCAGGGGTCTCATTAAAAAGTATAATCAAATTACAATGAGCCTAAGAAGAATTAAAAAATACCAACAAACTAATATAAAATTAATTAGTATTAAAAAACCCATGAAATATTACCCTTTCCTCCCTCCCCCCCTCTAATTTGTAAAGCAGTTGAGCAACATTTTATCGAGAACCAAACTTCAGCAAGCTCCATTCATCATTTGGAGTACAATCTCTGGAATAAAAATCCTCTTGCTACAATTGTGGTGCTGCTTTCTGCATGAGCAGAAATCTGCAGAAGAAATCTGCTTTCTGGCATTGGTGTCGGGGCTGTGTCACTTCTACCAACTTCTTTTTGTGCTTTCCTTGGGAACAAGTGGGTTAGAGCCAACCAGTTGGATCACAATGTTACTCCTTCCTCAAATAAGAATATGAAGTTAATTAGTTGTAATTCTAGAACTTTTAATCATCTATAGAATTTAAATGCTTCTGAGGTTGTTGTTTTTAGGTTCTAATTGTTCTTTTGTTTGGTTGTTTGTATTTTGGGAGGGTTTCTTTGTTTTTGGGTTTTTTTTTTTTTTTGCTTTTCCCTTCTGCACACTAAGGTAATAAATACACAGAAGAGGTTATTTTTTCCCAAATTGAAATGGAATTTATTTTATGTCATGCAAACTTTTGCTGGACATAACTTCAGAAATGATTGTGAGATAGGACTTTATTCAGTGTATGCATAGTCTGTCATGGATGCCCAAACAAAATGTAAAATGCCTGAATGTCCGAAACGATTGTATTGACTACTTGTAAATAAGCATACTTTTACAGTCAGTCCTCTGAAAATGTCTTCTGGGAAATGAAAAATTCTAGGTCTTAATTGAGCTTGAGGTAGGGAGGGGCACTCTGAATGGAGTGAGAAAGTCTTGGATACACACACACATTTTTTCTACATGGCTTCAATGCTCCTGAAAGCAAGAAAACAAAAGCAATGGCTTGGATTTGATATGGTGCAAGCAACCACTCTGAAATCCTCCCCATTCAACTCGCCTAATGCACTTTGGTGCTGGCTTGTGACATGGCTCTTCTTCTGGACCTTTCTTAAGCAGAGGCTGCCAAATGTGTAGCCTTGTGCCAAATTACATGGTGGTTTTCAGATATGTGCAAATTATGCCAAAAGAAATTTATTTGAAGAAATAAATCAGATGTTGAGATGTTGTTAGAAATAAAATAGAACCATTTACATGCTGAGTTTATTTCTAAAGTTGCTTTGATACACAAGTCTAAACAATCCAACTCTTATTTACAGTGCTGGGGCTTGGGTTCTTTTCCAGCTATAGAATATGAAAACCACCCTGAACAGGCTCACCTGAGAAGTTGGTTAGTTAGTATGCATAGTAGCAACCTCAGGAAATACTTGGAAAGAGTCAAATGTGGAACAACTGATGCAGTGGAACAACATTTCCAAATTTTTAAGGGTTTGCTTCATGGAACTTGTTCTGTTCAGCACACAAAATGACAAAGTGATTGGTGTTCCCATGTAAACCACATGTTGCTAGATCCCACAGTAGGACATATATGTGGATGTAAGAAAGGAAACTTCCAGTTTCAGGTTCAGCCACTGCCATATAGCATCAAATCATAACAAAAATATTTTTAACATGGTAACTGCATGCACTAACTGCTGCTCTGGAAGTAGCATGGATGAAAGAGGAAAGAAAAGGCCTGGTCACCATGTTATAAGTGTTTATGAACCCTTAGGATAGAATCTTTGAAAGTGCCTAGATGTGGCCTTTCTTTGCCCCTCTGACATCAACAGGAGCAGAAATAAGCCAATGCAGGTAACTCTATCTTTAACATGTTTTGTAGCAGAACTTACACCTCATATTATACATTACACCTTATTATTCCTCTTTTCTTCTCTCTATTTGGTAGTCCATTTTAATTCACCTACTCTCCAGACTGGTTAGCCAGGAATATTCAGTGGCTAAAGGCACTTTTGTTCCTTCATCTATAAAGATTTGCTGATTTTAAGAAATGTAGGACAAATGTATTCAATTTCAGAAGCTATCTGAACAGCACGGCATAATAATGACTAATACAACAAAATTACATGTTTTGTTAACATAAGCATTTAAAAAGGGATGATTGGTCAGAGCTATCTAGTATACAAAATGGTATAGAAACCTTAAAAATACAGTGAGATATTTTTATGATTTTGTTAGCATATCTTGCTTTCAACCCAGCTGGCAGGATGACAGCAAAAATAGTATTTTTTTGTCTTTTCTTTTTGGTTGTCTGATTTCTTCTCTTCTCACCAAAACTAATATTTAAAGGGGTAAAATAAAAGAGGCACTTAAATGTTTTGGAAATGTAAGGTTTAAATGCACCTTTTTCTGTAAGCTCAGGTCTGGGTTTTTTTGATGGAATGATAAATTAAGAAAGAATATAATGGCAAAAGTTCTCACTTTGATCTAAAACGAAAGCTTGGATTCTGTTGTTGGTTATACCACAGCAAGACTTGGCTAGTATTAATTAGTGAATTTTCACTTGTATCATACACAAGCATTAGACAATTTAGAGTCTTGCACAGAGACTTTCTTGTATTTTGTGCTGAACACTAACATTATAAAACATTGGGAATAAAACTAAAAAAAAATTAACTCTACTTTAGAACTAGCCTAACATCTCACTTCAGCCTGAGGAAAATACCAAAATCTTGAAATTTTTAAAGAATTCAGGAAAAAGTTACAGAAGAAATTAATGTTACCAAGAAATTATTATATGCAGCAATACCGCTCTTCACTGACGAACTAGACAAACGTGCATCACCATCCTTGGTCATAATTTTCCCAGTTTTTGACCAAATACCTCCTTTAAAAATGTCTGGAGTCAGGAAAGAGTACCTGAAATCTAAGGGTATTCTGATCTGAAGCTGTAATCTGGGTTGGATCATAGCTTTGAAAATAAAGGAAATGTGAAGAAGCGTAGATCCTGATCCAAGTATCTTGTCTTAGACTCCTCATTGTTCTTTTGCCTGTGGATTTCACTGCTGGACGCTACTGGCTGGGTTTTTTCCAAGCAGATTATTAAACAGGGACTTCTATTCCTCTTTATTTGGATATTTAACAGAACTTTTTGATACACAACTTTATTAGAAATAATTTTAGGAGAGATTTTCAGCATTTCTCTAATGAATCAAGTATACTTTTCAGTGATTGTAGTGTTTTCTTTTCTGCATGAATTGCTAATTGCTAAGGCAGATGCAGTAAATTTTTAAACATGGGATTATATTGCTACCATTAACTTTAATTAACATTAAGGGGTAAGAACTTTTTCTGGCATAATCCTGCAAAGTTCAGTTGTCATGATAACTACTGTCTGTCTGTCTTTTTAATACAAAGGAAATGCTGCTGACGATTATTTCAACTTTTTCAAGAGACGTTTTTTATTTTTCTTTTCTGATCTACAGACACCATAGCAATGAATTCAACACTGTCTCAGCTGGTAAAAGAGTAGTATGGAGTACTGACATATTTGTCTTTTCTAACATGGAAGACTACATAGCAGACAACAGTGACCTAGTTACAAGATGTATTATAGGAAATAGAAGTGAAAATGGAGGAAAGCAATATAATAGGCCACTCTTACTATAAGTGACTCTTTCTGCAAAAAACAAGATTTTTCAACTTAGATGTTAAAATTTTTCATCTATGACAACAGAAAGAGATTAATTAGATAATGTTGATGGAATAGCAAAGCAAAATTATTTTTGAAAAGCATTTCAGAATATGCTTTTCCTCCTTTTCTCCTTTCTTTGCAGATGAGCTAGTAGATTCAAATGTAAACTAACCAGCAGGTGGTAGCAATGCTTAAGGTTTCTAGAACTGGTATATAAGTCATGCAAGTTACTAATACATAGAGAAAATATTTCAGAGTACAGACCACACAGTCAATGCCTCTGCAAGTTCATGGCAAGGTTCTTTCATGTTTATTGATGAGGTATGGACATTTAGTTGACATTTTTAAGACATTTCAAAGACTATTTCATGCACAGAGTAATAGTCAGATGAGACTAACAGGTTGTGGGGAGGGTTCTCTGCTTTTTGTTTTTGTGGGGTTTTGTTTTTTCGTTTTTTTTCTGGTTTGGTTTGGGTTTTTTGGCAGGAGATCGAGTATTAGCTTAGTACTTCAGCTTAACTCATTTCACTGCCATTTCCTCTGCATCTGTAAAACATAGAAAGGTTTTGACAGTGTTCACATCAAAGGTCGCATTTTTTGTTTCATATTCACTCCAATTCTAGTACATTTGAGCTTTACCCTTCTATTTTTTTGGCTTCTATTATTACAGTCATTAAAGTGAGTGGAAGAAATGCACCCCATGCAACCATGTCTTTGCAATTCCGTTTGTTATTTAACATAAATAATTTCAAGCAGTATGAGAACTCTGGCTGTTGTAACACACACAAACAATTTTTATAACAGGAAGACTTTTCTGCAATAGGATAATTTTGAGTCATGATACATGCAGTCTCTAGCAATGCCTGAAAATTTTCTTAAAAATGCCTGAGGCAGGTGCCTGTTACTGAAAATTTTGTGATATCAACAACGTAGCAAGGTACCTCTTCTTGAGTAAGTGACCCTAATTAAATAAGAACTTTTGATCCATACTAGAAAATTACCAAGAACAGCATGGTTGTGTTAAAATTACTGATGCATATAGTCAACTGATCAGTAGAAGGAAAAAAAGCATATCCCCCAGACTTCAGTTTTAAGAGGTTACAATTAATACATTCAAATTATACTTAAGGGCCTTTCAGCAGCTGCCCACGTTCACGTAAATACTAACAAGAAGTAAAACATACCAGGCATGAATGATATATCAGGTCTTGTCTTTTGTATTTAAGGCATATTAATTGCTCTTGTTCATTATAGGCAACCCAAAATATCACAAAATAGGAATGGAGAACATGACTGATAGGATATAATTATCACAGAAATGGAAAGTATCTTATACTGTAAAATAGTTCCAGTAACCTATTTTGTACGCCGTTCTCCCTCTGATTTTAGAGGGGAGAAAAAATAGAGAATTAAGCAGTAAGAAAGAAGAAAATGTATCTGAGTCACAAGTTTGAAACAGAGAATGATTTAATCATAACATACCATCTAAATACAGCTATGGTAGACTACTGCAATAGGTCAGCAGACAAAAGGGCATTGAAACAATTACAGAATCAGAGAATCACAGAATATGCTACCTCGGAAGACCCTCAAGGATCACAGAGGTCACCTCTCAGCCTTGCACAGGACCATCCCCAAGAATCATAGCATGTGCCGTGAACTCTGTTAGACTGTGCTGTGATCACTTCTCTAGGAGAGCCTGTTCCTCAGTGGTTTTTCTGGGTACAAAACCATTTTCTCATATCCAACCTAAACCTCCTCCCACACAAGTTCAGGCCATTCCCTCAGGTCCTGTCACTGGTCACCACAGAGAAGAGATCAGTGTCTGCCCCTCCTCTTCCCCTCACAAGGAAGTTGTCAGTGCAGTGGGGTCTCCCCTCAGTCTCTTCTTGCCCAGCCTGAGCAGACCAAGTGACCTCATCCACTCCTCATATGGCATCCCCTCAAGGTCCTTCACCTTTTTCATGGCCCTCCTTTGGATGCTGCCCTATAACTTAATTTTTTTTTAAATATTGCGGCACCAAAACTGCCTCCAGCACTGGAGGTGAGGCTGCCCCAGTGCAGAGCAGAGCGGCACAATCCCATCCCTTGCCTGGCTGGTGATGCTGGGCCTGATGCACCCCAGGACAGTGTTGGCCCTTCAGGATTTGGCTGAGGTCGTTTGTGATCTCTTGTGATCTGTAGTGATGTACCTAGTGACCTCTTTTATCAGTTACTAAGTTCTATCTGCATGTATCTGTATGGCATATGCACTTATTTATACAAATAGGCTCTGTTTCCACAACATTGATACAGCTGCCCTGCATCGACATTGCATACAGAATATTTCATGATAAACCATCTGCAGTTATTCTGGTATTAAAATAAATTAATAATTTGATTTTAGAGAGATACTTAAAATATTCCAGAACAGAATGTACATTTAATATCGTACCTGTCAGAAAGCTTTGCTGGTACAGCATATTACAGTTCCCATCCGGGGATGTGTAGCTTCTCTCAGTGCCTTGACATGCTACACCTCTTAAGAAAAGAAACAGTGATCTTGTGTCCTTAGTACTTCAGAGGTAGTTGCAATGTATAAACCTGATACAGCTGCTAAGACCTGCTCCTCTTGGCAGGGTTAACAACATTTTTGGGAATCCAACTTCCTCTCTACCATTTACTGCTGGTAATTTATGTAAAATGTTTTATTTCTTTGGGTTGTGTTCTTTTCTATTTCTCTTTGATAAATGCTTTGTAATCAATTTATTTTTATGGAAGAAACTGCCAGATAGTTATGAGTGGTGCTACTAAAACTTCCTTTATTGTCTTGTATCCATTAATAGTAGAAAGAATAGAAGACTGCGGTTGTTCGAAAAGAGAAAAATAAAAACTTATAATTAGGGTAGGATTTAGTTTAATATTTGCTTTCACATACAAGTTCACAGGCTGTCCTTAAACTTGCAAATGTAATAAATTCATTCATAAATTCATTCATAAATTACCATGTGTTACCTGTGCTAACTTGTTAAGAATTCAGTGGCAAGTAGACAAGACAACCTTTGCTGATTTTTCCTCAGGAGGTGGGTGCAATTCAGTTGCCTAAAAGTTACAGGGCTGCATCAGCACACGTCTGATGTATTTCACTGGCTTTTCCACACAAGTGTAAAAAGAAACACAAATTTTTTTATAGACTGTACTATTAAGTTTCTGAATATAGTCTTCAAATGGACTTTTTCATGTTTATTACTTGAAATGTTTAGTTATTTGATGCTTTCTGGTTTTCAGGTTGTAAATTTCTGGAATGAGAAATAGGCTTTGACATGTGATCTTTCATTTCCACTTATTTCAGCTAGAATTCTTTCATAATTTATAGATGTCTTTCATATCAATACTTGCTTCATGAAACTCTTTAACTTGCTGATATTACCTGACATTAGCTATATAACTAGTAATGTATTACACAATTAATAAATAATTTTCACATTCACTTTGTAGAAAGAATCATAGAAATGACTGGAAGTTTTTAGTACTTGAACATGATGGTGTATTATCTGTTTCAGTTGTGCTTCATATGGACTCATAAAAACAATGCACCACCAGCTGGTAATCAATTCCGAGCACTCTTGTTTTCATCTCGTGTAACAGTCTTGTACTTTAGGTAGTGTTGAGAAAACTTCTTCCCAGAAGACAGACATTTGCAGCAGCTGTCTTAAGTGTTTGGCTAATTCACTATATTTCTATACTTCTGTGAAAATACTTAAGCCCTCCCTACATGTTTTTACCTATCAGCAGCGCCCACTGTGAGCATTCCTCCCAGCAGCATGTTCTGCAGTGACTAAGCAAAGTTAGCCAGGCCATACTGACATTCCCACTCGAGCATAATAAGACCATCTTGTTTGAGGATTTCTTTTACATTCCTGCCATAGCTTCTTCTTCCTGAAAGGCTGAGTGAATTTCTGTGCAGTAAACATACCAGGTATTGCCAAACCATTTAGTCCATATGATAGCTGTCGTACTGAGTTAGTACTCATTTGTCATTTTGAATATTGAAAAATAATCTTCCTTTCTTTTTTTTACTGATTTTCATACATATAACACAGATGATTACCCTTCTGGGTGAATGGGATATGAAGATGCTAATATTCAAGGAAGATAACATGACCTGTTTATTGTACTGGTCCATAGGAAAGGAATCCAAGGACATACAGTAACGTGAAAAAATTGCAATGTTTGTCCAACTGACCTGACTTCTCACCAGGCACTAAGAAAAACAAGCTGTGAATAATCAAGTGCCTTGTTTCTGTAACGTAGCACCTGGACTTGTTTAAGGAATGGATGTCATGTTTACAGACAGCTTAAGGAAGCTTATCAGATGCTGCAGGTGGTGCAGTCAGTCCGTGCATGTCATTTGGTTTTTACAGGATTGATTTGTAGATGAATCAGCCATAAAAAATTATTTCATAGATTTCATAACTGAGGCAGTACAAATCACTGAGTAAAACTGAAACAGTTGAAACACTTTTAAAATGAATCTCACAAGTTGCTTATTTACTTTTCGGAGTATAAAACTGAGAACTCGGGAAAAGGATCAATCTCCTCTCCAATAACCCCCCACACTGTCCCTCAAGCTCTGTGCTATCATGACCTGTTACTTCACTTCCTTCTGCTGGTATCACCATCTAAATAAGATTTACATGTGTAAATTGACAAAATCTTTTTCAGTAATTTAACTCTGTCGTTCTGGATAATCTCTCCACTTTCTTGGTTATATTACTTGCAGTGACTGTAACATGAAGTACAAATCAGCAGAAATCTGTTAGTAAGCTTGCCCTGTTTTTCCATACATCTGCTGCTGCTTATTATTGACATTTGGNAAAATTAAGAAAAAATATTTTAAAATATCTGTGCCTGTAGATGACAAACTATTTCAGTGTATTATTCAAAAAATGCTCTTTATTTAGTTAGTTTATGGCTATGAAAATGCTGCAGACATAGAAAAAAAATAAGTGTTTCTTTCTCTTCTTTTCTTTTGGGTGGTGGGTGGGGGGATTCAATTTTGTTCTACATTACTGTTTCCAGTATGTTTTTGTTTCCAACAGTAAATCAATTCCCGCAGCATATGATCTTCTCCAGTGTGGTTAAGCTTCAAGTCAGACTAGAACAGGAAACCACTCCTAATCTTACTTGATAGTTATGATCTGTTCAGCAGAAAGGTCAAATGCCTACCAGATCGATCACAGCTTTTCCTCTTCCAATGAGACATTGCTAATAACTCTATTAAGGGACCTTGCAGATTGTCAAAACTTCCCAAAGCCTTGATTTGACTCCTGTTCAGAAGATCCCATGGAATGGAATAGTTTCTCTTCCTCTTCAGGGGGATCTTGTCCATGATGTCATTTTTCACCTGCCTTGGCTGATGTTTAAGTACACATACACAAATAAAAACAGCATATAAATATGTATTTACACACATATACCTCTGTGCACATATACACATATGGGTATCTATATACACACAAATATATACAAATAAATATATCTCTGACTAATCACATATGAAACTCTTCTACCTATAAGGAATTGTGAGTTTACAAGGGTGATAGACTCATATAACTAAGTAGTACCTTTCAGACCTTGACTTGAAATTTATGAATTTGTTTTCAGATACTGTCCTCTAGCATGCTTATTCTTTCTTTCATTTTGATTTATATCTAATAAACATACGTGGGGTTTTCCCCAAATTCCCCCCTCAAAATCTGAGTAATGGTGGAGTAAAGTTTTAAAAACCATATGTGAAACTGTGCTCAAGGCAGTGGTGTTGACAGTATGCTGTTAATGACGATTGGCATTTTGGCATTACCCAGTACTGTTTTCTTCTGGCTCATGCTTCTGCAGGTGTGTGTAATGTTACGTGCAACTTTATCAAAAGCTTTTCTAGACAAACCCAATACATGCCATTAGTGCTTTCCTTTGCTCAGGAGGCTATTAAGCTGTTTGAGGAAGAAAAGAGATTGCCTTCACATGGTTTGGTTTTTGATTGAGCTTGCAGTTTGGCTTGTTCTCATTTTGTTTTATTTGAAGGCTTAACATTCATTTACTTGCTTCATGTTTACTCACTCTTCCCTTTGGACGTTAAACTCAAGGCTGTGTACATATCTCTAGAGGGCATCTGATCCAAGCCTCCTAATTCACCCAATACAGCAAGGCCCCCTCAACAACTTATCAAGGCCTCTCCCTAACTCAGTGAGGCCACAGTCAGTTGCCGTGGAATCCTGACAGTTTTTTTGTCTCTCTAAGGAAGGAGACTCCACAACACCCTCAGGAAACCTGTCCCCTTTGCAATTATTAAGCTTGTTGTGGGAAATATTTACTTGGCAAAAATAAAGTGAATGAGAATGATCTCATTCTTCACCTGGGAAACAAAAGCTGTATGAGATACCACCTCTACCTCTCTCCTTTTCAGTCCTCTTT
>VXBC01012583.1:0-10032 GCA_013399945.1 Ploceus nigricollis | reverse complement strand
CAAGGCTGTGTACATATCTCTAGAGGGCATCTGATCCAAGCCTCCTAATTCACCCAATACAGCAAGGCCCCCTCAACAACTTATCAAGGCCTCTCCCTAACTCAGTGAGGCCACAGTCAGTTGCCGTGGAATCCTGACAGTTTTTTTGTCTCTCTAAGGAAGGAGACTCCACAACACCCTCAGGAAACCTGTCCCCTTTGCAATTATTAAGCTTGTTGTGGGAAATATTTACTTGGCAAAAATAAAGTGAATGAGAATGATCTCATTCTTCACCTGGGAAACAAAAGCTGTATGAGATACCACCTCTACCTCTCTCCTTTTCAGTCCTCTTTTTTCTTTCCAGATTTAGTTTGCAATTGAAATTTTGACAGATGTGAAAATCTGAGTTAAAATAATGAAGCTGAGTTAACTTTAGGTCATAATTCTAGCTGGAAGAAAACATGTTAGGATCATATTTAGAATATGCAAATTTGTGCTACTGCTGCTAGCAACACCACTGTTTTATCTATCTGCTGTTAAGCACTCAATCTGTGGTTACAGTGTACAGTGGAGTACATGGAGGGCAACACCTTTTCCTCCTTTTCATATAGAAAATAAGGTTTATCATATGTCCTCAGGAATGGTATTCTGAACATCAAGCCATAGGATGTTTCTAAATAGGCTTTTTTCCCTCTAATTCTGTTTTCATTAGATCATTTTGGATATCCAGTCATGAATAAATGCCCTGAACAACAACTACTATGAAGTTGTTATTCAGCTATTGAATATTTGATAAAATATTTGGTATTATCAAACTAACTGAAAGAGTGTTATAATCCCCTATAATGCACAAATTAAATTCCCTGTGAGGAAAGACATCCCAAGTTACTCTTTCCCCTCTGTCTCTGCTGGAGAGGTCAGATTAGTAGTTAGGTCTCCCTGACTCCAGTGAAAATCTTCAGCTGAAGATCAGATGTTTTGTGCGGAGAGGAGGAAGAACTGGACTTACTAAAGATCACAGGATGCTAGTAGAAAATAAAAACAACTTGCCTTCTGAAGTTTATTGCTGCAGCATTTAAACCTTACTCCTTAAAAAAATGGCATGGATTAAAGTAATTTTAGAATTAAATTTTAAAAGAAAGTGCTATAAAAACTGATTTCCTTGAAAAAATATATGAATTGTCCTAGCATTTTGCTCACTGAAGTCTACTTAGGCAGTTTAAGTTTAAGTGTATGAAATATGCAATGTACATACAAGCAGAGCATAATTTAGGATTCTGTCATCTGTGCCTAAATGTCTAGACCAGGTATCCTGTTCAGTTCAGCAGCGGGCCAACTATTACAGTCTACCAACTAGTCTATAACCACTTGGAGCTTGGATAGATTTCAAAAATGGTAACGGTATTTGCTTTTTTAGTCTGGAAAATGACCCATTAGCTCTTCACCTACTATATGTAGACAACAAACAAGACCCTTTCAGGTATAAACTTGAAGACCATTGGTTAATTCAGTAAGCTGATTTATTTAATCATAACTGTTGGACTTGTTATAAGTAGTAATGGCCTTTTTTTCTTCTGTTGAAAGTATCTTTGCCTGGGTAAAGTACATGATTAACAATTGATGTAGGAGTGTGAGTTCAGCTAAGAAGTAAACAAGAAGCCCTTTGTCTCCCTGAAAAGGAAAGAAGCTCAGAAGTTTCTCTCCTTAATGGGTTTAAAAGACATCACATAGGACCAAGGGGACATCACATCAAATTTGAGGACAGCTAGTTGGACAGAGGAGAAAAGGTCCCACCTCAGCAATCCCCTAGAAAAGGAAAGCACAAAAGAAGTAAATCGCTTTTGTGAGGTGTTTCTAGCAGGGCATGGAACTCCTACCCTAGCTCGCTTTTTCTCTGTTAAGAGATTTGTTATTTTGCTCTTTATTAAAACATTTATGTTTCTAACATCCTCACAGAAGTCCTCCTGCTGTTTTTTAAGCCATCTAAAGATAGATGAGCTATTAGGGTGTTGCTACAAATCTCAGGGCACGAAGAGATACATGTAGCAAATTGAGATTGTTAACATATGTCCCTGGCTCTTGAAATTATTTGTTTTATTCCAGGTAAATTGCTTTCTCATCTTTCAAAATGCATGCCACAACTTTTAAATACTTTTCAGAATATAGTATTGATACCTGTAAAACTATTTGATATCATTGAATAAGCAGTATTAAAAGTAACTTTCTTGATACGAGGAGGTTCAGATACAAATCTAAATGCAACTGTATTGAAACCACCTGTCCTTCATCAATAATATTGTATACTTCCATTTCCTTAAATCTCGCACAATAATTAAAGAAGCCATTAATTACTTTACTTGGAGTAGATAACCATGATGATGCATTCCCTATGTCTTCAGCATGGAATTTTATTTGTGTCAGTGGAAATCCCACATGTAGTTCCAAGATTAAGGAATGAAAGTTGTCTTTTAAAAAAATATTACATGGAAAATATTAATATTATTTTGAGTGGGGGGTACCCTTCCCTGATTTTCACTAGCTCTGGACTGGTTGCCTTTTATTGAACTTACAGGAGTTCAATATCATGCCAGCTGCAAAAATTAGGAAACACTGAGCATTGTTTATGTATCAGTTATGTCACGAAGTGTTAGGTGAATGTAACTTCTTTAATTAGATGATTTGAATTACAGGAATACAGCATAATGCCTTGCTTTTTCTATGGTATTAACTTTCACATACATAGTGTTACAGACAAACACATTCTATTCAGCTTGTATTAAAGACAACATGCATAAATATTAAGAAAAAGACATAATAGATAAAACAGAAATAGTATCATTAAGTAATTTGACAGTATAAAAGACATAATGTCAACATCCATTTAAAAAAATCTATTTGTAGATAAATATAGTCAAATATGCTAAAACTCTGAGAATAATTGGCCCTATAAAGTTCCTTTCTTACTTGCAGAAATAAGGTTTTCCAAAGGTAATAAGATTACCAGTCCTTGTCTTTGAATTACCTAGAAGGGAATTCAGTGGTATCAGTCTTAAAAGTGCTAACATAAAAACATTTTGTTTCCAATGCAGCCCTGGAGGTCACACACTGCTTGCTCTGCGCTGCCTGAGGAGTTAATTTTACAGAAATATAACAGTCTAAATGAGAGAAAGGCAACTGCAGCATGACCCTTGGGCCCCCTCAAAGTGAGCACTGCACTGAAGTAACAGGCTCATTTCATTGCAGGTATTGCAAAGCTGAAGGCTTAAACATACAGTCTCTTGAAAGTTGAGCCTGGGACAACAATCTTGATTAAAATAATACAGTATATACAAGGAGTAATTTGGTTTATTTTACCTGACCCAGAACAGAAATGGGATCTTCCTATCAATGCAGAGGTGGTGCACTTTTGATCTTAAACTCCCTACAGAGTCCCAGCATCATTTATTCTTCTGCTTTTTGATGAGATCAACACCTTGGAAGTTTCTGTGGCTCTGTGTCTTCCCCCCAGATGTGTGCAGAAAGCACAGCTGGTCAAATTTGACATGTTGAAAAAACCCAGAAACTAGCATACAAAATTATTTTCATTTTTTTTTCTATTGCTATAAATTTTACTTTTAGCCAGGAAGAATCTCTGGCAGAACTGGAGAACAGAAGTAGATGATTAATCAGAGTGATCCTACCAGAAAATCTTTCAAAACAGAATTAGGTTACAGGGAATGATCAACTTCCTATGTGATTAATTTTAAAACTTCAAAATTGGCCTGTGCAGGAGATGTTATCACAATTTCTGGCCCTTGTAAGAGATGAAGTTGTTTATGTAGGGAAAGCTAAATAAATATTAGGAAAACTAGAAGAAACAATTATTAAAGGAATGATTTCTGGTATTTTCTTTATAGGAGATAGCAAGCATGATTCAAAAGCTGTCATAAAGATTTCTATGAAAAAGCCCTGTGCTGAGAAAAAAATGTAGCCTACAATCTATGTAAAATGGTTCTTTTTCTGCCTTACCTGTAAATTTCAGCAGAGATTTAAAAGATTCAGCTTTCAGTAACAAAATCATTATCAGGTAATTAGCCTAGACTATTAACTGAAATGCAGAACAAATTAATTTCCTTTAAAATAATGAATTAGTGGTATTTGAAAGGTGAAAATATTGTAATGTCAGGTTTTGTATTAACAAATTATTAACAACATTTGTTAATTAAGATGTCAGAAATGCTTGATTTGTATTGTACTACCCTATTACTTTCATGTGACAGCTAAAGGTATTTTAATGATAAATACAACACAGTATTTAATTTTCTAATTAATCATAAATAGATTATTTAATCTGTTTTGCTGTCATTAAATAAGGATATGTAAGAGTTATTCTGTTCTAATAATGACATCCCATACCAAAGCAAAAATCATTCGAGCTATGTGTCATTTCAGAGTGACCATACTAATGCCTTACTTGTTAAAGTGTCAAAGTAGCTCTGAATTTAAGATTAAAGTAAATCTCAGTGCAGAAGGGACACACTTCAATGATTTCAAATGAATTATTCCTGTATATCTTTGGCCAGTTTATGGTACCCTTTGCTCATTATGAAACACATGTTAAATTCCTGTAGCACCTTTGCTGCTTCTTTCCTTGTTTTTGCTGAAAGCTCTTTAGCCTGGTATATTGAATTATGACACTAGAAGTATTTAGGTATTTGAATTGCCTTGACAGATTTGAAAGCTCAATCCATTGGATAGATATGAAAAATATTATTGTGCTGCATTCTTCATTGGTACATACATCATTGGTAGGTGATGTTCCTACCTCCTATCAGAATGTCTGAATTCGTGTTCTGAAACTGAGTCTTGCAATGCCTTTACAATAGATACAAAAATAACTGCCTATTAACTATGGGACAATTCAGAAAAATGCATAGTGGTATCTCTGAAACGGTAGTCTCTCTGACAGTTGTATTTCCATTTTGTTTTGTGTATTTGATGCTTTATTCTTTATCTGTAGGTATGTTAAAATAATTAAGACACTAGATAGTCTTCTAGGCTAGAAGAATTCTAGAGTTAGATTACTTCTAGAGTCTCTAGCTTCTAAAGTTCCTTGAATGTAAAAAATATATAGGAATGATCTACATTCATTACTTTGTGCCATAAAAATCTCAAAGCAAACTAAAATACTACCTAAAAGCCTTTATTTTGGAAAGTATATTTATTTTATCAAAGTCTTTCAGAAATATTTGTTTGAGCCTAAGGAACATAAGTATTAGTTTAAAAAAAGGCTTTGGCTGAAGAGTTACACTTGCAAGGCATCTTTCTGAGTGGACTGATGTGGACTTTCTATGGTGTCACAGTGAGATTTGTTAGAGAGAGGCTGCTTCAGGCTCGGTCCTGTTTGTGGACTTGCTGTGTTAGACGCATGCAGAATCCCATTGATACCATGAGAGCTCAGGGAGGCACAAAGCCAACCATGCAGCAAAGATTTATTTGCAAGGATCAGAGTCTTAGATGGAGAATGTGCAAATTTTGTTGTATGGCCTATTAATTTTTCACAGCTTTGGGGGAAACACAATGAATAGCAAGACTATGAGTTTCACAGCTCATAGATCACAGCTCCCAGAAAAGGAGAGAGCCAGCAGGCCAGGGCAGTGTAATAACCTACCAAGGGCTCCTGTGTTCCATCAGGAACACAGACTTCCTGTTTTGTGGTGGGGAAGCATCCGTCTGCACTTGCCAGCAGACATCAATTATTTCAGAAGTTTTCTTTGCTACAGTACAAGGGTGTAGGATTTCACAGAATAATTTGTAGGAATTCCAATGGTTTCTTTTGCCATCAAAATGTCGGGATGTACCTTTAGACTGTTGAGCATATATCCATAAATTCAAGTGGATCTGAGATTTTAACACGATATGACCTTGAGAGCAGGTGATCTTTTCCTTTGACAATGTAATTTTTGAATTGGCAAGTGCAGCATTGATCCTGTACTTTTCAATTATTAGACTCATATAAAATGGTTCATGGTTTACGTGTTTCTCATGACAATATCAAAATAAGGGCAAAGGAAAATAAAATACTATGAAAATAAAATACTCTTTTCTTCTATGCCCAGGAAAATTGTTATTTCCTACCAGTGGGCTCCCTCAGGAAAGAATGGAGGAAAAGAGGAAAGAACAGCTAATCTCATTTTTCCTAGCAGTAGCACACCTGGAAAGCTCTGACCTACACTGCAAGCTCTGCTAGGCTAAGACTTCAAGGACCATGGCAGAGAGAGCTATGGATAAAATAGTTGTTTAGAAAGGAGATTAAATAAATGGGATTATCTTTAATAGGATCACTCAGTAGGGCAGAAAACTGTAAATGAATACTCCTATGACAAAGCAAACAAACTCGAAATTAACACTAGGTTGATATGACACAGGGCTAAGGCGAGTGGAAATTAAGTTCATAACTGGGCTATTTGCTTTTCTGGAGCTTAGTTTAATGGAGGGAATTTTATAAACTTTGTCTTCAGTTCTTTAAATATTAAGAAGAAGAAGTGGATTTCTTCAGGCTTAGAAAATTTTTACTAAGTGTGATTACTATTCAAGACTTAGTAAAACGTGCATTCTTGCTGGCTTACCCAAGCCAGCTTGGGTAAGAACTGCTTTAGAACTGGTGTAAAACATGATTTTTTTTTTCATAGTATCATGGTTTTATGCTAAGCAAAGTTGAAAAATTAAATTTTCAGAATGCTAATCCCAGAAATAGTGTCAGGAGCTTTCAATTCATTAAAAGATCATAAATTTCCTAATTGACTTCCTATTTAAATATAAGAGTGTAAATCTTTTTGTTCAACTTGTTTAACTGCCTTTCTTCCTTTATAGAGATTTAATGGAGTATTATTACTCAATTCTGCAGGTACCTGGCAGATAATGCCTCCCAGATAAGGCCCATGATTAGGCTTGATAGAAAGGAAGGGTGCACTGCAATGCAGAAGAGGAAATCTTCAGTGGATCTAAGGCTCAGAAACAAGTATAGTAGCTTGTATTACTTATAGGGAAAGATGTAGCTGAGAAAATGTTGAACTGATTAATTCAACAAACAAAAAAATTCTGATGGACAACATATTTTATATCAGTGTTATTGACAAAGAAGAAAGTAAATCCTAAACTATATTCTAATTTTGTAGCAGTGTGTCCCTGTCCTGTCCCCTCTCCTCTCCTCCCCTGTCCCCCCGCCCCCAGTCCCAGGGCGTCGAATGATTGAGTCTCCGTCGGTAACATTGGACCACCAATATAATTTTAAGCCTAAACTTTTCAAAAAGGACTGATTAGGTGTAAAATGTTGACCAGTTACACATTAAATTATCTCCTGCTGAATAGCTATGTTACATTTGATGCCATTACTTTTGACAAGCAGTAGAAACTCTTGAGTGTGAATTAGGTTCATTGACAGAGTGTCTTCAGAAACTGCTGTCCCTAAACCACTAATTTTAACACATCTAACATCTGTATTACATTATATTTAATTCATACAGAATAATTTCAGTCATTTACAGTAAGAATTGAAAGCAATTTAAAACATATGTCTCATAAACTGTCTGCCATAATCTATGTAGGTTCTTTGCTACAGTACAGATGCTTATGTTCAGGATGCTAAAGAATAGTTTTAAACATATTTTTGTATTTATTGAAAGTCAAAGAAAGTTTCTGTCAGTTTTTTACTTCTGTGTATAACATAGAACTGATTTGCCTTGGGATAAGCTACCACAATGACACATCTCTAGTTGAGCTGGACAAATAAACTCAGCTCACCCTATGAGAACTGGAAATAACACTTGTCTATTGAGTAATCCATCCTTTCATGAGTGTGTCATACATCCCAATAGCCATGACAAATTATCTGTAGTTCTGTGTATATAATATATACATATGTATTCCTATGACACCCATCCATGGTAATTCAGCAGAATGTGTCATAAAATACAATTACTTTCTCTGATTGCATCTTCAAATATTCATCTTGTGTCCTTGCTAGTATATATGACATACTGTCTTCAGCTGTTATAATTTTTAATCTATAAAGCTCATTAAAAATTCTTCTTTAATTGTAAGATGCAGGATTTTTCCCTTGTTTGTAGTACAAGCTAGTATCACTATGACTGTGATTCTTTCTTTTTCTAGGAAAAAGAAATCTGATTAATGACATTGGACAAGCTAATTGAAAAAGTTGAAGGAAGAGACATGAAGCATGGGATACAGTGATAGTTATACACTTTCTGGCTACTAAATTGTTTTAATCCACTTCTGTGGGCAATGGGAAACCTGATCTCCGCACTCTAGTTTCTAGGAGAACAAACCACAATTATGTTCTTTGTCCTGGAAGTGTGGGGGAAAGTGCCAAATTATTAAAAGGAGCAATTTAGGTTCTTAGGTCTTCAAGGAGTATGTGCGTGTGCATATATGCACATATATACAGGTATGAGTGTGTGACACATATTTTTATACATATATATGTAAATAAATACAAAGATAGTTATGGGCTGAAGCAGAGGGCCACCTCCCTCTGAGGTGTTTTGACTTTTAGTTGCATCACATATGGATTCTCCAGCTACATCTGGATAATAACCATGGGGCTTGATTTTGTTTCCACAATGGGGTAATAAGGTTCATCTGCAAGAGTTTTAGAAGTACAAGAGAATGAATGACGTGATAAACCTCATCCTGTTTTAAGAAGCAATTCTGCTTCTTTTCCTAAGCCACAACAGGACATCCACTCTGATACCTCCAGACCTTCTCTTTCAATGTTTATTCTTGCCTACTTTTCATGAAGCAGTTTTAAATGTGAGGTAAACAAAATAGTGGCATAGAAATAATAATTTTTGTACCTTCTATTTACTTTCAGCATAGCTTAAAGTTCCAATGCATTAGAAAATCTTCAGTAAAATAAAAGTAAACTTTGGAAAATAGCATTTTCTTAAGAAATGTTGCAAGAAGTGCTTACATGGAGCAATCCTTGTCCTTCTGATTGAACCTCATGGGTAAAACTCTGGCACCACTTCAGTCAGCTGAGGTTGCCTGTTCTTTCCACTGAGACAGCATACCCTCTTCTGTTTTTCACCATCTAGTAAAATAAAACTAAAGGAGATGTTATCTCCATGAGTTTTGCAATGTCAGCGTCAGAAAACACAGATTTTTTTCCTGTCACTTTTAGTTGCAGATAAGATGCTTAGATGCTGCTGACAATTAATAAGTTAATTGGTAACTAAGTTTCTAATTAGTCACATTCCTAAAACAAACACGACTAATCCTAGAAAGAGGATAGGAGTAACAGACATTTCATGTGAAAAAGCCACATACAAACTAATGGTTATCCTCCTGACCTTCCAGAAACATCTTTCCAACATCTATGAGAAACCTACCAGGAAACAGGAATCTAAGTCAGTAGTCCCTAAGGTGGTTAAGCATTGGTTGCTAAAGTAAAGAACTCTTTGTTGCCTGAACATTTCCTTTGATTTAACTTGGAAAGGTTGCTGGAAAATTGTTTGAGTTGGCCTTTTCCCATCCAGTGATTTCTGTGTAATTCACATCTAAGTAAATATGTAATCACAACAGCATAGAATTATGTTAAAATCTGACTTTAGAATACTAAAGTATTTTGAGACTTTGATAGCCTTGCCTTTTGACAGTTGAGAGTTATTTGAGGGGGCAAAGAAGAGAAGACAATCCATTCCAGTTCTCAGAACTCTTCAAAATATTGTCTGGATGAAATCTGATTCTCATAAAACAAGTACAAATCGAAAAACACTGCACTGAATGACATGTGAGAGAAACAACTATGAGGAGTACAGTAAAAGAAAATTTCAAAGGAAATGTACATTGGAATTCCTATAATTTGTGGAATACATCTGTACCAGTGAATACAGAAAATTTTATTGTCCATGAAATTCTGACATTTCACCCTTATTTTACTAAGAATCAAATCAGCATACTCTGAAGCAACCTACAAAATCACATTCCATTAAGTCAAAACACATTTCAACTTTGGTGATGATTCATTACCTTCCACATAGAATAAAACTTTGC
>VXBC01012582.1:158870-221027 GCA_013399945.1 Ploceus nigricollis | reverse complement strand
ATAAATATATAAAAATAAAAATAAAAAAGTAACAGCCATGTGCCATCAGTGTGACTCAGAGTGATAGGAGACAGTACAGGATAAAGGAGGACCTGGGACCTCATCTGCTGCTGCCCTGTGTGCATCTAGAGGGTTTTGTAACATCTTAAATATCAAATACAGCCTCAGGTAGTCTGATAAAATCTGATACTTGCCTGTCAAGCACTCAGATATCAAGAGACCGAGTCCTTTGTCTGCACAGGTTTGGGCTGTATTTTGGAAATGGTTAAACTGTTGGTGTTACTTTTTTTTTTTCCCCCCCACGGTCCCTAATCCAAATGCTTTAGCACCTCCAGAAATGATACTCTGAGAATCTGCTTCATCAGGGAACACAGATACCCTCAGCAGTGAGTTATTTGTTCTTCTTTTGCAGACAGGGGAGAGAAACTGATACCTCTGGGGTGCAATCTATCCTGTGCTGGTGTCCAGAGCAGGTGAAATGAATCATGCCCTTGAGGTGCCTCATGCATCTGTGGCCTGGAAAAGGCTCCTGCAATGGAGCCAGACAAACAGCACTGTGGACATCCAGAGAGAGGAGAGGAGACTTTCTGGGCTTTTCATGAGAGACACTCCAAAAGAAAGCAGCCAGGAAGGATAATTTGGGAACATTTGCACACCTTTTATGAATAGTTTGTGCCATTCCCCTCTCCTTTAGCTGCTGGCACAGAGCACCAAGTCTCCTTTTAGGGGAGAGCTTCAAAGGGTGCCGTGTTTGGGCTCCAGGTCTCCTCCACCCCACCCTCACAGGGACCTTGACAAGGACACTTGGCTGGTCTTGCAGTTGCCTCATGATGGAGCCAGAGCCCCGGAGAGCTGGGGGATCTCACCTGCCAGGGATGGGGCAAGAGCATTCATGCAGCTCTCTGTAATTCCTCTAATGGCTTTCTTTGGCTTGATAGATATTGAAGGAAGCTTGTTGCCGGGGCAATTTCCATGGAGAGATAATAAGGGATCATTTTCAAGTGAGCAAAACTTTAATGGCACATTCTGGTAATGAGGCAGCAAGGAGAGTAATGACCGGAGACCTCGGAGTGCGAGCACATTGTGAGAGGGGGGAGAGCTCTCAGTTCACTGCTCAAGGCTGACTTTGGAGGCCTGATCTGTGTCCCCTTCAGTTTCAGCCTGGTGTGCTGCTGACTGCAGTGGGAGGAAGATTGAGATCCAAATGTTAATAATGGGGCTGGATGGCTCCATGGAGATACCCCAGTGAATTCACTGGGGGAGTAGGAAAACTCCATAGGGCTCAGGCACCAAATGCTCCAATCTTTTCCTTTAGCAGAAGACAAATTGAATAAAAAAAGTCAAAGGAGAGCTGGGTACTCCTGTGTACAATCACGTGCTTTCACTCTGAAAACAATAGGAAATATTTTAGCCTTTGTGTGTGTTAAGACACCGTGTTCCTGGAGAGGGAAGGGAAAGAGCTGTAACAGAGGGTGAAGGTCCTGTCTGGTTTGGGCTCTGTGTTCTGATAGACATCTGCAGGAATCCTTAGGAAGCAGGTCTGAAATTCAGGGATGGTGGTAGAAGCAGAGGGTGTGAAGGCAGAGATCAAGGGTCCATGGATAGGGGAAGACACTGATAAAGGAAGATTAAAAAAACCCCATTATTCCATTAGGTTTTAGATCCAAAGAGGATCTATACCTATTCCTTTGGCGAATTCTGAGAGTGTAAATATGAATTCAACAGCCAGTATAAACATTAAAGTCACTTCTGAATTAGGAGAGCAAAATGTCCCCATATTAGATCACTGCAAAGTCCCAGATTACAAAAGACCATGGAGAACCTGTATGGGCCCAAAGACACCTAAGGTCCAGGACTAGTCAGTTCTGAATGTCTAAACTGAGGAAAACTTGCCCAGGAATTAAAGCTCAGAAGAGGCTGTGGATTTCCTGCCTCCTCCTGGATGTATGAAACACTTTCATGCCTCTCCATTCCTTGAATTCATCTCTGCAGCTTGGCTTGGCAGTGATTTTAAGGAAGGCTCTCAGTCAGCTGCTTCTTAAGGGCAGCCAAAGGCAGTTGCTGTTTACCTCCTCTCAAAAGAAGGAAGGTGAAGGGTCTGCTTTGCTCCAGCCTCGTTAACAGTTGTTTCATTAATCACAGCTTTCCCTTCAAAACCAGAGACAATCTGTCCAATTAACATTAAAGCTCTGGCAGTCGCTTGTGATGCTTGTGACGTGGGGAACTTTGCAAGCAGCACTTTGACAACCATCACTGTAAGTTTCACATTTTTTAAAGCTGCTCACAAACAAAGCAGCCCAGTCTCACCTCGTTAATCCCCTCTGCTCCCTGCTTGCACAGAGCCAGCCCCCTTCCCATTCACTTTTGTAGTGAATCCCAGCAGAGCTCGGATCCCACAGTGCTTCTCCAGACCTCTGGGATTATGTAGGCATTCCCTCGTGTTACACCCTGACACTGGACTGCACCTCAGCTGAAGCCAAAAAGAATCATGATGTTAAAGTGCAGGTCCAGCAGAAAAGGTCATTAATAATGTCCTGTCCCCAAAAGCCATGTGATCAGAGAACCGTAGAAGTAGCAACGTGCAGAGACAAGTTACCCAGTTAACTCCAAGCCTCTTAGTCTAACCTTGACTGGAGATTTCAAAGTGAATTTTGAAGGGAAGAACAATTAAACACGCAGAGATAAAGGGGAAATGAGATAAGATGCAACATGGGTTTACGAAATGTAGATTGTGTCAGACGAACATGATAGCTTTGTTTTGATAAGATACCTGATTTTCTAGACAAAGGAAATGCTGCTCATCTCCTTTATCTAGGCTTCAGTCAGGTATCTGATAGATGCCATGTGGGAAATTATTAGTGAAGCTGAAGGAAAGGAGGATTAGTAAACTGTAAGATGAGGTGCAACTCTCTGGAGGGAATTTGCCAAAAGACTTTCTCACAGAACAGTTTGGGAACTGATCTTTTCTTCTTGTGGATGATCTTGGCAATGAAAGCAAGATCCTGAGGCTAAAATCACCCAGGACGCAGAACTGGAAGTTTTGACAACACAGAGAAGAATGAGAGTACAAGTCTGAAATAACTTAGTGACCTTGAGAATCAGAATAATTGAAATGAGAGGGCAAAGAGAAAGTTTGAGATGACAGGTCAGGAATGTGAGGACTTGTGGTAGTCTGAGATATAATATAGGAGATGATGAGCAGCAAATGGTCGAGGACTGTGTGGTCTGAGTGAGTGTAGCCTGACTGAGATGTCAGGCAAAGAAAGGCAAATGCTATCCTTGGATGTATCAGGAGGGATATTTCAGTAAATAAAGACAAAAAATGGAGTCACTGACCATGGCTGGGTTCTTAAGGTCAGGGTGGATAAGCTTAACCATGCTTGAATGCAGAGGAGGGTTGGAAGACGGAAAACAGAACATTTGCAGGAGGTCAGAAGAGTCAGGAACAGCATGTTTAATTTGGTAAAAGACATGGGTCGAAATGGGAGAAGTTCCAGAGAGGTAAAATGGCTCCATAAGCTGTTGGGATACAGTTCCTGAAGCAGCTGTGGCATGAACACAGTGAGAACACTGTGGTACCCTGCCTGCCGGTGGAAGATGCAGAGACAGAAGAGAAGGTTTTGAGGTCTGAGCTTTTCCTTTCACACCTGCAATGACAAGGACCACCCTTGCTAGCCAGAATGTCCTTGACATTCCCGTTATCCCAAGCAGGGCTCTTTCCCTCGAGTTTTTCCCAGTGCTCTGAACAGCCTTCTCATTCCTGATGCTCCCGAGAATCCCTCCAGGCTCATGACAGAGACTCAGAACATCTGCGTGGGAAACTGAAGTGATGATTGCACCACACATAAGAAAATCTCAAGTCTAATGTAGCCAGAACAGGTGAGAAAACCAGGAAAAACAGGTCAGGAGAGGAGTTAGCCGGGTGTGAGAACACAAACTGTCTGTCCAGGCTCCTGGTGATCTGCATGCTGTCCGGTGCTGTCCCCTTTTACTGCTCCCTGTTAGCATTTCCTGCCACATTGTTCCTACTTTACATCCACACAGGACAATCCCCTCTGTATTTTGCTGTCTAAAGCTGCCTAAAGCTGCCTAAAGCTGTAAACTGGCATTTGGAACCCAAGGTGCTGATAACATTTGAGCAGTGCATGTTTTCCCCTCCTGCCTGTTGCTTCTGTATTAGAGTAATTTTAACTCGAACAAGCTCTTTTCTTTGGCTTTCTATTTGCCTCATTTTCAGGCCTTTTGTGAAACTGGGACAAGTGCTTCCTGATGAACTGACTATGGATTTGCAGAGCTGCTGGGAAGGCTATTTACTGGGTGGGTATGAACTGGGCTTAAATCTAAAGGAACTGCTAATGCCTCGTCTGGCACAGGGCTATCACACGTGTCACAGCTTTGATTATTGCTTCCTGCCATGCTGGGAGGTCAATGTGAGATGAAAGAAGATTGGGAAACAGTCAGATTTGAGCAATCAAGGTGATACATCTCTGGATGGGGCTGGGGGGGGAGAGGGGAAGGCTTTGGTGAGCCTGCAGGCTTTCCTTCTCAGCTTTGGGCCGGCAGCACATATGCTGTAATTTCATGTAGATGCTGGTGTCCTGGGGAGAAAGTTGTTTGAGGGAAATTCTTGCAAAATTTTTTCCCCTGCCGGGATGATTATATTAACAGGTGCCAGGCACAGGGGAGCCTGGAGGGCCCTGAGGGAGGAAGAGGCAGGAGCTGTGGTTTAGAGACTCTCAGTGAGTGACTTGTTGCCTATTAAATAATGCAACTCAAGAACTGCATGATGCCTTGGACATGGGTCTGTCTGTGTTTCTGTCTGCCCCACCTCTTTAACATGATGCCTTGCAGTCCTTTTGGTGTAGCTGCTCCCCTGTGTGTTGGGAGCTCTGCTAAATCCTAATTGTCGTTGTTCTGTTCTCTGTCTGCAGCTCCCAGCTTCTGTAACCCAAGTTCTGTTCATGCACAGCACGACAGAGAGGCTGGTGGGCAGGACTGGGATTTGGGTCTCAGCTTTGGAGGGGCTGGGGACAGGCAGGGAGGGCAGCAAGGGGCACCTTCACTCCCACACTGTGTTCTCATGCTGGGCCAGTTGTCCCAGCTGGTGGCAATTCTGTGTCCACAGAGTGGCTTGCACACTCTCCTGGATCCACCCTTGCCTTATCTCCTAAAAAACACCATGATCTGTGTTTTTCAGAGCAGGAAACTCGGGCACAGGCAGTGGGAGTGGTCCAAAGGCAGGTTTACAAACATAAAAAGTACTCTGGAGTTTTTAGCAGTTGGTGCTTGAATCAACATTAAATGAATCCAATTCCCATGTGACAGGAGCATCTTTCCCCCACTCCATCAGAGGTGTCCTGGCCCAGCCACAGGTCTGTGCCTGGTGGCTTCTGTGTCACCTACTCCTGCCCCTGACCTTGTCCTTGCCCCAGCTCTCCCTAGAGCAGCTCTGGGTGGGGAGCAGAGCTCTGCTCCTGCCCCAACACTCTCTCGGATGCTCATGTAGAGTGCTAGGCTTTCTCTCCCTGCCTGTGTGGAGCTACCAGAGCAGGAAGCCCTCCTCCCTTTCCTCTGGGATCTCTGTTGGCAGATGGGTAGTGAAACTCTGAGTGTTAGCATTTGTCCCCTCCAGAAAAGGTCAATGCCCAGCACTTGAGGGCCATGGCACCACGACCTTTTCAAAGCTCAGACAGATGGCAGTGGCTCTGCAGAGAGAGACTAGGGCAGGAGGGCAGCTGGCAGCCTTTCCAGGAGTCTGTTCCTGTGGCAGGATGGACAAGGCTCCAGACACAGAAGTGTTCATGGACAGCTCCTCAGCGGCTCAGAGCTGCTTTACAGCCAGTGCCTTCAGCGGGGCTGGGGGTGTTTGAGGCAGTGCTCAGCCCTCGGTGCTTCTCTGGTTCTGAGCATGAGTCAGCAATGCCCTGGCAGCCCAAAGGGCTGGTCCTGGGGGACACCAGGCCCAGCATCACCAGCTGGTTGAAGGAGGGAATGGTCCCACTCTGCTCTGGGCTGGGGTGGCCTCACCTTGAGTGCTGGGGGCAGTTTGGGCACCACAATATAAAAAAAGGATCTGAAGCTGTGGAGAGTGTCCAAAGGAGGGACACAAGGAAGGGGAAGGGTCTGGAGGGGCCATAAGAGGACTGGCTGAGGGTCCTGGGATTGTGCAGCCTGGAGAAGAGAAAACTGGGAGGAGACTTATTGGGGTCTGCAGCTCCTCCCGAGGGGCAGCTCTGATCTCTGCTCTGGGACAGGGACAGGAGCCAGGGAACGGCTGGAGCTGGGCCAGGGCAGCTCAGGCTGGAGATCAGGGAAAGGTTCTTCACCCAGAGGTGCTGGCACTGCCCAGGCTCCCCAGGGAATGGGCACGGCCCCGAGGCTGCCAGAGCGCCAGGAGCCTTTGGACAGCGCTGCCAGGGATGCCCAGGGTGGGGTTGTTGGGGTGTCTGGGCAGGGACAGGGGCTGGGCTGGGTGATCCTTGGGGTCCCTCCCAGCTCAGGATATTCTGTGATTTTTATGACTCCTCCACACTCTATGAGACCACTTAACTGATTTTATAATCACACTCCAAAGGTTTGACTTTCCCCTCCCTGGTGCTGAGAGGGTCCTACCCCCACACAGGAGATGTAAGAGATGGATCCATTTCTGACCTCTCCATCTGAGCCATCCAGTCTCATTGTCCATGCTGACCTGACCCAAGGCTGTAGAGCAGAGGGGACAGGTTTACTGCTGCTAGGTGCTCTGCATGAGCCCACTGCTGGGGAGCATGAAAAGAGGTCAGAACTGAACTTGCAGGTGATACACAGTGCTGCCCCTCTCAAAAAGATGTCCTGCTAAGATACTCCCTTGATATGAAAGCAAAATCTAAATTATATTTGCTTTTCAGAGCCCATCTGCATCTCACTCTGTGTCAGGATAAGAATTATCTTTCCCCCTGTATCAGTGTTACAAAAACATGCTGCAGGTGTATGGCTCAGAAAAAAAAACCCAAATTATCTAGCCCAGGGTCTAGCAGCTGTATTTCCCCTGTGATTTTTGAATATCTTGGTTTCAGGGTGAGACATGAAGGTCTTTGCTGTCTGTGTGAACTCAGTGAAACGCTGATCTCCACCCCACAGATTTAGAGATGCTCGGATGCACAACAGAATTGGGACCCAGATCCAGAGCTGTTCCAGATCAAGGAGAATACACAAAGCTCTCTAGAGAGCCTGCTTGGGTAAAAATTACCTTCCTGGCCAAATGAGATGAAGCATGGAGTATGTTTAATTTGTGTGTTACATTCTTGTTAATAACAATACCGAATAAAAACATCTTGTGACATCTTGATGGGCATGAAAGCAAAAAAATCAAGGAGGCTTTTTGAATTTCTCTTTCAACTCCAGCTCTCCAGGTTTGAATGAATCCATCATTGGAGACAGTGCCTTGTTTGTCTGATTGTCTCTTCAGCACAGCCACGTAAGTTGTAGCTTTATTGTCTAGAAACTCTCCTTAAATTAAACTCGTCATTCTTACGGAGATGATTGCTTGAAGGGGAGATTAACCTTTACGATGTGCTGATGGAAGTTGTTGTTCATTTCAAGAGCCCCTGAAGATTGCTGGGAGCTGGAAGTGAAGGAAACTGGACTGGGATTAGGCACCACAGATGAGAGGTGAGAATGGAGTTTGTCTCTGATGGGGCTGATTTCATTGCAGGATTATTATTTAGGTTAATAATAGTAATAATATTTATTTATTTATTTATTTATAAGAGCCTAAGTATCATTTGTATTATTTGTATGCGTGTGCAGCAACTCATACAATAAGATCCCTATCTCTGTCTGGGAGCTTTATGTGGTCCTAAATAAGAGCAGGGTGATTTATCAACAGCAGAGTGGTGAGTTTAGTTTGTTACAGGCTGAGCATTCCCTCTCCTTCTGCTGCTGGCTTGGAGAAGAGACAACCACGTTGTCCAGAACCTCTTGCAGATAAAAAGCCCTTGGGATTATCTTTTAAAAAGGAGGACATGAAGGCTGTGCCTATCAACACTACAAGCCCTGGCCCCTGAGACTGTGCCACCACTAAAGCCCAAAGGATAACCTGGATTGAGCAGCTGGAGCTGTGCCCTCGGGGAGGGAAGCAGAGCTCCAGGACAGTTCAACCACAGCAAACCCAAACCCTCACAAAGGTTACACAAGCCCAGCAAGGACAGGAGTGCAGCCCTGACTAAACAGTTCTGTGTGAAATGACACGAAGTTGTTTTCAAGCTCTTCTGTGTGTGATTGATCTCCTGTAACAGGACATGTGCAATTAGGCAGCAGCTCTGCTATTAATAACTATCCCTGAGCATGTCGATGAAATGAATTGGTGTCTCTGTGGATTATTGCCTTTCTCCATCTGACACTTCTCTAGATGAGTGATACAGAACAAAAAGGGAGTTTTAAGAGTATATAATTGAGTGTGTATCAGGGTTTATGAAGAGATTCCTACAATAACTGTCATGTTCTACCTGATGGAGTAGCTGTTATGTGAACATGCCAAAGAACCACTTTCCTTGCTGTGATCTTTGTTCTCACTTGCTTTGCCTGCATTATCTGAAAATCTCCTTTAGCTGATGCCACTGAATGCAGCCTGAGTAATGACTTGAGTGTAAAATAAGGACAGGAATAAAGAATGAGGTGAACACTTACTGTCAGAGGCCTCAAACTGGGCACCAAAGTGAAAGGAGACCCACGGTTTCAGAGGCAGACAGTGTGTGCTGCTTCCACCAGTGACAGATCCCCTGGGAACCAGCACACCTCGATTTATATCCTAGTGGAAACTGAAGATCCAGGCACCACTGCACTGTCAAACCTCTGCTCCAACGGGGACAGCTGCATCAGCAGAGGAAGCACTGGGAAGAGAACGGAGGCATGGAGGGATGAAGTGATTTGCTTTGTGTGTCACAGCAGGCAGGTGGCACAACCAGGAAAGCAGCTCTGGGTGCTGGGTGTCCCAGATTCCCAGCTGGAGAGTCCTGGCAGGGTTGTGCTGTTGCCAATGTGAGGAAAAGTGATTCCTCAGAAGTGAAAACTTATCTATGGTCTTAAACATGGCTTTGTGGAGGATCCAGCAAGGTGGAAACTGAACCTTTATGTGCCAGTCAGTGGCTTTTGCTGAGGGTGTGCTGGAGCCCTGTGACCCGAGGACAGAGCTGCCGTCCTGCTGTGATACCCACAAAGCTGTGGGGTCTCTGGGACCACCCCATGCCAGGGGGAGAAGGGGGAGATTTGCTTTCCCACTCTTTGAAGCTTTGCTGTGTGTCACTGACCTCAACAGAGATATCTGCTGCTCTCACCTACATGCCAACAAAATATCTTGGCTCTGAGGAGTGGGAATCCTGTTGGGATTTGGTGGTGTTGGGGTGCTGTCATTACATTTACATCCAACAACACAGAGAAAGCTCCCTTTGCATCCCAGCTTTCCCAGACCTTTTTCAATTGTTGCCCTGGATGTTTCCATCCTATTTTCTTTCTCTGTCCTTAGTTCCTTCTCCCCCTCCATTTTTCAGTTTGGTTTGTCACACACACACGGAATCACACACTCAATCCTCTCAGAGCCTCAGGCCTGCCAGCAGATCTTGAATGCAGTGGGGCTGAGGGATGCCCTGTCACCTCCTGCCCCTCCACATCTCCCCTGCCCTATTCCCCACTGATCTATTGCAAAGGACAGGTAACCTCAGACAGAAAGATGGATGCCACAATTACATTCCCCTTTTCAGCAGCTCTTTCCCCTTGCCTCTTCCTGATGGAAATCGTGGGCAAGAAAAATCTATTATTACTCTCCAAATCATATCAAATATTTATCAGGGTAATTCTCTAGTTATCACCAGCGATTGCAAGCCTCAGTCACGTACTAAATCTTGTTAGTGTCATCCCTGGGAACGTGGCTCGTCTGTCTCCTCAGCCCAGTGCTGCACAAACCAGGCTGCCCCAGGGGAACCTGGCTTGTGGAAAAGCTGTGGGGAAGGAGGAGGTGGAGGAGACCAAAGGTGGGTATGAGCTTCCCATATCCCCCAGAGCTTCCCATACCCCCAGAGCTTCCCATACCCCCAGAGCTTCCCACCCCCAGATCCTCCCAGGGCAGGAGGTGAGCTCTGCTCAGGACAGGGCCAAGGGCAGGGCAGGCAGGTTGGGTGTGGGAAGGGGAGGGCAGCTGAGCCACATCTGATGGTGATGTTCAGATGAGCTCATTCCCAATCAGAAACTGAAACAGCCACAAAAAAAGAGGTGTATTCTTGCCCAGGAGTTACCCAGGGCTGTGTGGGAAGTCAGTGGCAGAGAGCAGAACACAGCTCAAGGTCTCTGGCTCTGATGACATGATTGCTCCTTTTGGAGCTCAGAGGCTGATTGGAAGCAGCACTGCCTGGGGGTCCTGTAAGTCAGGGCAACCTTGACAGTTCCCCTTCCACCCACTGTGTGCAGGACTAGCAAATGCAGCCACTCGAGCTGGGCATTTGTTGTCGTGGTTCTTGGCACCAATATGTTTCCAGATTGTACCTATTTTTAAACTCTTTATTGGGTCAGATCTGGACAGCTTGGAGACTTCAGCTCTTCCCTCTCTCTACCCCTGTGCACACAACTTCTTGCTGCAAAGGGAAGAAATGAGCAGCAAATTCCCTCTGCCAGAACCAATCAATCTGGCACCTGTCATCAGCATCACAGCAGCTATAAAATATTTAATTTCTTAATGATGAATTGGCAGATTGTTTAAAAAAGACAACAAGGAAACAAAGAAAAGGAAACAGACACTCACAATCTGCAGTCACACTCTTTGCCAGGCTGAGCCTTTGGAGCTGATAGCAGGAATGTGTTTTTCCATCCCAGCTACCTGACAGTGCTGTCTATTCATAAAACCCTGCTGGTTGTCCTGGGGATTTTCCTGCTCAGTCACTGAACCCTTGATTTACCATCCTAGAGTCCCACCACTGATTCCTGAGCAAATTCAGCCTTCAGAGGGGGATTTTTTTTTTCAGAAAACAGGCATAGAGCTTCTCAAAGGCACAGATTTTACTTCCTGCAGTGCTGTACAGTGGAATAAGTAAGGAAAAAGAATGATCAGGCTAGGTCAGAGCACAGGTACATCCAGCCAGGTATTCTAGTTCCAGCAGTGACCCACAGTTCATGTTTTGGGAAATGTCTAGGAATAGTTCAGTCAAAAAGTGCTATTTCTCTTACAGCCTCCAGCAATCTGCAGCTCAGGGAGATCCTTGTGGTTTCTAGCTCCAACTGGAATTTTCTTCTGTGAGCTTGCCTAGTCATCTTTTAAAGTTATGCAAACTTTAGGCATCCACAAAAATCTTCACTCAAATAGTCCCATAGTTCCCCTGTGTGAAGCTGAATATCTTATTTTGTTTTCAGCATATCTCCTACTAATTTAACTCGATGTTCCCAGTTCCTGCATTAAAGAGACAGTGAAAAATCATTCTCTCTTCACCTCCCATCCCTTGAACATGTTTGGCTCACAAAACAGGGAGAGGCAGAGAGAGGCCTGGGTTAATGGAGAGCAGGATTGGGAATTTGCAGTAGACCATCTGATTCCAGAGGATGTCAGCTTGTGTGTGCCTGTGGATTCCTTCTGCCTGCAATTCCTACAGCTGTGAGCTTGGAGGGGAGCCAGAGTCCTCACCTGTATCATGGATTTTTTGGAAGTGCATAAGGTAATTCTGGTGAGAGTCACCTCAAGGAATCCTGTAAATACAAGCAAACCAAACTGAGTCCTGTATTGCAAATATGGTGATATTTGGTGGGATATCTTTTGTTTTATTAGCTCCTAAGTCCTGTGATTGGAACCTTTTAATTACAGCAGAGCCATAAGTTCTCACTAAAGCAACCCATAACTTTCATCCATCACAGGAAAAAAAAAAAAAGCCTGGAAACCACCTTTAACAGCTTGTGAAAGCCTCCTGAACCCCAGGGGAAATGAAGAGGAAGGAACATTTGTCATCATTTATTATTTTTAAGCCGGTCTCATGACGGGGAGCAGTGACGCTCCTCGCTGGCGTGACCAAACCTACACTGTTCCTCTGGGCTGGGGAGTTTGGCAGGTGTGGGTGGCTGGCTGGCAGCTCTCAGGCACAGCCTTTCTGCATCCTCCTCTGTTGGGGAAGATGAAACAGGAAAGCCTTATAAATATGATTGCCTGGCAAAAGATTTTGAGAATATGGAAACTATAAGCGAGATTGAAATGAAAGCAAGCTTTGAGATACCAAGCCTTGGTTACTGAACAACTGGAAAACAATGGTATGGCTGGCTGAAGGTAATCCCCCTTTGATTAAACAATACCCTCTGCCTGCAGACAGCTCCAAGGGTCAGAGCAGACCCTACTAGCCTGGCAGAAGGGGTCCAAAGAGGAGTTTTAGGGTTTAAAATGTGACACAGTATGGTAATGTAAGGATTCTTACAGGCTGTATGTAAATGCTGTAGGATTTGTATCTTGTACTAGATTGGTTAGTGAAATTAGAATATTCAGTACAGAAGATTTATTGTATTGTAACAGGAACTTCCCTCTCTCTCTCTTTGGGCTCCTCTTTGTGGCTGCTCCGAGCTGGGGCTGGCAGCTCCCAGCAGGGCCCTGCACCCACGGCCTCTGCAATAACCGCGAGTTCCAAGCCCTGGCTACAGAGATCTCTGTCTCTGTCCATCCTGACTGTCCTACCCACCCGTGCTCCTACACTGCTCTGCTTCTCCCAGCAGCGTGTGGGGATCCAGGGCTGCAGCAGAGCTGCTGCTGGGATGGCAGCATGCAGGGGATGCCAGGGTCACGCAGCATCTCAGCTCAATCCACCAGGAGATACCTGGCAGAGCGCTCAGACTCTGACTGCTCTGGTGATTTGGTTTAGCTCTCCTGTAGAAATATGCAAACCAAAAGCTGCTGCTTGTACAGAAAGGGCTTGGCTTGCTTTCCAGAGGGGTTAATGGAATTTAGGAGCACTCCCGTGCTGGCAGAGTGACCCCTCCCTGCTGGTGTGGGTCTGCTCCAGGGCAGGTTTCCCCCAGCCCCTGTGCAAATTCTCAGCCACAGAAGGATGTTTCCATTGTGCTTTGGCGCAGGGATAAAATGAAATCAAAGGACAGCACTTCGGTGTCAGGCAGCTCTTTCCTCTGTTCACTCTGAGTGTCTCTGTCTTCTGCAGCTGCTGTTTAAAGAGAAGTTTGCTCCACTGATCCTGCCTAATGTCTCTTTGGAAGTTCTGCATGGAAAACATCCTGCTTATCTCTAATCAAAGCTGGGTTTTCTCTGCCTCTGGGCCAAAACATTGCAACAGGCTTGGCCCTAGTGGGAGTAGTGGATGCTGAGCAGTGGAGCTGCCTGCTGCCTTTCCAGGCATGGGAAGAGCCTGAAAACCCATCTCACCCCTCCTGTGCCACCAGCTGCAGGTTTTTGGGGTATGAAAGGGGAGATATGACAGCAGCAAGCCAGCAGCTCTAAGCTGAAGCACAGGGAGTTTGGAGAGGCATTGCTTTCCCATCTATTAAAATAGATCCCACTGCCAGTGAAAAAACTGGGAAGTGTGACTCAAAGTGGGGGAAGGAAAAGGGATGGGGCTGATCAGCAGCTAGACACCCACATCAGGACAGCATCTCAGCAGAACCAGTTGCATCCCACCGTTGTCAGCGTGGTTGAACACGTGCTGGAGCAGAGAAGAGACTGAGGGAAGAGTTGCTGTGGGAAGTTTTTGGCTCACAGTGAAGGCACATGGGGGGTGTTTGTGGGTTGGGCAGTGCCAGAATCCTCTTCACCACAGGCCTTTCTCAGAAAGCTTTTACAAAGAGCATGAGCTTAATGAGATTATCTCTTGCTACCCAAAATCAGCCCTGGGCACTGCTCTGAGGGTGTCCCTCTGCCCTTGACTCCTTGCCAGCCATGCCTGGCTGGAAACCTTCCTCCAGATGGAGCAGGCTAGGAAAGGTGTGGAAATGCAAAGAGGAAGGAAATGTGAATGTATGAGCACCCCTAATTGTATGTTTTTGCTGTCATTTAGACTGCTACAAAATGAATAAAATATTGAGTAAAAAATGAGTAAAATATTGTGATTCCTCTCTAATACTTTTTCATCCTCTTAGGCTGGAATACATTTTCTCTGAATCGAAATTCTTGTCAGAATGTGATTGGGGCAGATCCTTTAGTTTCTTATTTGATTGCAAAGAACCGACTTTCTCCCAAATATCTTTTTTCTTTTTTCATTAAAAAGTGATAACAGGAGGTGGTGAGCCATAGCCACGTGTGGCAGTGAAGGCAGAGCTGGGGTGTAAAAGGGAAATGGGAATATTTTGGGTGATGAGGTGGGGGCATCACCAAAACTAATTATAACACATTCAGCCTAAATAGTTTGGCTCCTTGTTAGTTGGATTTAAAAGGTCAGAGTTTCTGAGAAAGACTTTGACAGAGGAAGGGTTTTGGCTGAGTTTCTTCAGGGGAACATTGTCCCTGCCAGCCCACTTACCCTGGGTGTGTGGTGGGGCCATTTGCCCCTCTGCTCACTCCTTCCCACAAAACCTGGCTGGGGATGAAGCAGCAGAGCCAGGAAAAGCAGCTTCTCATTAAAACAACCCCCTTGCTTTGGTGGGTCAGTGTTATCAGCTCCTGGGATTTCATCCCCCAGCCCAGGCAGTGTGCCCAGAATGGTTGGGGTTTTCTTGCACGAGCTCATTTTTCCCTGCAATGGCTCATTTTGGCCTTGCAGAATTTCCTAGGGCTTGGTTAGGCTCCAGGGCTTGCTTGCATCCTTGCTGCCTGTCTGAGGTCCAGGGGGAAAGCAGGCTGGAGCTGCAGGAGGGCAGGAGGGATTGACAAAGCTCTGGGTTGGAAAGCTGGTGTCAGAGCAGTTGGAGAAAACAGGAGGATGGAAGGAGGCTTTCACTTGGAATTGTGCCTTGGAGGGGACCTGGGGAATGCGAAGAGGCACAAGCCCAGCCATGGCACCACAATATAAAAATGACATAAAGGCATTGGAGAGCATCCAAAAGAGGGACATGAGGATGGGGAAGGGTCTGGAGGGGAAGCCAGTGAGGAGTGACTGATTTGACTTGGTTTGTTCAGCCTGGAGGAGTAGAGACCAAGGGGAGAACTCTTTGTGGTCTTCAGCATCCTCAGGAGGGGCAGCAGATGGGCAGGCACTGATCTCTTCCCTCTTGTAATCAGTGACAGGAGCCAGGGAATGGCTGGAGCTGGGCCAGGGCAGCTCAGGCTGGAGTTAAGGGAAGGTTCTTCCCCCAGAGGTGCTGGCACTGCCCAGGCTCCCCAGGGAATGGGCACGGCCCCGAGGCTGCCAGAGCTCCAGGAGCCTTTGGACAGCGCTGCCAGGGATGCCCAGGGTGGGGTTGGTGGGGGATCTGGGCAGGGCCGGGGGCTGGACTCTGGTCCTGTGGGTCCCTCCCAGCTCAGCATATTCTCTGATCTGCTCGAGGTCCCTCCCAGCTCATGATCCTCTGTTTCTACCATCCTATGATTCCATGATTCTGTGATTCTGTGACAGGAATGGGGACCTGCCATGGCTGGAGCAGCTTTTATTAAGCAGCAAGAAGGGCCTGCTAGGAAATCCCCAGGATAAGGAATATTCCAGGTGAAATAGAGGGCAAAACCCCCATTTTCCTACTCCATGGTTCTTTTGCTGAGGGATCCTTATTGATTCCTCTCTGAGATCTCCATAGCCTTCAGCATCTCTGTGGGGTGTGGGGCTGACTGAGCCCTGTGCTGAAGGACACGGGTCGCTGAAACTTTGGGTCACCCGGAGCTGCTCTGCCAGGGGTGGCCGCAGTGGCTGCTCGGTGCCGGGAGCAGCACAGGGAGGTTTTGCCGTCCCCGCCGGCCCTGCAGGCTGTGGCAGCAGTGCAGGCTGTGCAATGTGCACCTACAGCACATGATGGCACTGCAGGAGCGCGCAACGCTCCGCTCCGCTCCTCTCGCTCCCTCCGCGCAGCCCGAGCCGGGCAGGTGCCGCCTGCCAGGGATAAAGGGTGCAGGGACGCTGAGGGATGCCGCACCCAAAGTTCTGCTGTTCCCGAGCACCACAAAGCTTTCCGGAGCTGGGATGCCCCATGTCCTTGGGAGCAGAGGAGACACAGAGCTGCAGCGTGGCCCGGCAGTGACATTGGGCTGGCACCTGCCACGATGCACAGCGGCACTGCTCCACACACCTAAACCTCCCTGACACAGCTCCAGCCGTTTTCTGGCTCCTGTCACTGATTACAAGAGGGAAGAGATCACTGCNAGAGAGAGAGAGAGAGAGACAGAGGAATTTGTTACTTTGCTTGCTCCTGAAGGTGCAGATCCTCCAGCCAAAAACCAGGGAGCACCACAGGGATGAACAGAAAAGCTGTAACAGCATTTCAATACAGAACAGGCTTTTTCCTGGAATAATCCCCGCAGGAGAGAAACTCTGTTAAAATATCTGGAAATGACAATCCTGGTATTTATCTGCTCTTATCTACAAAGATTTTGAGATGTATAAATGCAGTGTGTTCTGCCCAAATTGTTGTCAGATAGAAAACAGTGTGAGCCCCTTCATGGAGGTTGTCTGGAATTGTCTGGTGGGCACAAGGTGGAATGGCTCTGCTTTTTCTCATCCTTGTCCCCACAGGAAAAAAGTTCTCACTAGGACTTTTCCATAAGCAAGAAGAAATATATCCAGGAGTAAATACACTCAGAATCAGGAGAGGAGGGGGAAAAACCCTATTCCAAGAGAGAAGGACAGAGGGGGTTTGATTCCTGCAGCTCTTGTCCCTCTCGCTGGATGGAGCACTCTATACTTGATATCTCCCTGTTGTAAATGCAGCTGATTGATTTTCTTTCTGTTTCTTCTTTTGCACTTGTTTATTTTAATAAAGATAGATTTATTTTATTTGGAAGCCTGAAGCAAAATGTTCCTGTGTCTCCACCCACCCTTCTGGCACCAAGCACTGATGGTTATTTCAGTGGTTATAATTTGATTTCTGCCTCTCCTGCTGGGCTGATGTGAGAGANCCAAAGTTCTGCTGTTCCCGAGCACCACAAAGCTTTCCGGAGCTGGGATGCCCCATGTCCTTGGGAGCAGAGGAGACACAGAGCTGCAGCGTGGCCCGGCAGTGACATTGGGCTGGCACCTGCCACGATGCACAGCGGCACTGCTCCACACACCTAAACCTCCCTGACACAGCTCCAGCCGTTTTCTGGCTCCTGTCACTGATTACAAGAGGGAAGAGATCACTGCCTGCCCATCTGCTGCTCCTCCTGAGGCTGTTGAAGACCACAAAAGTGTTCTCCCCTTGGTCTCCACTCCTCCAGGCTGAGCAGAGCTGAAAGACCTTTCCTTCCTTCCCCAAAAGTCCGGCTGTTCCCAGCCTGGCAGCAGCACAGCTCAGTCCAGGGCTCATTTGGGCAGCAGCACCTGGAAGGCAGCGCGTCCCGAATTCCTCCAGCGCTGAGCAAAGCTGCCCTGGGCTGGCTCAGCCCCCGCGACTGCCAAATCTCCGCTTCCACCTCCTGAGCTCCCCCAGGCACAGAGGTGGGCTCCAAAGACGCTGGGCGGAATGAAGCCCCAGTGCAGGTTTTGCATGACAATAACATACTCGGCTGCCAGCTGGGAAAAGAGAGAGAAAGAGGAATTAGTNGAAAAAAGTTCTCACTAGGACTTTTCCATAAGCAAGAAGAAATATATCCAGGAGTAAATACACTCAGAATCAGGAGAGGAGGGGGAAAAACCCTATTCCAAGAGAGAAGGACAGAGGGGGTTTGATTCCTGCAGCTCTTGTCCCTCTCGCTGGATGGAGCACTCTATACTTGATATCTCCCTGTTGTAAATGCAGCTGATTGATTTTCTTTCTGTTTCTTCTTTTGCACTTGTTTATTTTAATAAAGATAGATTTATTTTATTTGGAAGCCTGAAGCAAAATGTTCCTGTGTCTCCACCCACCCTTCTGGCACCAAGCACTGATGGTTATTTCAGTGGTTATAATTTGATTTCTGCCTCTCCTGCTGGGCTGATGTGAGAGAAACAATATTTAGAGAAGCTGATTTTTAATTTTTTTTTTTCTGGAGTAAGAGAGACAGAGGCTGGGAGTGGTATGAGAAGAGGGAAACAGAATCAGCCAGAATGCACTCACATTTTCTAGGCATTTGATTTCCAAGTTTGGAATCTCTGATGGACAAAAGGGACAGGGTAACTCAACTCAGCCATTGCTCTCTGAAGGATGGAGAGTGATGCATCTTTTGGGGGTTTCTGTGTTATTCTTGGTCTATTGCAGGGACTTGTGGTAGCTGCTCTTTGCCAATGATTCCAGGTTTGTAGCCTGAGCTATGATAATTCCCATTTTGCAAGTGGGGAAACTGAGGCACAGAGGAGTAAATCAGTAGTAAATCAGTCCTTTTTCCTTCAGATCACCTATCACCAAGAACAGTATCAGGAACAGGACTGATTTCCAAATCCAGGATGTTGTCAACACACACAAACCACTCCCTTCAGCACTGCCATCTCTCAATTAAACTCAGACAAAACGAGATTTTTCACCACTGCTTAGCAGCCAGACCTTGAGCAGGAGGTTTTCCAAATAATTCAGCTACTCCCAAACTCTTGATGTTTTTAAGAGAGAAAAATCCTGTATTTTGCTAAAAGAACTTTTTTTTGGCAGTGAAAAATCTGACCCTTCATTTCAAGACACAGAATAAAAACTTGCCTACTACTTTTTTCTTACTTTTTAAAGGATCAGCCTCCCTCTTTTTCCTTTTGTCTTTAATTTTTCTGGCTTCTAGAAAAAGGGCTAGAGAGTGCCTCTGTGCATAGCTGAAGATAATAACTTAGCTAAAGATTTTTTTTCTCTTTTAAAATATATATCAAGATTGCCTGCTGCACAGTTTACATTTCCTGCTGTGGAGACAAATACTTTAATTAAAATGGGAGAAAAAAACCCATGCAGAAAAAGAAAAAGCCTCTGTGAAAAGAATCCTAAGAGGCTTGAAATGGGCAAATGAAGCCCTTTGGCAGCCAGGCTGCATTTACATATATGCAAATATAAATATTTGGGACTGTTTTGCTCAAGGCAAGGAGGTGTTGGTGAAAGCCAGGCTTTGAGAAAAGGTCTCACTGCTTGACCTCCACTTCCTCCAGCCCCTGCTCCAGTCCTGGTGCAGGACAGATGGAATGGTTTTAGATGATTATGTCTTGAGGATAAAAATAAAACAGAATTTTCTAAATGCTTTGGCTTTTTCTCTTTCCTTCACTTAAGCACGAAGCATTAAATGAATTCCTTGTGGTTGCTGTATTTGATTATGGGACTCCTTGTACCTGCTCTCCCTCCCTGGGTCTGAGGGAAAGCCCAGCAGCAGAGAAACCCCTCAGTGTGCCAGGCTGGCCCTCCCTCCAGGGCCAGAGCAGAGGGATGGGAAGCTGCAAGTACAAAATTACTGCTCAGACCTGAAGTTCTTCTCCCAATGTGGAGTTACAGGCTGAAAGATTCATATCTGGTTTTTTTTTCACTGCAAATTTTGGCAATGCAGGAAAAAGGGGAAGCCCTGTTTATAAGGGAGAGCACAGTGTGAGTCTGCAAGCCTTGTCTGGAGGAAAAATGCCAAGAGAACCCTTTTCCTGCATTTTTAATCCAAAGGAGCAGCCTGTGAAGGGCACCCCCTCACTCCACTCCCATGCCTGCAGTAGGTCTGCAGCCAGCAGAGATCAGCTTGTTCTCTCTAAGATATTTCTGGGAAACACTCCCAATATTTTTCCCCTGTAGTACATCCATCCACGCAGGAAAACACCCTGCCTTCCAAAGCACACCAGGCTCTCAGGGCTTCCCATTTAAAGCCAACCACTGGGGGATCACTGGAGCCCCTCAGCATGACCAGGGGGAGCAGCAACTGCCAGCCCTGAGTTCCAGAGGGTGGTAGTCAGCAGCAGGATTTGCTTGGATGGATTAATCACACTTCCAAAGATCTTTTTTCCTGGCCAGGGTATAGGTGGATTGAGAGCATCCTAGTGTGCTTCCCCTGCTAAGCTGGGATTTGTATCGAGCTCATTGAGGATAATTAGATGATCACCATCAGATGGGGAAGCTGAGCTCTCACTTTCTGCACCCTCCCTCTAAGAGAGCAGAATATTGTTCCTGCTTTTCCCCAGCCTGATCCAGCAATTGTCTCTTTGAGCTGTGACGCTGTCCCTGTATAATTAAGGCTGTCAGTCACTCTCAGACACCTAAACACTCGAAACTCCATGGCTTAGCAGGCTGATCACAGGACTTTAGTGCTTGGCAGTCAAAGCAGCAATTGCAGGCTCCTTTCCCATGCTGGTGGGGCTGTGAGGGGGAAAGATCCCTGGGAAGCAGTTCTGTGCCTCCAGTGCTTCCAGGACCAAGGGCCCTGTGCAGGTGCTGGGAGGAGCTGCACTGATCCTGAGCATCCTTTCTGCTCCAGAGCCTGATCCTTGGGCTCAGGGTATGTGGTGGGACCTGCCTGGCAGGGAGTTTGGGTGCTTCGTTATTGTCTCAGTTGGCCAGAGCAACCAGAAAAATAGGGAGAGAAAGGTTTGACCCACCCAGCTCCTCTACTCCTTGCATATTTTATGTGGCTGGAGGACAGCAGGATGAAGCAGAGTCTGTGCCATGGAGATGCCTCAGCTGGACTGCAGCAGATTCCCTGGTGCTGATGGTCCCTTCCAGAGTGCCTGGTGGCCATGCCACAGCCTGTTCACTGCCTGGCTTTATCTGGAGCAACAAATGAGGCTTACCTGAGGCCAAGGATTTTCTAAAACTCAAGCTGTTCAAGGTCCTGAACAGCCTGACATAACTTTGGCAGTAGCTCTCCATCTGTTTCCACCTAAATTCCTCTGTGGAGGAGCCCTTTATTTGCTTGGGAAGAGGCTGGCTGTTCATGGAACTGAAGTGTCCAGGAGCTGGGAGACAGGACAAAATGGTCATGAGCTCAAAACCCTGCACTTTTAGAGGTCTTTAAGGGATCTCCTGAGCTATCACTGATTCTCCTGAGCTATCACTGATTCTCAGGCCACAGTCTGACAGTCTTTAGGAAGGGCTGGTATGGAGGGAACTTGGTTTCTTTCACAGGAAACATCCTTTGTGTGGAGAAAAGCCTTTCTTGGAAGGTTTGTTACCCATGCCTTGTGTGTCTGGGGAATTCTGATGAATGAATCTGTGTCTCAGTGGTTGCTGATGGGTGGCAGCAGCCTGGGGTTTGTGTGCAGATAAGCAGGGAAGGAAATAGGGTTAAATTTAGTTAAGTGTTGCCCATTGGCATCTGGATACTGTTGCAAATGAGCCAACAGGCCAGCAGAATGTGGGATGCAGACAGTGAGGAAAATGTCCCCTGAAGGGCAATCAGAAGATGCACTGTCCAACTGATCTGTGCACAGTGAAGCTTTGTCATGGCTGTCATGAGTTCTGTCATGAAATGAGTGAATAAATGAAATTAGAAATGGAACTGGAATCCAGCCCCTCTCTCCTCTTGTGGACAAACAATGGGAGGATGAATAAGTGCTCCCCAAATGTGCACAGATAGAGGAATAACCAGATATAAAACCCTGCTTCAGGTTTGGAGACCTGCTCCTACCAGGAAATGAAAGCTTTTCCCCCCTGTCACAGCACTGCAGTGTAATTCTCATTCCAGTCTGCCCCACCACCACTCTGCACTCAAATCCCTTTTCAGAGTTACATTTCTGTCCGTGGTTCCAGACCTCAGATAACCTGAGAGGTTCTCTGCTGATGAGCAGCTGTGCTGTATGAGCCTCTCACATGTGTTCCTGTGCTTTCCCTGTCTGAAGACCATTACTGATAATTAGTTATTGCAAAATGAGAGGAATTTTGTTTGGCATTCCTTAGAACACTCTCTTCTCCAGCTCTCTGGCCTGGGGCTGGCTGTTACACCCACTGCTTCTGGAGCACAGCTTTCCCATCACTGCATGATGGAGGATTATTTCATTAATGGATCTAATGATACTTTGTCTTTGGTGCTGACGATCTTTGTGGCGGTGCTGTGCAATCTTTAATTAACTTTGAGCCTGCCAGGCACTACGAGGATGTTGATAACCTGCAACAAATGCAGCAGAAGCTTGAAGGCCTGGCGTGGTAAAATAACCTTGTGCAAGGTCACACAGTGACTCTTGGCTGGGTTGAGGTTTGATGCCAATTCTCCTGGTGAAGCAAAGCTGTAAAAAAAAAGTACATTTCCCCGCTAAAAAGGGTAATCCAGGAGAGGAATGTGAAGTGCTTGGGGGACCAGGGAGGTGTTCAGGAGCGTGGTGGCTGCACTGCTCAGTCCCACAGCTGTCAGGGCAGTGTTTGAGTTTGCATCTGGCCGTGTTGGCTTTGCATGAGCAGGAGCAGGTTGTGCAGCACACAAGGCAGGGACAGGCATTTAATGTGTGGATTAAAAGTGAGGTGTCACAGCAGGGCTGCCAGCAGGGAATACACACTCACAGGCACATGGGGAAGAGGGAGATGGAGAGATCTTGTACAGGTCCTGTCGTGGATGTGGATTGGTTAAAACTGTGCTCATTTCTTACAGGATTTGTTAAAACTGTGCTGATTTCTTATAGGATTTGTTAAAAAGTGTGGTGGTTTCTTATAGGATTTGTTTAAAAGTGTGGTGATTTCTTACAGGATTTGTTAAAAAGTGTGGTGATTTCTTCCATTCAAAGCTTTTTGATTCCCATGGAGCTCTGTGTTTTACCAGCCCAGAGGCTCTGTGTTCATGAGCTCTCATCTTCTGAACACCTTTCCATAAGATGCTCCTTGTTTGAGTTTTGGAGGTGCTGTCCATGCACCTGTCCTGTTTTATTTACATATTTTTTTTCATGTGTTGAGTGTGGAAGAAGCTGCTGGTCCCAGCTGCAAGGGTGTTGCTGGTGTCAGTATTGTAAAAGTATGATTTTGAAATCCTGAATAGATGCTTGCTCTTTCCCCTTCCCAGACATCTGCTACCAGGGGAATCATTGCCTTGGACTTAAACCCTCCATATGTGCCCAGAGGTCAATGCTGAAATTTTGGTTACCCTGGAAACCAGGACAAAACTGCACCAAGCCATTATTGCAATATGGGTCACTCATGGTAAAAAAAAAAGAGAGAGAAAATCCCTCCCCTTCCAACTAAGGTGTTTTCCATAGGGGAACCTGCAGGTTTGAGCAGGTCACAGTTTGTCCTGTCTCCTGTGGGGTGGGAGATGAAGCCCTGAGATTCAGAGCTCTTTGTTGGCCCCTGGTTTCCACTGCTGACTGCAGAGGTGGAGGGTGGGACGTTGCACAGCCCTTGGGCAATCCCCTCCTGTTTTGTAAACAGCCACCCTGTGCCCATTTTGTGAAAGCACCAAAATGAGACGCTAAGCCCATCCTTAGTCCCTGAGAAAGGGAGGGGGCATGGGTGCCATACCTGCCATGGGATTTCAGATTGTTTCCTAAACATATTGCAGTGAGGTAAGGTCATACTCATCCCTTTGGAAAAGGGCCAGGTTGAACACTCAGAGATTTCAGTGATTTGCTAATTGTTGGGAAACATGACTGTCTGCAGGAGGCAATAAATGTTTTTTTATTGTTCTATTTGAGAGCAAATGCACTTCTGGTTTCAAGGAGTTGGCACAGTCTTGTGGGAGAGGGACTGGGTGAGAACAGGTGAAAATTACCTTCATATCTCCTCTGAGGTCTTCCCATGGCTTCATGACCCTTATTTTTTTATTTATTATTGTTTTCCTTGGCATGCTATCAGAGCATTCCATGTCTCTTCCAGCTTGTTTTAAGCATGGAGCCACCCTGCCAAATCTTTGTGTGATGAAGAACTTCCACATTTAAGGAGCCACCTTAAAGCACCACTTACATGTGCTGGCTCCTGTCCACATTCCACCTCTGGAGCCACATCATCTCACCCTCCTCTGCTTTCTTCCAGGATGCAGCTATGTTATATTTATGTTATGTTTCCCCTTCTTTACTTCCCTTGTTGCTGCTTCATCCCTGGCCTGTCACCTTCATGGGTTTAGCTCAGTTGCAACCTCTCCAAAATGCTGTTTCTGCAGCAGAAAGGACCTACAGTGATGGATTTGCAAGCTGCTGTACAAGCACCTTGCTGCAGCCTCTTAGCTGGGTGTTCCTTGGGAAGAACACTCTTCTGCACAGCTATTAGAGGGCAAACCCTAAAAGTGGGGCTGGTTTGCTTTAGATTAGGCTGTGTCTCTGACAGCAGCTTCATTTGGGGTGTGGGAACATCAGCACAGCACCCACAGAGCTGCTACGTCCATGGGAGGTGAAACTTCTGCTTTTCCTCACATTTCCTTCCTCCCTCCCTCCCCTTCACTGTGGTCAAGCTGTCAGGGCACGTGCTGTACCCTTTGTGTCACTCCTTTTCCTGGGTAACTTCCCTTCTGGTATCTCAGCCCTGCTTCCTGACAGCTTTCCATAGCACCCAGTCTTGTGATCTGCAAAAGGTTAATGCTCTTCCTGTGTTTCCCCTGCTTGTGGCTGCTTGGTTCCTCCTCTGTTGGAACATAAGGGGTTTTGTCCTGGTTGGTGCAGGCACCTCAAGGCCAAAGAAACGCTTAAAAAATCCCCCCAAAACACGCAAACTGAACAGAACTGAGGGAAAAGGGGTGTTTGAATAAATTCTTCATCAGGAACACTGCTTCAGGTTTTACTCTGTGCACAAATAAGTCTTTGCTCTCCAAAAAGCACAGAATACCCACCCAGGTTTTGTAGATTCCAATATACAGCCCTCCAAGTGCAGGCAAACTGCATCTGGATCTGTCTCACTAACTCTTTTGGAGTTTATTTGCAAGTAATGGAAGTGGGCTCTCAGCAGTGCAGACAATTAATATTCTGTGTTCTTCTCCTGGCAAATGCCATAGAAGTGTTAAAGTCTGGGAGCTGATGTCTAAAACATGCATGAACTAACCCCAGGGAGGGTTTGCATTTTCTCTCTGGGTAATATGTACACAAGAACTTTGCCACGGCTTGCAGGAGCTGAGTCTGCACTTTCTGCTGCAGCCATTGCAACATTTTCCTGTCATTTAGTGTCAAGTCATGGCAGTGAAACCACAAACATGAGGCTCAGGAGTCTTGGCACGGTCAGTGCTCTCAGGATTCACAGAAAGCAGATCTGCTACACAGCTTTTTGCTCTTATGTTATGGTTTTTCCTCAAAGAAGGGATCTGTAATCTCTCCAGATCATCATTAGAGCTGCCCCTTGTTTCAAGCTTTCCCAGAGTGTCACAGCAGTGCTGTAGTGGCTCGATATTTAACCATGCTTCAGTTGTGGCACTGAGTCCCCTGATCAATCTTTCTTGTGTCCAGGTTAAAAAGTCTGAGCTCTGCAGTGCTCCATGCCCTACACACCTTTCATGTTTGATAGTCTGAATAAATCCTTGCCCTACAGCAGACTCATTAAGAGAAGTGGGAGAGAAGAGGTAGAATAAGCAGGATAAGTCAAAGCCACAGAAATACAAAACATATGTAAATCAGGCTATGAGACACCATAATAAGAATGTAATGGAGGCAGAAGAAAAAAGAAATAAAGTCCTATTGTTGCTTCAGTAGAAAAGCCAGCACCAGTCTGAGGTGGCCAATCCACCTTTTTCAGGGCTGTGGGAGGAATTTATACTCCCTCTAAGCACAGTGTTCCATGCCAAGGCACTGTGGGCAACCTCACCTCCATGGAGTCACTGAATCCCTGGCTCTGGCCAGCCCAGGGGTGACCATGGCTCATCCCAGGCACAAGGACAAGGTGCTGCTGGGCTGTTTGCTACCAGCCTGCCTCTCTCCAGGGGTCCAGGGAGCTCCTCTGTCACTCACTGCCTGCCCATGAATGCTTGGCAGGCGAGGCTGGATGCCTCCACCATCTGTGTGAAATCCTTCCAGCCATTTAGATTAAACAGTAAAATGTAGGGCTCCTAATGACCTGACATAATCCATATGGAGTAGCTGCCACAGATAGTGACTATCTTGACACTGATTAATCACTTCTTCTAGTAGTGTATTTGTCCCTGGTTACTTGACACAGTTCTTCCCTAATAGCTTTGGAATAGTTCTGGGGTGTTCTTATGATCTTGGCCTTGGGGAATAGCCCACCTGATGGCACACATTACCTACTCCAGTGCAGGCTTGGCTGATTTTCATCAAACCAACTTGGACTCTGGCTTTTGGGTTGTTTTCTGCCCCCTGTGTACACCAGTCTCAGTCCTTCTCTGTAATGGGAAACACCTCAGCCATGCTGAACTCTGCTAGGTGCCACCATTGTGCTGTGCAGCATGAGGAGACTGTGGTTCCACCTCCGTGCTCTTCCTGGACACTCAGAGGCACCACAAGCAACCTGCATGTTCTGATTTGAAAGCAAAACCAGTGAGAGTCAGAAATACAATTTATTAGGAAAAGGGANAACAGCAGATAACTGCCACACCTCTAACAGATAGCAAATAGAATGCATCTTGCCTTGCAATCTAGGACACTGCATTACAGATGCTCCTTGCTCTGGACCTGCAGCTGGAGTCAATCACTGCTCAGACAGAGACAGAAGTGATGCTGGGTCTTCTTTGGGTCTGACACCCCAAACTGCATGTGGAGTTTCTCAGCTTGAGTGTTGTTCTCTTTTTCAAAGCTGGGAGATCCAGAAGCAGAGGCAGGAGTTCTTCCAGGCTGATCTTCCATCAAGTGTGAGTTGTGGTTTCCCCATCCCTGGAAGTGTCCAAGGCCAGGTTGGATGGAGCTCGGAGCAAGGCAAGGGTTGGAATAAGATGAACTTTAAGGCTCCTTCCAATCCAAACCAGTCTGTGAATCCATTATTAGACCCACTTTGATGCCTTAAGTTTTAACTTTCATATTTTCCAGATTCTGTACTGCCTTAGTGTGTGACTCTGAGCTTCCTATAAAGTGTTAGCAAGTTCTCCTCACAGTTCAGTCACACAAATCCTTTTCCAGCCTGATCACCAAGGACACCATTGCAGCTTCAGGCTCAAGGACTACAAACAAGAGCAAATTGAGGAGAGCAAACTGAGAGGATGGGACTGCATCACCTGGAGCTGTAATTGGACAATTAACCCCAATATGGAAATGGACCAAAACTTATAAAAGTGTGAGAACTCATGGCTGGTCGTCCATCTTGTGTCCATCTTGGGCAGAGCCTCAGCCAGGCTCTTGCACTGCCCAAGGTGTATCCTTTGAGGGTAGTTTAATAAATACCTGCTTTATTCCTTTAACTCTGTCTAGCCTCTGTTCCAGGTCAACCTCTTTAGACAGCAGCTTCACATGGGGAAGCATCACAAGTGAGAGTTACAGGCATGCAGGCTCTCTAGGAGCTGTGCTGATGAAATCAGTGCCTCAGTTCCCTCCCCAGCCTTGGTGCAAGCTCTGTGTGCTCCAGCACTGCCTCTGCCCTGTGTCTGCCAGGTCAGGCAGGGGTTACTGTGCAAGGCAGTGACTCCCCAGGTTCAGGAAGCAATGTGTTTGTGGGATGTGCAGCAAAAATATCTTAAAGATGTTTTCAGATTATTCTTTCTGCCATTTTTCGTTGTAATTTATATAAATTGTTTTTCTCAGCAGAATGGCTGGGAAAATTCAACCTGCTGTTAAATTTGTGCCACATTTCCTGTCACTCTTCCTTTCCACTCAGACAACCTTTCAGACCTGGGCAGGTGAGTGACTTGCTGAGTATAAGGACTGTCAGGTGAACCCCAAGGATTGGTAACTGCCTGCACCCCCTGAGCCTGGAACCCTCCTGCAGAGTGGCTGATTTCAGCCTAATTCACCACAGGTGACTGTAAGGCTGACTCTGTGGTAGTTAGGAAGGGACATGTGGCCAGCCCACCTCAGAGCAATGCTGGCTCACCTGGTGCATCTGAACTTCTCAAAGACTTTTGGAACCTCTTGTGGTGCTCCTCAAGCTCCAAAAGTCCCGTGCTGTGAAAGTGCCAGCACCTCAGGAGTGCTCCCCCCTCTTTGATCCATCAGTCTCTCCCCTCTGATCCATAGCTCATAACCAGATAATTGTTAGAGATGGTTCTTTCACATAAAATAAGACCTGGTTTTGTTTAATCTTGAAATAGTCTGTGTCATGTTCCTCAGCCTCTGTTTGCAGACAGACTTGGGGAAGTGCTTGAGATGACTCCTGAAGCAAACAGAGCCTCTCTCCAGGGTAAGAGCTGCTCATCTGCATGTGGTACTGGCTTAACTGTGACCTTGAAAGCACCCTAGGGACCGACAATCCTGTTTTTATGGCTCTCACCACTTGTCTTGCCAAGAGTTTAGCTAACTTTGCTTTTTGGCTGGAGTTCACAAATCATTTTCTTTTAAAATAAGCAAGTACCAGATGTTTTGTCAGTCCAGCTGCATTGTGGCTGTCTTATGCTCTGTAATACCTTGCTTGAGATCACAGAGGCTGCATGTGCACTGTCTGCATTGTGTTATTTATATTATAATAATGTTCAGAAGCACAGAGATGACTCAGGCATGTGTTTTTGGAAACACAGGTTCTCTGTAACACCTCCTTGCTGAGAGATCTTTAATGATCCCACCAGTAAATTACCAGACTAGTGAATCATGTTTGATTTTAGATGTTATTGTTACTTTAAGGGATTCCAAACCATTCTTTTGGTGTTTGTGAACAGTCACAAAAACATTATGGCTTTATCCACGTTGCTGTGTGCCAGCTGAGCAACATAAACTTAACCAGCACTGACTTTCTAAACTGCTGGCTGGGTTTGGTCTGCTAACTTACACGTTTTCTGCTAGTGCCCCGTCCCTTGCAGTGTCTGTAGGACTTGTCCTTGAACAAATGACAATGTGTGTTGTGAAGCTGTCCCTTGTGACAGCAGCAGTGCCTCCTTTGAATGCCCTTCAAGCTGCACTTCCCACTTGACCTCTGAGCGTGGCTGTGGGAGGGATTTTGTGATGCTCCCAAACTCTTCAGCATCTTCAGTAAGTCTCCATTGAAATGGTAATTTCTGGAGCATACTTCAGGCTCATCTCAGCTTTAGATAAAAATTAAATGTGGATTGCCTCATTCCAGATATTGAATACTAAGGGATGCACTCATTTGTTCTCTCTGCAGACACACGATGCTCTGCCAATTTCCTTAATCCAGGCACAGAAGCAGTCAGCAATTGTTTCCATTCACTTTTGATTCCATCTATAAAAGGAAATACCTGCAATCACCAGAAGCTTTTCAGAGCAGGGATTTTGTAGAACTTGCCCAATTTCAACAAACTTTTTGTCTGCTGGCTTAATGGGCACTATCTGGCTGCACATCAGGGTGTCGGTTTTAGCTCCCATTGTGCTGCCATGTGTTTTTTATTGCAGAGATCATCAGTTATTTTAGGATTTCCCCATCTCTCCTAGGCTCTCTACTAACCTGTCAAAAAAAGTCTAACCCCCACCTCTGAAATATTTTAAACTTTTCTTTGTAAGTGGATTGCTCGCTGGGCTGATATCGCATCTTATATTTAATATCAATTTTCACAGACCTTCATGAGTCGTCACACTTTATTCCCTCTTCCTCTAGACCAATACTCCACCCTTGTCTCATATTTTTGCCACTTTTCTGTCTATGTGGTGTTGATAATACCCAGCAACCCTATGGCTGGATCCCCAGTAACATTTCTTAGTTATCTCCAGGAAGACAGGAGGAGATACATGAATGCACGACCATTTATCAGACTAAATGAAGGCAGGGAGCTTTATTAGAAGGCTCACAGTTGACTTAAATTAATATTGCCCACAGTGAGGTTTTACAAAGCTTTTTTCCTGAAACAATGGTCTGCATTGGGAATTCAGCATTGAGATGTTCTATAGCCAGGTTTCAAACAGAGATTCAGGCATGACCAGGGCAAGGAGCAGCTCTAAGCCCAGCTCAGGGTGTTTGTGCCTCTCCTTTTTGCTGCCTTAGCAACTTGTCCCACAGGAGGGGTGGGGAGAGGTAGAATTTCTGTGACCACACCTCTGAACACTCAGTGAATCTCCTTGTGCCTGGCCATACTCCTGCAATAATTGCAATAAAGGTCCAACCAGATGGACAAAACCTGGATGTTTGTTCACAAGAGCTTGGCCAGAGATAAACCTGTGCTTACCTGGCTTGAGAAAACCTCTGCCACAGCTGAGCTCTTCTCCAGTGCTTGCAAGGAGCATGGCAGGAGTGCCAAGGCAGAGAGTCACCCTCTCTAACCAGTGCATTTGAATTATGTGTAGCATGAAACTGGGCTCAGAATTGCACAAAACATTCTGTTGGCTTGGGTTTTTGGGTTTTTTTTTGCCAATTTGACCTGAGTTAATCAGAGGCAATCAAGTCAAGTGGCACTGATTAAACCCATATTCCTCTTCAATTCCTAGCCCAAATTATATCTGTCATTACCTCTGTTTTTCTTGTTGGCTTTTTTTTTTTTTTCTTAAACAATTTCAAGAAGAGCAGTTCACCCAGGGTGTGTGTAGAAACCAGGCAGTGACCAAGTTTCACTTCCCTCCTCATTCTCTGCAACTCTCAGAGATGAGCAGTGAGAAGCAGGAGTGGTGAAACACAACTCCTGGCACTGCAAGAGGTTTCTGTCTCCAGGTTTCTCCCTCCATGCTCCTTTCTCCTGCACTCCTGGCCTCCTGAAGATGCCCAGGAGAGGAGCCCTTCCTGTGGGGACACTCCTGGTGCTGCTGCAGCTGGCATTTGTCCCATCCCCACTGGCAGGCTGCCTCCTGGATCCCTGTTTGGAGGTATGTGAGCTCTGAGTGAGCACAAAATCTTTCTGTTTCTCTGGTGCAACTCTTCCCTTTGCTTGGGAGATTTGTGCCTCAAGCCTCTTAGGAAAGCCCAGCTTTTTTTTCCCCCAAGGTTGTTATCAAGGTGATTGAAGTATTTGAAGTAAATTCTCGAAAATATCTGAGAACCAGAACCAGCAGCAAGAACTTTTTCTTCTCGTTGGCTTTCTGAACCTCTGAGGGTGCTGCAGTGCAGTTATTGTAATAGATTATATTTCCCTTGGAAGGGATCCAAACTTTGTCTAATTTCTACAAAACACAGAATTTTTTTGCCTGGTTTGTGCAGTGGAGTGATTTCACCAAGTACCTGACACTGACCAACTGCCTTTTGCAAAGTTTTGCTGACAATTATTTGCTTGCAGAATAACTTTGGTTCAAGTTGCCTGGTTATGTGCAGGGGAAGAGAGCTGAGAGCTGTTCCTGGACATGCAGTGCATCCATGAGTGTTTGTCCTGCTGGCTCTCTCAGAGGTTGCTGCTGGTTCATCTGTAACCTCAAGGAATGCTGTTCTGTAGTTTTGTCTCAGCTTCAATCAGCAAGAAATGCAGCTCTACCTGGGGAGTAGGACTGGTCCTATTAGGAGTGAGAAAATTGTTTAGGGTATGTAAGATTATTTCCTAAAACTCAGGGCAGCTCCTTTAGAAATGACCTGCAAGGGGGGTCATTCTGCTCCTGCTTTCCTGACAGTGACATTTGCTGACACTTCATGAAGAGCAGATGTTGACCATGATGGGATCTGCCTCTGTTACAGATCACCCCTAACACAACTTTCAGATGCACTGGACTGAACATCTCTGGAGTTCCTGATGGAGTCCCAAACACCACCCAGAACTTGGATCTCAGTTTCAGCAATCTGAAATCATTGGGGTCAAATTATTTTGCATCAGTCCCTGAGCTGCAGTTTCTGGATCTTTCAAGGTAATGGGATCTATTATATGGATACTGGTAAATTTTTCTTCACCAGCTGGGTTACAATGGTGGCTTATTTTGGGGTCTATAGGTCTTGGCTGTTTATCTTTTTTTTTTCTTGTGATTTTGTCCCTGTGTCTGTCATTTTGCACATCCCCGTGGTGAGGTGATGTGCAGCTTTTAGTCCAGTCACTGAGTGCACACCCTCCACTCAGAGCTGGGTCTGTCAGTCTGATCATGTAGGCTGGAATGTGAGAAGGAGGAGGAAGATGTTTCACTTGTCTGTGAACAAGAAAAATGTCAGACTTTTCACTGTTACAAAAACTCTGAAGTGGAACATCTTGGGTGAGCTGTTTTTCTAATCACAGTTAAAAAAAATAACATGAAGGTACATTCATTTTCTAAAAGGCTGTTTTAAAATATCAACATATTCTCTTTTGCCTTCTCCTCACATATCTGGGGGAGGAGATGGGGGAGGCCTATTAGCAAATTTGAATTGATGTATAATTTCCATTGACTTCAGACAACAGTTTGTCTGGGTAAATTGTTTCACTGAGAAATGTCACTCAGCCCCGTCACAGCTCTAGCTCCAAAGTGGCTGAGTGGCAGAGCACATTTGCTGGGAGGCACTGCCTGGATTATTAAACTAATTCTGCTGGGATTCACTGCAGAATGGATTTGGGTCTCAAATTCTGAATCTTCCCACATCAAACAAACCTTAGGGGGCCACACTCATTTTCCCCTCTTCCTTTTCTCCTTCAGAGCCAGCACAGCCTGGGCTCTGCTCCCTCTGAGCCACCACCAGAGATAATTGCTGACAGAGCTGTGAGCTCTGCCACAGCTGCATTGCTCTGGTGCCAGTGGGGCTGCCCAGATGTGGCTGAGGTGGCAGTCAGAGGGCTGGGGGGATGTAAGGTGTGTGGGAATGCTGGCTCTTGTTGGTTCTTCCATCAGTGATGGTCATCACAATGTCACTTTGGCCTAAACTGATGGCTAGGATTCTTCTTTCCTGCTGCCTGCACGAATTTTTGATCTTCACAGGTCTCCAGGTCTCTTGCTTTGAATTTAAGATTGGAGAGGAGGAGGTGAGAGGAAGTCTCCTGCTGGAGGAGTGTTCTCTTTGCACATCCAGAGATGCTGGCTCTGCCCAGCACAGCAAAGCCAAACCAGCCCCCAGTGTGAGGCTGAGCCTGAGGGTGTCACAGCAGCACTCAGGGAACAAGGAAGGGACAGTGTTTCACGCATTTATATTTTCTCTTCATGCCCAACAGGTGCCACCTCCATGCAATAGAAGATAACTCCTTTATGGATCTCCATAGACTTTCCACCTTGGTTTTAACTGCCAATTCCCTCCAGCACCTGGGAAAAGCAGCTTTCTATGGCTTAACATCTCTGAAAAAACTGGTTCTAGTAGAAACCAACAGGACCTCTCTGTCTGAGCTGCCTATTGGCCACTTGCATACTCTGCAGGAGCTGAATTTAGGCCACAACAGCATTACTTCATTGAAGCTTCCCAAGTATTTTGCCAACATGACCTCCCTCAGGCACCTGAGCTTCTTCTCTAACAAGATCACATCTATCTCCAGAGGAGACCTTGATGCCCTGAGGGAAGGGGACAGGCTCAACCTCACACTGGTGCTTTCCTTGAACAATATAAAATCCATAGAGCCGGGGGCCTTTGCAGGGATCCACCTCGCTGAGCTGGCTCTCAGGTCTGCTTTTGAGAAGTCCATGATGCAAACTTCTCTGCAAGGCCTGGCTGGTTTGCAGGTCAGCAGACTCATAGTTGGGGGGTTCCACGACAGTGAGAGAGGGCAGGACTTTGAGAGGGGGCTCTTGAATGGACTGTGCCAGGTACAGATGGAAGAGTTTGTCTTAATCTGCCTCAGGGAGATTGAGGATGGCACAGACACTCTCTTTAACTGCATAGGCAACGTCTCCACTATTCGCTTGGTGGACCTCAGGCTTGAGGAGATATCACAGGTTCCTAGGTGGTCTAAAGTGAAACAGCTGGAATGCAAGAAATGCCATTTTGAGGCTGTGCCTGCCCCAAAGCTGTCACTTTTCAAGGAGCTGAGAGTGCTTCGTATTACCAAGAACAAAAAACTCAAAAGCTTCAAGCAGAATTTTGAGGGTCTCAGTAACCTGGAGGTCATAGATTTGAGTGAGAATAGACTCACCTTCAGCAGCTGCTGTTCCCCTCAGTTTCAAAATTGTCCAAATTTGAAACACTTGAACTTAAGCTTCAATTCCAATATCAGATTGACTGGAGGTTTCACTAATGTGAATAATTTGTTATATTTGGACCTTCAGCACACAACCTTAATGGGTCCTGGTTCCTACCCTGTCTTTCTGTCCCTTCAGAGACTGATTTACCTCGATATTTCCCACACCAAAACTGAAGTTAAATCCCAGTGTACATTTTGTGGCTTGAACTCTTTGCAAGTGCTCAAGATGGCAGGAAACTCCTTTGCAGACAATAAGCTGGCAAACAACTTCAAAAACCTAAGTCACCTCCACATCTTGGATATTTCAAGCTGCAAATTAGAACATGTGGATCAAAGTACTTTTGATGCCCTGTCTGAGCTAAAAGAGCTAAACATCAGCAACAATAAGCTCCTGACTTTTGATCCTGGAGTCTACCAGCCACTCCAAGCCCTCAGAGTCCTGGATTTCAGCAGAAACCAGCTGACTGTTCTGTTGGACTCAGCCAGGGAAATCCTGCCTGACAGCCTGGTCCTGTTGGATATCTCTCAAAACCTGTTTGATTGCTCCTGTGTGTACCTGGACTTTCTGAAATGGATCAAGGAGGAGCAGGAGCTGCTGCAGAACAAGGAGCTGATGCTGTGCCACACTCCCTCGTATGTGGCCAACGTGAGCCTGCCAAGCTTTGATCTGTCCTCCTGCCACATCCATGCAGGCAAAGTTGCCTCCTCAGTGGTTGTGTTGCTCTGTATAGTGGTGCTCCTCTTACTGGTTTACAAGTACTACTTCCAGCTCTACTACTCCGTGGTGCTGCTCAGTGGGTGCAAACACTACGCAGAAAGAGGTAACACCTACGATGCCTTTGTCATCCACTCCAGCAAAGACCAGGAGTGGGTGACGAAGGAGCTGGTGGAACCTTTGGAAGGAGGAACACCTCCCTTCCACCTGTGTCTGTACTACAGGGACTTCCTGCCAGGGATACCCATTGTCACCAATATCATCCAGGAGGGTTTTCTCAGTAGCAGGAATGTCATCGCAGTCATCTCCGCTGACTTCCTGGAGAGCAAGTGGTGCAGCTTTGAGTTTGACATTGCCCAGTCCTGGCAGCTGGTGGAGGGGAAGACTGGGATCATCATGATTGTGCTGGAAGATGTGAATAAGGCCCTGCTGAGGCAGAGGCTGGGGCTGTCTCGGTACCTGAGGAGGAACACCTACCTGGAGTGGAAAGACAAGGAAATAAGCAAGCACATCTTCTGGAGGCAGCTGACAGGAGTGCTGCTGGAAGGCAAAAATTGGAATCATGAGGAGGCAAAACTCATGTGAAGAGAAAGAAGGGCTCTTCCTGCCCTGTCTGCCATCCTGGCCTGCTGGATGGTGCTGAGAAGCTGGTTCTTCTGTTGCTGTTCAGAGTCAGAGGGAGTGGATGGAGGCACTGCCAATCACTACAGAAATTCCTGCCTTGCTGGTCACTTTTTCTCAAGGAAATTTGCAAGTTATGGAGTAACAAGGATCAGAAGAGCTGCCTGAGCTCTGTGTTTGGCCATGGCTGTCACCCACAGGTGGCCCAGCAATACCTCAGGTTTGGTGGGTACAGGAACAGACCAGTGCTCCTACTCTGGCTGCTCCTGAAACTGGATTTGGGTCCTGAGACCATTTACTCAGAGGGACTTCAGAGTCTGTTGCTTTGAGTGGACCCCAGAATCTCAAAGGCAGAGTAAAGACACAGGATTTTCAGCTCTAAAAACTTTGTGAAATAGAAACAAGGTTTGGATTCCAAAAGTCTTGTGCCTGCCTCTGCAGGTACCATCACTTGGGACAAACCCTCCAGGGAGCAATGGGGCATCCTACAGCCCAACTGGCAGCTGCTTAGGGAACCTGAGTAGTTTTGTCATCAGAGAGGGAGGTTTCTGTGGTTGGGAAATTTGCTCAACATGTTTCTTTCAGTTTCTTTAGACCAAGGCTAAATATTGAAACCATCATCTGAAAATCTTATTATATCCAGATTATATAGCATTTGAGAGGACATTTTGGAGTTTTCTTGGGGGGACAAGAAATGTGTAACACCTCTAAACTGAAATATTTCTTTGCTCCCACTGCTTCTCCTCATCCAGTGTTTGTGGATATGCTCTGGGACTGCCCTGAGCAAGCAAAATTGAGCCTGAACGAAGTGTTTTGATGTTTACAGCCAGCCAGTTCTACATTAAGCTTTTTCACTCTCTTTTTTCACACTGCTGGAAGGTGCTGCAAGAGCCTCCAGGGTTTGAAACGGAGCTCAGACCTGCGTGTCTGCTCAGCCTTTCCCAGGGGTCAGCTGCCACCTGGAACAGCACTGGGTGAGGGAGTTTTGTTTTTGTTTCACTGAGAACATGCCTGGCATTTTGCAGGGAGAAGAGATAGAGGGGGAAAGTCTGGGTTAGCTGAACTAAGTGTACCCCAGCACTGTCCTGAATCAAGGGAAGGAAAGTCTGAATGCCATGGAATCCAAGAGCACACCATTGATGTGTGGGATATTGCATGGGGCAGGAGTACTGCTCTCTTTTTACCAAAGGCTTTGCTTGGGATTCATCACTGAATTACTCTGGTGTTAATCTTGCAAATCCTTCTATGATCAGTGATGTTCTGCAGAGGTAAAGCAGAAGCAGCTGAGTGGTGAATCAGAGCTGATATTTATCCACTCACTTTTCTAAGCACCAGACAGGGACATTTCCATGGAAGCAGGATCAGGGATCAACATCAGACATTACTGGATAGAGAGGGAGAGCCAGTTCCAGGCCTTGTCCTGGCAAAAGTTGAATCACTGCTCCCTCCCTATGTGCTGTGTCAGACAACACTACCAAAACCCCCCACAGCCCCCCCTAAGCTTTTTTTGTGGCCCAGGAGATGAAGATTTAATCAAACTGCGCTTGATGCTGCGTTCCTCTGCCCAGAGAGCTTCTTCTGCATCTGGTAAATGCTATTCCAGCAATTCCCAAACTGAAGTTCTCCTCACCTCTGCTGGCATTGATGGGTCCTGCAGACCTTCCTCCTCAGCCTTCCACCCCCACCTTCCTCTTCCTCCTCCAGGAGGCTGCTGGAGGTGGTGGGGGACAGTGAACCTCGAGGTTCCCTGGACTGAGGCCAAAGGAGAGCACAGTGGACAAAGCAAAGATTAGCTTGAATTTCAGCAGCTCCAAGTTAAATTGGGAAACAAAAGAGGAAAAATTAAATAGAGTGGGAGCTCCTGCTCCTGAATTGAGCAGCACTGAAGCCACATTTCTCCTTCACTCTTTCTCTCTGTGGCTCCTCTGCAAACAATTCAGTGGATGTGTATTTCTGGCACAAAGCACAGAGTCCTATGATTCTTGATTGTAATTATAACAATGAGTTTCACAAAGCCTGCAAGTGGTTCTGGGCATTTATAAAAGGGATTTAGGACAGTATTGTTTAAAAAGTCTGTGTTTTTTTGAATATCAAAGCAATTTTAGGAGAACTGGAGTGATGCTGAGACGAGGCTCCCACCAGTACAATTTTAAAAGAAACTGGTCACTTGTTTTTCTCATTCTATTCAGAGTCTCCACAGCAGACATGAATAGGTGAGTTGCCCCTGGCTTCCTAATTGTCCAAGAAAAAGCCACAAAACCCATCATAACTTCAGCTGCTCCTCTGTGGTCCCTTCCAGCCTGACCCAGTCTGTAATTCTGGGACCAGCCCAGGCAGTGCTGAGGTTTATGACTCCAAGATGGACAAGGCTGTGTGAACATTTGTATTTTTACCATTTACCCAGCAGAGAAACAGTAGATCTTTTTTTGGAAGACTCAAAACAGCTTTCCCCAATACTATAAGTGGGGGAATATTGTGGTTCCCACAGAAACACACGTACTCGTTTGCCTTTATTGTAGGAAGCAAATGTCCAAAGGAAAACTCAATATTCTCATGTTTCCAAAGCTGCTGGCATGCATCGTTTGAAACTGCCCACTCTGCAGCAAGTGGCTTTGATAGGATTTACTCACTGGGTGAAAAAATGAGCAGCCAAGCAAACACTCATGCAGGTCTGCATTCATCTCTCATGTAAATATCTGAAAATATTCCAGTTATTAAAGCAGCTCTTTTGCCCAGGTCATAAAAACAGATGGAGACAAAGCTCCAAAGGGCTGTTGCATCCAAGCTATTCCATTTGCAATGGGGACATGCCCTGATTTCACTCTGAGCTTCATTTAACCCATGCAAGATGCCAGGACACCTGCAGCTCTGGACTTCCTTGCCTTGTGGAGGGTGCTGTCCCAGAGGCAGGACACCCTGGTGTGCTGGCACTGCCACCAAGCTGTGCTTTGCAGCTCTGAGCAGAGCATGTCCTCATTAGTGTGATTGCCTTGGTGCTCTGTTGGAATCCAAAATGCAGGGAATTCTCAGAACTTTGGGCCTGAAAGCCAAAGCTTAGAATTAAACACAGGATTTGATCTGAGACCTTGGAAAAGGCTCCCAAACTGAGGTGCTGGAAGGGAGAATGTGGATTTGTAGTTTAAAGCAGAGACACTTTAAGCTAAGTAAAGGAAAGTTTAGAGTTTTAGAGTTTAAGATATAGAAAAAATAAAAGTAGTTACAAAGATAAATAAAGAATTTAAAATGCAGCACTGTAGGTTTGCGTGTCAGAACATAATTGGCTAAGAAAGCTCACACTGTAGCATGGGTCCATAAGACAAAATATATAAGGATTGGGTCAAAACCAGAAGTATCCTTGTTGGCAGTGTTTTATTGGTCAATGAATCCTTAACTAGGGGTCTTGTGCCCTTCTGAACCATGGGGTAAAGATGTGAGCCGAGCTCACCCTTCCTGCCTATGGAGAAGACAAGAAAAATAAACCTCATCATCTAAAACAATGCAGAGGTTCCTGTCTCTAACTCATTCAAAACTCCTTCAAAAATCCCCATAGTGCTCCCCACACTGCAGCAGCTGGAAAAGCTGGAAACCAGAGCCATGTGCAGCCCTTCCCACCTGGATCTGGCTGGCTGCAGGAGCAGCACTGCAGGAATGCTCCCCTGGCCCCCCTGAGCAGGAGCACAGATTTCCAGTGTCACTTAAAAACCCAGCAGAACAAGAAAAAGCAGCTGCTTTCCCTGGCCGACTGGTACTTGACAGGAACAGGTTGAAACTCCTCAGGGAGAGCGTTTGTCCTTTGGGAAATGCTATTTTGTATGTGGTTTCTGCAATTTAATGAGGTAGCATGGTGAATCTATGGAATGGGAATTGTCACAGCAGAGTTTCTGGTTTACTGTTGCATGTAATTTTGGAACAGATATTTTTTATGGAAACAGTGATTTTAAAAAATGGTTTGAAAGGGCTGAAAAAGGGATTTCTAATAAAAGTTAAATTGCTCCACAATGTCATTTAAAAAAATGTCAGCTTAGGCTTATGCTGTTGTTTTTCAGAGTACCTTTTCATTTTAAAATTTGTTTCTATTTACACAATCTGACTAGCCTCTCAAAACAACACCAAAAAGTAAAAATATTTCCCACACACCCAAAATAAAAACCCTGGACTTAATTACTTAGTTTTGTGGGTTTTTTTTTTTTTTTTGTTTTTTTTTGGTTTTTTTTGGGTTTTTTGGGGGTTTTTTTTGGGGGGTTTTTTTTTGGTTTTTTTTTTTTGGTAACATGCTGAAAAGTATGTTTGGCAAAATGGAAATTCCTCTTCCATGACAGCTCTTACCGTGACCCTCTTAGTGTCAAACCTTCACCTGCCTGTGCCCCACGTGCAGTTCAGGCAGCAAAAACCACTGACAAACCTCTAGAATGAATTTCACTAAGTGCCTTTTGCAAAGCAGCTTGAGTAGGTGCAGTGGATCGATAGGAGCTGCCTGAGAGCAGCTGAACAGGGGAGGAAAGAAGCAATTCCTTAATAAGTTGTTCCTTGCCATCACCAGCTCAGGCTGGGAATTGGGACAAATGACAGCAAAGCACGATTTGCAGAGAGGAGCCCATCTGCCAGCAGCTCTCACCTTCCTCAGCCTCAAGGTCACCCAGAGGGCACAGTCGATAATGCACCAGCCTGGACCTGGCTGTGCTGCTCTGAACACACAGAGAAACATTGCATAACTGAGGGCAGCTCTGCTGGAACACCTGAAAAGCAAGAAAAAAGAAGGAAATGAATAGGGAAGGTATTAGTGCAGGATCTCAGGGTGGGAAAGAGGCCACAGTCTAGCTGGGTGCATCCCAGATGCTGGAGGTGGCTTGGTCCCAGGGTTTCCAGCACTAGCCAAAGCACCTGCATGCAGGAGGTTTGTGGTGAGTCTGAGTGCTACTTTTTTGCATAATGATAATCAGAGGGATGGAAATGAGCACTGCATGGGTACCAGCCATGTTTTGAAGGGGACAGGATGGAGCCCTTGGGATCCAGCAAGGACAGGTGACTGGGATGAAAGAGCCTCAGCATCTCTGGAGGGCAAAAGAAGCCCAGCCCAGACCTGCCTTGGTGCCTGCCAACCTATCCAAAATACAGAGGGAGTGACCTTTGGTCACACACCTTTTGTGTGACCAAACCCTTGACCAAGTCTACAAATCCAACAGCAGGGAGAGGACATTCAAACGCCACACTTCCAAAATCCTTCCACCAGAACTGTTCAAAATACATTTATTATTGGTGATGGGGAGATCCTCAGCTGAGGTAAAGGGTCACCCCCACAGGACTGGTGCCCAGGGCCCTCCAGCCAGAGGATTTTCAAGGATAATAACTGCAGCTTCCCCTGCCTGCAGCTCCTTCATCCCTTATCGCCCATCTTGAGTACTACTACCAAATAACAATAGGGTATTGTTAGGCAAAAGAGATTTAATTGCAGCCTACACTCCCTGAGAGGGTAAGATCGGCTTTTCTCTAGATCTAATCTTCATTCTTCATCTTTTCTTCTCCCCCTCTCATCCCTTCCCTCTCCTGGAAGTCTCTCTTTTCTGTCTTTCCCAGCCAGCAGCAAGTGACCAACCTAAAACGTAAGAAAGGGAGGGGTGTCCTTGTCGCTTCTTCTTTTTCTACATTTTTGAATAGCCTTTAAATCCTTTGGAGTGTTGTGTCCCACAAGAAAGGATTAGCAGTAATTCCCCTGCCATCTCTTGCAGACAATTCATTCTCCTGAGATCCCCTAAACTCACCGCTGAATACATTAACCAGAGGACACGGAGCGGGCTTAGGGGGAGTGACATCCCGTGTCCCCCCTCCCTACAGCCTGCTGGACCAGCTGAACACATCCATCCATCCAGCTGAACACCACCCATCCACCACGGGCTCCTGGATCAGCACTTCTACTCCTAAGCGACCCAAAACGACCCCAAACTTGCCCGATGTGGGATGCTCTGAGTGCTTCAGCTGCCCCTCTGGAATTCCCTCTCCTTTCCATGTCTCAGGATGGATGTGGTGGGAGCCTGTGCCCCTCCCCTGCTCCCACACTGCAATCCCTCTGCTTTCTTTTCCAAGCAGAGCAGTCTGCTGGGAAGGGCTCTGTACCACCCCTGCCTGGCTCTGGATGCTGCCAAGCCCCTTGGATGATGAATGCTGCCTGTTATCTCTGCCCTGCTTTGCTTTCCTGTTGGTGAAATGGGGTTCACAACCTGCACACTGTGATTTACCAGAGTGGAGCACTGACAGACAGACAGAGTCCAGATCAGAGCCCATGAAAAGGCACTTTCTGTTCCTCAACTCCATTTCTCTCAGCCTGGGATTTTGAAATCCTCCTCTACAGCTCTCCCCCAGGCCAGCAGATATCTGTCTGAAGCCAGAGCCTTCCATCCCCTTTCCTGTCACTGTTTTTTTTTGTGGTCACTTAAGTTTCGCTTTCTTAGGGGAAGTAAGTGCACTGAGAGTAGCACAAAAAAAAAAGAGTAGTATTTGGCCCCCAAGACTCTCTTTGCAATTCTGCATAGCAGAAAAGCCTTCCCTGCCCAGATATTTCTTCCTGCCACCTCTTCTCTCATTCTGTAAATACTAAAATAAGCTGTTAACAAGAAAACCCACAGGCCTCCCCCTCTCAGCTCCTCCTGAGATTGTGGCCCACGTCTTTCTGTCCTGCATGGAGTCAGCAACTTTCAGTTCCACACCTCTTGCCCCTCCAGCAGCCTGGATTTTGCTGGGTGCTGAGCACCCAGCCCCCCTCTCTGCTCTGCTGGTTCCCCACCTCTCAGTGCCCCAGTGAGCGTGGGTGGGTGACAGGATTCACCCCTCAGCCTCAGACAGAGACAGCCTGAGCTATTTAGAGCCCTGATGGGAATTACAGGATGTCTGCCTGCTAAAAGGGCCCTGGTGAGGAGCCACCCTCTGCTCTGGCTGGGGTGATGGCCACAGGGGTCCCCTGGGTGATGGGGAGGTGCTGTGGGCTCTGGAGGTGCCCTCCTGTCACCCCTGGGGCAGTGACAGGGAGAGAAGGATGACAAGATGCTGGGACTGAAGCCTGAGCCAAATGTGTGAAGTTTTTTGCCCTCCTTGATAGCCATTTCTCCTGGAAAAAAAAAATGAATGTTTTATAAAGAGCATCATGAAAGCAAAGTATATCATGATTTCAGTGTGAGCAGACAGCAAGAGAGATAGGAGCATCCCCTTGGATTTGCCTGCCTGAGGTTATTTACCTCAGGAAGCTCCTGAATAAAAGATACAAAAATACAGCAGAAAGTAGTATTATTTGCTCATTTCAAAGCATGATGGGAGGCATAAAAACATTATAAGGGGTATCTTTGAGTCTTGCCAGCCTGGATTTGTCAGGGCAGCGTCTTCATGGAGCGCTCTCCGGGTGACCCAGTTTCTGAGACACAGGCACAGACACACACACGTCCACACACACAGAGCCCAGCCACAATCCACAACTTTAATAGCTCTGTGACATACAAAGGAGATTTTGATGCAAAGTGGAGCTGACAGAGAAGTGGAAGAAGTATCTGCTTTTTTTTTTTTTCCATCCAGTGCCAAACCAAGATTACAGTCAAGGTGGTTTCAACCTTCAGCAAGGACTGATGTTACCGTGGGTTCTGCTTTTAATGACATTTAGCAAAAAGCAGCAGCTCGGGGAGGGGGAACAAGGGTTTTCTTTTCAGGAGGAATTTACTTGGGCTGTCAGGATTAAAGGCACGAAGCGAATGCATATGGGGCTGCAAAGGGGGCTTAATGGCTTTGCTGCCGGTTAAGGACAGCACAGCTCTGAGACAGGGTGTGCCAGGCCTGTCAGGCAGCTGATAAAACATCTGGGGACGTGCAAGGGTGCAGTGAAGAGATGTCATGGCAGTGTGGTCACGCTGGGGTGACTCTGTCACCTGTGGTTTCCTGGGTGTGGTGACAGGAAGGTGTCATGTAGCAATAATCTCTATTTCAGAAAACGTCCCCCCGAGGGTGGGGTGGCTGCTCCAGTGCAGCTGAAGGCTGTCACTTCTCACCATGGCTCCATCAGACTCCTCTGCAGATCCTGCAGGGAGCAGGCACGAGCCTGGGTGGGCTTCACAGGATGCCAAGGCAGGTGCAGGCTGGATTGATGCTCCAGGTTGGAGCTCAGGGCTGGCCTGGCATGGGGACAGACATCCCCAAAATCTCCTCCANGCTGGATTGATGCTCCAGGTTGGGCACCCACCCATCCAGCTCAGGGCTGGCCTGGTATGGGGCCAGACATCCCCAAAATCTCCTCAATCATGCCAAGTTGTTGGGTTGAGTGCACCCAGGCTGATTCCATGTCCTCAAAGCAGCACAGACTTCATTATTGCAGTGAATGGCCTTATAAAACCTGGGGCTTAGCAAGGAGCTCTACTTGGAGAGGAAGGAACAGCAGGCAAAACATCCAGAGAAGATAAATGCTGGGCCAAAGTGCATCCCTTCTCGAGCTGCCCCAGGATTTGTTCATGTTGGGGAGGGTCCCTGGAGTGGTGTTTTGGCTTGGGCCCCCATTTAGAAAACTACAAATCAGCTGGTGATGCCTCCAGGAAGCTGTAAGTGCCTGGATTCAAACAGCAAAGATCAGTGGGTGAGGCAGCACTACCCCAGAGCAACTGCAGCCCTGATGGTGAGAGCTGGCAGAGGGCACTGGGCACAGCTCAGCAGAGATGGTGCCAGATAAAGAGGAAAATAAAAGGAGAAGGTGCTGCTGTGTGTGGGGTGTGGTGGTGCTGCAATTCCCCAGGGCATTGCAGTCACCTGAACTTCAGCAGATGGAGGTTGGTGTTCGCTGGACTGTGCTGGGAGACCTTGTCAGGAATCCCCTGGTGTGTGGAGCGTCCAGCCTGCTCCTCTGCAGAGATCCAGATGCAGAGGCTCTGGCAGGGACCTTGTACTCCTGGGGACTGACAGCTCAGAGTGAAGGGACCTGGCAGAGAGTGCTCAGCTTCAGCAGGAGGCTCTGGTGAGAGAGGAAACGAGCCAAGCAGGTCCCACACCCTGAGCAGGGTGGTGGCAACTTGCTGTGATAGAAATGTGGCAGGCTTGATTCATCTTTGGGAAAACTGCTTGTTTTATGATTTGGGAAATTTTAATGGGGCAGGCTGGGGCTGTGATGGGGAAGAGCCAGTCCTCAGTGGTGAGTGCAGAGCCACGTCATGGCATGCAGCAGGGAAATGCAGCCTTGAGCTGCAATCTCTCTGAATGGATGGGAAGTCCTCTCCCCTCACCCCTGCAGCTGGAGGGGACAGCACCCACCAGCCCAGGACCCTCATCCCTGTGGGATGAACTCTCTGGGGGCTCAGAGCAGAAGCATCAGGCACCAACCAGGCTGCTCTGCGTGCCTGGATGCGATGGAGCAGTGACAGCTCCATGTTTTGTGGCTGCTCTTTGCATCCTTTATACAAACATGGCGCAGGGAAGTGACAGCAATGTGTGTCCCCCTGACACCCAGAGAATAAAGTGATATTGCTGTGAAAATGAGGCTGCTGCTGCACGGCTCAACTCTGAACCTTCCCTCTGCCAAGCAGCTATGATTAGAATCTCATCTCGCTCCCTGTTGCACAGCACCTGCAGAAGAAAATCCCACCCAGCAGCACGGAACTATTTTTAAAGGCCTTTTTCCAACAGGCAGGGAAATGGGGATGGTGAGAATCCTGCTGGTACTGTGGAATTCTTTCAACCCCCCTTGCAGAAGGGCATGGAGCTAGACTTGGGGAATGTGAGTCAGAGAAAGGAAGAGGCAGAATCTTCTTGCCAAGTCTGAAGCTTGTGCCAGCTCTTTGCCGTTGGAGGCTGAATTTCAGCATCTTCTGGGTCTGTTGAGGGTTTTGTTTTTCAGGTTTGCTGTACCTGACTCAGTGAGACACCTCCAGCTGTCAGAAATTTGCTGAGAGAGATTTGTGTGCTTTGAACAGAGGGGCACAGGGGTCTGTGGCATGGAAATTGTGGGCAGGAGCGTGGCCCAGGACTGCTGTGCTCTCACCCAGGGCTGTGAGAAGGGGTTGCCTGCAGCTTCTGGGCACCACAGAGTAAGAGGTGGGGTAAGCAAACAGGCAGAGAAGACCAAGAGGCTGAAAGAGCCAAGTCCTTGGGGTGTGGGATATGATGAGCAGTGAATTCTGGGCTGTCAGTGCTGAAAGGGTTTATTCACCTGCATTTTGGAGGTGAATAAATGTACCAAGAAGCCTCAGAAGCATCTGGGGATGGAGAAGGAGAGTGAGGTGTGGGCTGGTGGAAGCAAAGCCCCACTTTCCTCTTGGTATGCTGCTCATGGATGGGGTTTGACGCTGTTCAAACATAATTTGCTCTCCCTCTCTGAAAGGAACCAGGGAAGTGTATTACATTTATCTTCATAAAACAAGGGGCTTTGGAAGCAGTGGAACAGAGGAATTCTGGTTTTCCACGATTGTCTCCCATGTGGATTCTCTGGCTGAGCTCATATCACACCCTGGGAGGGGGATGGAAAATGGAAGGGCAAGGCAGAAAGTGCTCATTTGAGAATATCCTCCTTTAGAAGGCTTGTTAGGACTTCATTCCTCAGAGATGCTTCTTCTTCCATCAAATCTGATTGCAGGCCAGCAGGTTTGGAAAGCTACTGTGCAGTGCCCATGGGGCAACAAGCCCAGTCTGGTAAACCTTCTTTCCATGGGGAATTATGTTACAAAATAAACAGAACCTGAAATCCCTACAAATTATTTGTCATTACACCCCACAGAGTTTGACTCACATATCTGTGCTTTTCATGCTGGCATTTAGCACCAGGGCTCTGGAGCTCAAATAGAGATTGGCATTAACCTGAGGAAAAGTCCCACTTAGGATGTACCATGGGCCATACAGGCTGCAGGTGGAGCATGCAGCATTAAATTGATGTACCCAGCCACAAAACCACTTCCCATTTTGTATAATACAGGCCAACAGGGATTTGAGAAATGTTCCCTTTCTGTATAGAAAGACTATTTTTAAAATTGAACAGTAAGTTAGTCCTCTATTGACTTTCAATTTCCATCCTCTCCCATTTCCATAGCAACTCTGGCCATTTATGCATTTATCTTCATATTTAACTTTTCTCTCTCATATAATTTCAAGTGGACTCAAGTGCTACAAAAGGGTTAAACTAGTCTTTCAAACACCTCCCTGTTTTGAAGCAATTACTTGAAAATACATATATGGATGTATATTTATATATACACTAGGCTAAAATGACAAGGTTGTGGTTTAATGAAAAGTGTCGCTGGAATATTTGCCCTGAAAAACCCTTCAGGGCAATAACGAGTCACAGCCTCTCTCCTCTCACCTTTCCTTGTGTTATGATTGTGTTCAAAATTCTCCTCTGGAATCTAAACTTGCATCTGAGAGAGCTGTGGGATTGGTTGGAGATTGGCTGAGCTCAGGATTTGGCAATTTGGGCTGGTTTTCATCTTTTTTTTTTTGTTGTTGTTTTTTTTTTTTTTTTTTTTTTTTGGTTTTTTTTGTTTTTTTTTTGTTTTTTTTTGTTTTTTTTCCCATTTTTGAAGTATTTGTATGTGTATTTGGGAACAGTCAGAAGGCAGCAGTGCTTCACAAATTTTGTGCTTCTGGGCTTGGGGCAGAGATGTGAGTTCACCCTGACCAATTACAGTGCACTGATAGAGCTGTCCCAAGGATCTGGAGGGGTTTTGGTGGGAGTTCAATGACCTTCTCTGGGACTTTGCTGTCCAGGAGAGCAGCCAGGCAAGTGGTAGCCTTGGGGAATCTCCATGCCTGACACCAGAGAGCCCCTCCAAGCAGGCACTGCTGGCTGAGCTCCTTGGAGAGCAGACGCTGGGGTGACTCTTGGTACTGTCTGCATGAGGCACTGGGAAGAAAGCTTTGAGGTCAATAATTCTCTTCTAAGTCCACACTTGAAATTCCCTCCCTATATTTTCACATAGTGTTTTGCAGTGTTGGTTTTTTTTGTTTTTTTTTTCAGTGTTTTTAGCTGCAAACTCGTGTGGGATTTTCATGCTGGGACTCTCTTGACTCTCAATTTCCATCCTCATCCTGCCTCTCCTTTAGTGCCTTCTCAGCCCTCCTCCATCCAGGAGATTATTTTTACAGGGGAAAAATATCCCCCTGTCCCCAAGAAAACATGGATGGCTTAATTGCAGCACAAAAAAAATAGAACATGTTTCCCTGGAGTGCTGGTGACACATTCCACAGCAGCACAAGGTGACCACGCTGCTTTGGGACAGCTCTGTCACCGTGGCTCTGTTCACTGATAACCTGCACAAGGACCTGCCCAACTGACCAAGGTGCTGAAGTGCCAAAGGCATTTTAAAATTTTTATTTTAATGGGCCTGAGAGTCTAAATCTCATTGACTTTCAAATCGACTGTGCAGATCAATGCACAATGCCCTGACAAGGCAGGATGGCTTCCTACAGAACGTCCTCCTGCACACCACCCTCATTCTGCTCCAGCAGCTTGGGATTCAGGTCTGATCTTCTCCTGCTGGGGGATTTCTGCTGAGTCCTACAGCCAGACCTTCCAGTTGTTTTGTGCAAGGATATGAGTAAGCAACTGGTGGAACTGTTCAAGTTATTTAAGTGCCTAATTCCCGTTGAAACCTGCTTAGATGCACTTGAAAATCCTATTAGAGCACTTGCCTGCACCTTTAAGCACCTAAACACCTTTGAAAATGCATTCTTTGATCATTTAGGGATTGAAGGGCAGAGTTTCCACAGGATTGTGCTCCTAACTCACTTGCTGCTCCCAAAAGAAATCTCTGGTGCCAATGTCCCATGTCACCTTCCCCTTTCATTGCATCACTTGTGTTGTTCCTTGGGGAAGGACTCTAAATAATTCCTCCCCCTTGCTTACTGTTGACACCTTCCTGAGTATTTGCAGGGCATTATTAAATCACCTCTTTACTCATCCTTTATCTGAGCTGTACATAATTAGTTCCTTTAATCTTTCTTCATAGGTCAATCCTTCTAAACCCTTAATCATCTTTATCTCCTTTTGCTGGAGCCCCTCCAATTTGCTGACAATTTTTTCTTCTTCATTTTATTTTGCATCAAGGAACAACAAAACCTCCAAGTTCCAAGGGCTCTCTGAGCTCACTGATGGCAGTGTGGGGCTGTGCCTTTCCCTGTGGGGTTGCCCCTTTTTGCTTCTGGCCCAGCCTGGGGAACAAAACTGGTGTTGAGAGGGAGAAAACCATCCCTGCCCCATCCCTGGAAGTGTCCAAGGCCAGTCTGGACAGGGCTTGGAGCAACCTGGGGCAGTGGGAGGTGTCCCTGCCCATGGCAGGCGTGCAAGGAGAATAACACAGCCTGTTTTGCTTGGCTTGCAAAAATCCTCTTTCTGTGCTTCACATTTTTTAAAAGTCTTTTATTTAGATTATATTTGTCCTCAATTCTTCACTCCAAGGGTCTGAGAACCCTTCTCAACTCATACCACGACCATGTTCACAAATTCCTTGGCTGGCACCAAGGGGAAACTGAAGCACCGTGGAAGGGATGGAAGGCAGAGCCCTGATCCCAGCCTGGCAGCAGCTGTAGCCCTGCTCTGCCTGAAAGCACAGAACAACAACCCCAAAAAGAGCAGAATTCCTGGGGGAGCAGAAGGGATCTGTGACCATTTGGAGTCTATTTAGGCAGTGCTTTTCTTGGTTGTCTTATCCAAACAAACACTTGCCCTTCCTCGGTGGGAAGCACAGCTTCTTCCTCCCAGTCAGGCACACCAGGCCCCCTGGCACACACCTGGCTGAAAAGCAAAGGCCTCCTTCATCTCCTTTCCTTTTATTAATCACAGGTGACCTCTGGGTTGAACTGATTGCAAAACCAACCGAAGCCAGGAGAAGGTAGTAGAAATTTTCAGCTCAAACCTGTCTTGTGGCACTCCTAAAACATTGGAAGCCTAAGCCTGTTCCACTGAACTGGGAGCTGCGAGTGACCACGACCAGCCCTGGGGGACAGTCCCAAAGTTTCTGTGTCCCTTGGTGCCAGGGAACCCTGACAGAGCCACCACAGTCACAACTGTGATGATAAAACCTGCACCTGGAGGGATCTCTCATTCTACAAGGACTTTGCCTTCCCTTTTCCCACCCAGCAAAACCTTGCAAATGGGGTGTGATAACCATCCTGAGCCCTTGGAGGATGGCTGGCAGTCAGACCTGGGCTGGCACACCACAAACATGGTGAGATGTAGCTGGTTTGGTGGAAAGAAGCTGGGCTTGGGCTGTGTTCTGCACAAGTGGCTCCCAGATGTGCTCCAGGTGTGGTGGGAAGGATCAGGCTGTGGAAGTGGACAGGTGGGGTTAACAGAGACTGTCCCTTCAGTGTGCAGAGAGGTGTCCACTCCTGCAGAACGAGGATGGAAAGCTGCATGTTTATGCAAGTGCTCCAGGAGATGGTGGGGGAGCTGCTGACAGGGAACTTTCTGCTTGTCAGGGATGTGAAAAACTCAATCAATGCAGCAAGAGTCACCCTGGAGCTCAGGCTGGGGGCAATGTGACCCTAGAGAGGAGATGAGAAGGAGTTGTGGTGTTGCCATCCCTTTCTTGTGGCCCTCCCAAAGCCCAACAGGACAGTCCAAAGCCTTCAGGGAGCCCACCCTTCCCTGTGCCCTGGCACCAGCAGCAGGCAGACAGCCCAGGGATGCTCCCAGTGCCCTGCAGCACTGGGATTTCCTAAAGCTGAACTAGGCTGGTAAAAAGAAGACCTCCAGGCCATTGCCAGTCTAGGAGCCAGGCTGTTCCTCTCCCTGTTCCTGGAGCAAGGGGAGGTGAGCACTGCCTGTGTCACATCCTTGCAATGACTTTTATGGAACCCCATCCATCCACCTCCTGCTGCTTGGAATTGCCACAGCCATTTCCAGCCCTCTCTGAGCTCTGATGTTTCCAGATGGGATATTAGGCTCCCTGGGAGTGCAGCTGTAAATATGTGCAGAAATGCTACCCAGGCACTGCAGGAGCAGCACTGCCACCAGCTCTGCCTGGCTCCTGCTCTGCAGTCACCACAGGGGCTGGGGCTCCCTGAGGGCTCCAGAATCAGCAGAGCTTTGCAGCAGCTCCATCAGCAAAGGCTGCACTGCACAGAATCACAGAGTGGTTGGGGTTGGAAGGGATTTTAAGGATCTTGTTCCCCCCCCTGCCATGGGCAGAGACACCTTCCACTATCCCAGGTTGCTCCAAGCCCTGTCCATCCTGGCCTTGGACAGCTTTTTCTATGTGCACTGATTCACCTACCCACAACAAAATGAGACCCCAATGGGGCCTCCTCACAAACCAAACCTCTCGAAACAGCCTTTTTCTAAATCAGTTTCCATCCAACAGCACAGAGCTGCCAGTCCTGTCACCGTGGTGCGGGCAGCAAAGCTGTCAGTAACAACATCAGCAGCAGCTCTGGCTTTAGAAAAGCAAAAGCCACCAGCAAGCCCCTCACATCCCTGATCCCTTCAGCATCCCAGGTGACCCTGGGATCTGCTCCCCTCCCTGGAACAACTCCCCGGTAAATACTTCCCAGCAGACGGCTGAGCAGCGAGAACAGAACGCGGGAGATGTGATAAGCGAGGCTTTGTCCCCTCCTTCTGGGGACTGATGTGCAAATAGCGGCTGAGGCTGGCTGGGCTGTTTTCCTCAGCCTCTGACAGAATCCCGGCACCTCTGCGGGAGCGTTTCCACCCCCCGCACTGAACTGCCCCTCTTCACAAGCTGCGTTCGAGTTTTTAAAACACACCCGGCCCTCTCAAAAGGCGACTTTGAAAGCTCAGACTCCCTTGGCTCTGTAGGGCTGAAGTGAGACAATTTCACGCCTTGGAGGAAATGATTTATAATATATTTACAACAGAAAAATAAAAGATAAAGACTATTCTCTTGTCTTTTTTTTCCTTCTCCTTTTTTCTTTTCCCCTTTTCTTTATTTACTGAAAGTACCTCCAGGGCTAATGGCATTTTCTTTGGCCGCTGGGAGCAGAGGAAGATAGAAGTCTGAAATATGAAAGCTTTTCTCTTGGTTTTTAACAACTTTGGATCACTCTAGTTAACTCTCAGTCTCAGTTCAAAGCAGAGCTAGAAACTAAAAGGCTGGTTCTGTTTTTCTCTGAGAAAAACTACATTACTATAAATGATTGCTTATCCCAGAAAGAAACATAGAGGCTTAAAATTCCCTGTCCTGCTATGAAAAAAGTCAAAATCACTGAGACTTTTGTGAGCTGTGACAAAAAATAAAAATAAAAATATAGTCTGCAATACTTCATTTTGATGACATCAAAGTGTTTCATGCATGACCTGTTTTTCATTTTAAAATGCATTTTTATTGTAATCAGCTTAAGTTTCAAAACAAAATGACTTTGAATAAAAGTGGAAACAAGTTGCCTTATTTTTTTTTTTCCCCAGCAGAAGAAATTCATTAATCTGGGTCTCTTTCTTCCGGGATTTCAACAGAGATGAACCTGCCTTTTCCAAATTGGAAGAGATATCTTAACAAGATATTCCTGCCTGGCTCTTGCTGCTGCAGAAATAGTGAGTTTCTTGGAATACTGATGCCTGATGATGGCAGTGCAGATGGCAGAAGTTTTGGGACAAGTAGGGTTCAAAATGCAAAATGGAAGTCTTAAGGAGCCAGGGGTGACAAGGATTTCAGCCTTTCCCAAACTCTGAGGTCCTGGAGGTCTTACCCAATCCTAAAACTAAGGAATGCTGCTGATCAAGCTCTGGGATTCTCAGCTTGCCTGTTCAGGTGCAAGCAGGAAATTTGTCATGAATGGCCCTTGAGGTGTTATTTTGGTGTTCTCTCTCAGGCTATAAAAGTCCAAACCCAGAAAATTTGGGCAAATCAACAAATTCCTTTTAGCTTCTGACAAACTCTGTGATTGCTCTTTGGGCTGGCTGGATTTTGGCCTTGCCTCCACAACAATTTTTGGCTCAGGCAGCAGCTCCTGAGGAGAAGTGTCAGTATGGGAAAGCAGGAAGGAGCAGTTTGCTAAATCCTGGTGCTTCTGTGAGGAACCATCCTGCTCCTGTGCCATACCCACCTCCCCAACAGCAGGGGGTAATGGGGATGGAAAAGCAAAATCATAAATTCAGTGTTTGGAGGATCATAGAAATTTTTTTGCCTCCCAGCCGATTGTATCACCACTTTATTTAAAAAATAAAAAGCACAGCTTGGCTAGGAGCCACTCCAAGGTTCAGAGATAGACAGAGAGATGACTTGATGCCCTAATCTTTGCTCTTCTGACCAGAATTTGTTCCACAATCATGAGCTGCTCATTTAATCCCCTTGGATATAGGTTCTCCAGGAGAGGAACGAGTATTCAAAACACCCCAGAGTTAACCTGCCCATCCAAATGGTGACCAAAGATTTTATCACCCCTGAACCAAGTGGAGATTGAACTGATTGAAGGAGCAAACTAATTTCTATATTATCCTCTTTTCCAAGCTTCAGATGTCCCAGGATTTCTGGTGGATCAGCTTTAGATTTCATGAATTTGAGCCTTGGCAAAGTGGACAAACAGGGTGAGAGACTCTTTCCCCAGAGGGCATTTCATTGAGGTGTTTCATCCTGACCATGACAGATGTTCTTGTACCCAGATCCTGCAAGAGGAAGATTTATCCAGAGTCAATACATTCATTTTTAGCTCTGGTTGAGTTAGTGGATAATCTAGGTGAAGTGATTTTTTTAAAAGATGGGATGAAAGAACCCCAAAAGGTTTGACAGAGAATTAGCTTCAACTTAAGAGAAGGGCAGTGCTAGGAATAGGATGGAGGATGGTCTCTGGGGGGGTGAGAAAATAGAAAGGAGAGGAAAAAGGCAAATTCTTAAGGGGATGAGGCCTTGGCCTCAGCTATGGAAACAGGTAATTTCCCAGTACAGATATATAATAGGGATGAGGATTCAGGGAACATGGCATCGGGGTCTGGTGAGATTCAGCCTGGCAAGCTGACACTACTGCAGAGATCACAAATGCCTTGCCTCCCCTCCTCGCCTTCGCCTTCACCAAAGTTTAAAGTTTACCTGCTAATTCCCTTATCAGAAGTTTGTGCTGAGAACTCTTATCTGGTTTTTACAGGCAGCTCCTGGCACCAGACCAAAAACTGGAGGAAAGCATTTCATTCTTCTCCAGTTGTTCAATGAAAGCAACATTTTAAGCCAACAATATTATTGTCATTAATGGGATGGGACCATTAATGAGGGGAATGTGTGTGTTTGGCCTCCAAACGAGACTTGCCATCTTTCCCTGCTCCTGACCTGGTGCAGCTTAGTGGGGCTAAATTGCTTTTTAGAGCTGATCAGAATGAACCTTAATTGAGGCATTAAACCCAGGTTCAGTTGATCTTGCTGTCCCCCCAGCCCTGCCACTGCTGGTGGCTGCCCTGGGCTCATGGGGCAGGCCAGAGGAGTGTCCCCAAAACACTGCCAGAGCTCCAGAGTGTCTGGGTTTGGAGGAGTTTTTTCTGTCATTCCTCCCAGCTCTCCCTATTTTTCTCTTTCAAATTCAATTAAAAGTCATTCTTTTAACTTTATTTATTTATCAGCTTGCTACATTTGAACTTGCAGGCGCCTTCATCTCAGCATTCATTTCCTTGCCCTTTAATGTGAACCTGACTCAATTCCCCATCCCCTTCAAAGCTCTTTATTAGTTCTGCAGCACTTCCCCCACCCCCAACTCTTTCTCTGATTCCACCTTCCTCTTCATCTGGCCTGCAGACAAACAGCCCAGGGCTCTGGGCCAGGCTTGGCTGGAGATGTGAAGGTGGTGACATCCCCTGAGTGCCTCAGGATGGAGCTGAGGGAAAAGGCAGCCCTGAAACCTCTCTGCCTGCTGCTGATGGAATCACCCCTGCACCTCACGGTGGAGGAGCCCACCTTTCCCTCCCTTTCCATGGTTGGAGGTGCTGCCTCTCCCAGGTTTTGGGGGCAGCTTTGGGGGGTCCTTCTTCCCCTCCTGCCAGCTGTAGTGTGCCTGACTCCATAATGAGTTAGGGTTGTTGGCCTTTGTTCCCTCTTTGCCAGCAACCCCTCAGTGCCTGAACCCACCAGGCTCCTGCCACGAAGAGCAGGGGATTCAGGGGAGGTTCAAACACAGAGAATAATTCAAAACAAAGCCCAAGAAGTCCTTGATCTCCATCCTCCTTCACATGGAAGCCTGATGTTGATTTTCTCCTCCAGCTGAGGAAACTGAGGCTTGGAGCAAGGAGATGCTCTGCTCTGTGTAGCTGGGATTCCAGCCCAGGCTCCTTCTCTTTTAAATACTTCTAATACTTCTTTTAAATACTTTACTAGCCTTCCCCAGCAGGAGCTGAGTTCCAGCTGCAGAGAACCAAGGGCTTATTCCTCCAAGGTTCCAGGCTCTGGCCCTGCTTGGCTCTGCCCAGGCACAGAGTCAGAGCTGCCTGCAGAGAAAATAAACAACCTGCTCTGGATTTGTCTTGCTGGGAGTTGAGTTGCTTCACTGCCTTGTCACTGAGATGTGGTGATTAAAGAGATCAACTGTGGAGCTTGGGGCACAGTGAGGGGACTCAGACACTTTGTAAACTGTCACCTCACACTGCCAGGGTGAGTCTGGTGCAGAGGAGAGCTGTGATAAGGCAGCTGTGTGATGGGACATCAGTGCCTGAGGCACTGTGAAAGCATCATGGACCTCTTCCTACTGATGAAAATGAGTCCTTTACTTTCTTCCATTTTACTTATTTGATTACTTTACTTTATTTTGGTTTATTTTATTATTTTTTCCTCCCCACCAAGCCTCTTTTCATCCCCTTATCTTCTCTGGTAGTTAGTAGATTAATGCATGTCTCAGGAAGATAAATGCACTTTCAGATCTTCAAAAGGCAAGGCAGCCTCTGAAACCAGTGTTTACAACCTCCTTGGCTGGTGCCAAGGCAGGCAGCATGACATGACCTTCAGTTTGGCTTCCAAGGTCGAACTGAAATGCAGATCCTGGTCCCTGGGAGCACAGTGGGAACCAGTGCTCCCAGTAGCCACGCTGAATTTGGGTTTACCTCTATTCCCTGCCAGGGTAAACTCCCTCCCTCTGCCTACTCTGTGTCCCCAGGCACTGAATGAGAGTTTGGGGATGGAGGAGAAAAGAGAGAGGGAAGACAGAGTCAGGGAGAGGGAGCAAGGCAATCCTCCCCAGGATTCAGCACTGTGCAGGTATTGAGACTTTTATTGGCCCTAAATCCTGGACCAGGACACAGCAGCTGGAGATATCCAGCTCCACAGGGCAGCTCACTGCTGTTCTCCACCAGATCACACCAGTGCTTGCCCTCCTTGAAGGTCCAAAGTCCAGTACAGGTCAGTCTTGGCCATCCCTGAATGTCCCATTACACATTAAGAGAGTCACCCATGGGCCCCTGACCCTGACTCCAGCCTGACTTTCCCAGCCATGCTTTAACTCTGTGGCTAAGCCACACACAAATCCCTGAATTTAATATCTGGGTGCTGAAGTGGCTTTGAAATATCCACTTTTCACTCCAGCTCTGTCCTCCACCATCAGGAGGCAGAGTTTGGCAGCCCTGGCTGTGTTTTGCCTCACAGCACAGGGAGGAGGAGCAGGGCTAGGGATGGCAGGTCCTGCAGGGTCAGAGGAGCAGGGCTCATGTGTGCAGAGCTTAAGTGGTGGCTCCAAGGTGGGAGAAAATGTGATTGTGTTTGAGCTGTTCTCAGGCGTTTTCAAGCTCATCCCTGTGAATGAGGGGCCGAGTGAAGTCATTAAACCCTAATCAAAAGCAGCTAATCAGGAATCAGTGGGAGATATTCCAATTAATTGCAGCTGGAGCAGCGGAGCCAGAGCTGGGAAGGGGGGTGGCCTTAAGAAAAGGACAGCAGGGTCCTGTGCCAGCTTGAATAATGGGGTCTCAGGGTCTCAAAAGTATTTAGATACTTTAGATGGGGATCTCAGAAGACACTTTGCTGTTGGGGGTTCCCCATGATTTCCAAGATGCACTTTGAAGCAGCTGTGGTGGTGTGGATATTGTGCTGCCCCATGATGATAGGGGTCTTATAAGGCTTCTCTGCCTGTCGGAGGGGAGAGCTCTCACTCAGAGCTCTCAGCAGAGATCCATTCCCCCACATCTCTTTACAGCTGAGACTCTCCAAGTGCTTTACAGATTTCAGAGGTAAATATCAGCATCTTGACTTTACAGGAAACTGAGTGACATGCAAGAAGTGCTCTGACATGCCAGACTTTGCTCAGGCTTTGTCTGCAGCCCAGTGAAGATTTCACTGCAGTTAAAACAGAGGTTTAGGAGCTGGATGCAAAGCAGCCTCAGCTGTGTCAGGATGCCCTGCAAGGGAAGACACTCTCAGCTGACATTTTCCTCTTCTGCTAACTCATGTTCACAGCTGAGATGAGAAGCAGGCTCTCTGGTGGGTCACTGAGAGTTAATAACTTCCCACAACCCCCAGGCACTGCTCTTCTGATGAGACCATTAATGGGAGCAGTGTTTGCATTGCATGTTCTCCTCAGTTCAGCCAGGGTCAGGCTTTCCCACCATATCCTTCTAGACCTAAAATCTTTCCCTTCACCATCCCTGAAGTCAGCAAACAATTGTGCCCCATGAAAGCAGGCAGTGTGTGGTGTGGAGAACCATTGAAGGTGCCTGGAGCCCTGGGCACCACTGTGCCATTGAGTCACTGGAGCATAGCTCTGCTTTGTGCTCCTTTCTATTTGATGATAAAACCCCTCAAGGACACCATTGACTCTTCTCACCCTTAAAGGCATCTGGAGAAGAGCAGAGGTATTCTGCTGCTTTTGGAAATTCCCTTGCTTCCCACTCCAGAGAAATGTCTTTCTTCATAAATCTTGTTGAACCTATAAAATGCCTCCCTGTTTTTTATCCTCTGCTCGGCTCCCCTCAACGTGCCTGTTCCACCATTGCATTCAGGCTGCTCTGGAAAAAGAATAAAGTGCATTGTGGTTAACCCTGTAAACCCCTGCCAGCCTGGAGTCAACACAAATTGAATTCCATCATGGCTCTTCTCAGGAGGGCTTGCCAGCTGCCTTTTAAATCTGCCAGGCATGAGATGCAACTTCATTTAAGTAACTAAAGTGGAAAGGTGCACAACATTGCTGCAGAACCTTACCTGAGAGGTTCAGGTCTGCAGGAGGAGGAGCACTTCTCTGTTCAAGCATATGTCACAGTTGAGACAGCCACAATACCCCTCTAGGTATCATCATACAAGTTCAGAAAGCTTCAACCCATACACACCAACATCACACCTCATCAGAAGGCTTCAAGTATCCACCCTTCTGGTTCTTTAGCCCAACCTTTTACACCCCTCATGTTCATGCATTGCACCTGTGTGTCCTCACTACCTTTCTGTGATTGGTCAGTACATCTGGACACTCCACGTCTCATTGCTTTCAATACTGTTCACCTGTCCTGCACAGCTGTAGCCCATTAGGGATGAGGCTCGGCCACAGCCCCACTCCCAATGACCACAAACTGTGCCTACGCTGCTCAGAAATGCAGATGGCTGCAATCAGCAAGCCTGAGTTCAGGTTTGCAGGTATGATCCAAAGATTTCAACCCCAAAAGACAATTCTCCTGGAAAGCCACCTCCTCTGGCAGCAGAGTTTGATAGAACCCCCAGAATTTTCAATCCTCTCTCGGGTATCTTGTAGAGTGTGTGTGTCCATGAAGGTTTTCCCTCTCACTTGAGATAAAGATTTCAAGCCCAGGTCATGATCTAAACAAATTCCTGCATTATTGCAGAGCCCCATGTTGGCCTCACTGAGGAAGGTGCTGGATCAGGAATGAGGGATGTCTGAGGGTCTCTGGTACTCACTGTGTGACCAGAGCATTTTGCTGTGGAGCTGCTGCTTGAGAGACCTCTTGACTGTGATGCCTTTAGGACTACTTAAAAACCAAGCCCAGAGAAAATTAAGGGAATAAATAGCAGCTCTATTTATTGAAGGGCCTTCAGGTACATTTCAGGCAGACAAAGCCCCCCAGGGCCTACACCCAAAATGGATGATAGGTCACGGGTTTGCACACTTTTATAAGTTTGATCCATTTGCATATTGGGTGTTAATTAATTACAGCTTCAGGTAATGAAGTCATTTACCCCAAGTTTGCTCTCCCCACCTCACTTTTGTTTCCATCTCTGGGGCCTGAGGCAGTGAGGTGTCCTTGATTCCCAGGCCTGGAGAGGAATTGTTGTGTCTGCCCAAAATGGGAAAGCAGCAGCTCATGCTGTGTGTGGAGTTTAGGGTTATACACTAAAGAATTGCAGGATTACAAATAGATGAAAAGTATACAAGATAAAATCCTAAGGCATCACCATCCTTGTGATAACACCTGGACAACTTCAAACCAGAAGATTTCTACACACATTGCAGGGATGGCAAATCATCCTCTGGCTGCTGGAAACCAACCTTTGGGGAAGGGAAGACATGCCCAAGTCAGAAAGAAAAGCTGCATTCCCCTCAAGGTTTTGTTTCCTACCTACCACCCTGTGCATGTGCTACTTTCCTCCTCCTCCTCCTCCTCCTCTCTGTGGCTGTGCTGAGCTATTGATTCCTGCCCTGCTCACTCTGTGGATTTGGGGAAGGGGGAGGGACGTCCCCAGGGTAGATCAGGATAAATCAGCACTCCGTCTTTGCCTTGGCTTCTGCATCCTTACTCGAGGTCTCCATTGCCTCCTTGTTCCTGTCACAATTTTTCTGCCAAATGCCATTTTTACCCTCCCCACACGTCCCGGGGGAGCTCTTATTTATGGCCAGTGCAACAAAACTGAGCAACACCAGCTGTTTGCCAGCCTGCAGGAGCACATCCATCACGGGGGGCTTTAGAGAAAGCCTTTTGTTTAATTATGGGATCACTCCTTTTCTCTCTCCAGTCCCTTGCCCCTCCCGGCCTCCCTTTGCATCACTCCAGTGACGAGGCCAGGAGGTATTTCATTCTCTGCTGGCAACTCCAACGATTTCTGGATGTTCTCAGTTCACCTTCCTGCTGGTGCAAACCCTTTTTCATTGCTCAGAACACTTAACACCTGTGAGGAGAGGGTAAAGGGTCCTTCTCTGCACAGGCAGTTTGGGAACAATAAATATCATCCTACAAATATTTTTGCAGAAGGACATGTAGTGGCCCTGATTTTTGTCTTCTTCCCTTGTGTGTAGTCAGGTTTTTCTTTTGATGAAAAGGAAAACAAAAATCCTAAAGGTTTCACTGAAGGAGCATGAGAGAAATTTTCATGCAATCCTTTCCTATTTACTCAGTTTCTGGTATGACAGATGCCTTAAATGGTTTGGGGGTTTTTTGTTTGCCTTTTTTTTTTTACCCCACAGAGCCCACTGTCTGGAAATGCATCTTGAAGTAGACTGAAGTTCATCCTCTGTGGCTCAGACTCTGCAAAGTCACCCACCAGTGACAACATGCAGGTAAAACACCTTTTGGGCAAGTGCCTGCATAGGGGTGAATTCAACACCTCCCACTCCCTGGCAGACCTTGTTTATTAGGAGACTTGTTTATTCTGAGAGTTATGAGGAGGAGGAGGAGCAGAATTTTCTTGTCTGAACCTCTCAGAGCTAGAGAAATGGATGGTGCTGGATGGAACATTTGGTTCCTCTGAGGCGCTGACATTGCCTTGGTGGCGACATGAGGCAACAGGAATGGAAATGCACTTTTCCAGGAGAGGGAAAAGCTTGTGAGCTCAGACTTGACAATAATTCACCTGGCTGTGTGTCTGGCCCTGCGCCCCAGGATCCCTGCCCAGCTCTGCTTTGCATTTTGCAAATTGTTTCAAGAAGTGCCCGGTTTTCATGGGCCTGTCGCGGGGTGATGGATGGCTGGGGACGCCCAGCGAGGATATCTGTCTCCACTAAGGCTCTGTGAGTCAGCTACCCCATGTCTAGCTGCTACTTTTCTGCCTTAAAAGCCTCAATATTCTCCACTCAGCTCACCTTCCTGCTCTTTCCTGGTCTCCAGATCCATTAGTCTGTCTGGGCTGGTACCCATTAAACTGCTGAACATGGGCTACTCCAGCAATCTTATCAGAGCTGCTGCTATTAAAGGCAGAAATAGTAAGAAACTGAGTCACCAGTGCAGGCAGTCTGGCACTTGGATTTAGACAGAGGTTTTGTCAAGACTTGCTCTTGTTTGTGGAGAACCACAGAAGCTGCTGTGGACAATATTTGATTGTTGTGCCAGTGGTGATTAATGAATAGTTGGCTAATGCAAAACAGCAGTGCCCTGGATCCGAAAGTCTGAGTTTTGCAATGTTCTCGGTACCAGTGGCCTCTGTGCCACCTCCCAAATGCAGAGAGGCTTCTGTGGGGGGAGTGTTGCTGCCTTATACCCCCAAGGAAGGAAACTGAGGCACGGGGGTTCAAAATGTGATGCCAGGTTTCTCAGGCAGTGCCTAGGACAAGTAGATCTGCAGATGTGCCAAGAGGCTCATCCCTGACTGAGACATGTTTTAACCTGCCTTGTGGGGTTTTTTCCTCATACAAGGATTTCCAGAGTGTTTTTTTCTGCTGCTGATGGTACTGAAAAAACCCCCTAAAATCCAAAAAACCTTTGAACCACGTGTTTGTTGGTGCTCTGGCTGGGATGTGTTGCTGTGTTTTGGGGTTGGTTTGGGATGCAGGTGCCCACAGCCAGGTGCAGGCTGGCCCTGGAGCTGTCCTACTTTGCCCCATCAGCACAGCTCTTGTCAAGTGTAAATGAGGCTGCAGGCAGGGGTGAGGACACCACTGGGTTCCATGTGCCTTCAAAAAGCCCTGCTGAGCCAGCCATGATTAGAAGCATCCTTGTTCAGCTCAACACAAGCAGATCCCAGCGAGATTTCCCAGGCTGAGGGCAGTAATTTGATGGTTACAGGGTCTGATGGGAAGGCAGGGTGGAATCTGCCTTTTATTCTGAATTTTCACCCATGTTCATTTAAGACATAGCTGGATGGTTTCAGCCCGGAACCTTCTGGTTGTTCTGTGCCACCCTGATTCCTGCTTGCATGCAGATTTATCTTAGATTAGATCCCACCCTTCCTTGAATTTCTGTGCTTACTTGTTTGCATGATCTGGTAAATTCCTTGCAATGAGGCTTTTCAGGAAGGAATGTCTTTTCCTTCACACTGTGTGAAAGAGAGAATCTTAGTTGATGTCTCTGGAAGCAAGAAAAGCAGTTTTACAAATCCCAACTCTACCTCTGGGTTAACTGTAAGAGTTTGCCTGGATTGCCATCCTCGAAAGCAGCTCTTCTACCCCTGGGAAAAAATTGCTTTGTCAGTTTAATTTGCTCTCAGTTCAGCAAAGCCATGGAAAACTGGCCAAGAGTTTTATTGGCACATCTGAGTCATAAAAAAAATGAAATAATTAAAAAAAAGCTATTCACCCTTTTAACTGATACAGCTCATGCTGGCCAAACATTTACGTGTCCACTTGGCCTTTATATGAGAAGCTTTAAACCTGCAATAATGGAGTGTTGAAATGAAGATGTGGGACCATAGGTGTGCCCCTGGCTTCAAGAGCTCCCAGGTGAGAATTTGCTCACTGGTGACATCCCATCCATCAGCGATGCCGAGGTTTTGTCACAGTTCCCAGGAGGAAATTGTCACATAAATCAGGAGAGGTGGGGCCAGTCAAGATGTGAGACCTGTCAGTATTTCTTGTAAAACGAGGAGCTGCACACTGGGAAATGCCAGGGTTTGTGCCCTCGAGTTAATTGAAAGAGAAAATAAAGCAATTAATTCCCATTTTGGATGGGAAGGAGTGACTGGAGACCCTGCTCCCCCTCACCCCCTCCCCATGGCACATGATTTAGTTATTTTGGCATGTGCACATGATTTAGTTATTTCACACTTGGCCTCTGGGAATTATTGGTACAAATCCCTTTGCACTGGGTGGAAATACATAATCATTGGTGCCTGAAGATGAGTTTTTCTGCCCTCCCAGATGGTGTGGGAGGGACCCCGCTGGCTGGGCTGGCTTCTTGCACAGCACAAACCACAGCCCTGGGACACTCTGACTGTGAAGGATGCTCATTGCTTGGTTTTTTTTT
>VXBC01012582.1:91232-147464 GCA_013399945.1 Ploceus nigricollis | reverse complement strand
GAGGGGAGAAGGGGAACGAGCTCGGTCTCTGCCAGCACGGGGAGTCTCTTGTGCTTCCCCGAGTTTGTCCCCGCGGCAGCGCTGGGGTTTGTTGGCCTCTTCAGCTTTGTGGCCGTGGTGGTTGTTGGTGTGAATGAGCTGTTCATCCCTGACAAAGCTGTTTGGGGTTATTTCAGCTGAATTGTAGAATCAAGGGACAGTTTGGGTGGGAAGGGACTTTGAAGATGATCTAAACCCAACACCCTTGTCATNTCAGATCCATTGAAAAAATTATCTATCTATCTATCTATCTATCTATCTATCTATCTATCTATCTATCTATCTATAAGTGTGCACATATTTATACATATATACATACACACACACATATACACATGTACATATATATATTTCTATATACATACACACAGATGGATGGATAGATAGATAGATAGATAGATAGATGATAGAAAAAAAAGTACATGTATATAGAATCGTGCTTTCTGGTTGTCCCAGGAGCAGGCTGGCTGCATCCCACCCCTACAGCTTCACAATCCCCTCCCGGCACTGCCTGAAATCGGGCTCGAGGAGGGGCTTGGGCGTTTCCTGGCCGGACTTTGGTGGCCTTGGGAGCGGTGTTCCGGCGAGCCCCGTGCGCGGCAGGTGGCGTCGCAGCTCCACGGGAGACGGGCGGCCGCGGGTGGGAGGCNACAGTTTGGGTGGGAAGGGACTTTGAAGATGATCTAAACCCAACACCCTTGTCATGGGCAAGGACACCTTCCACTAGGTTGCTCCAGCTGGTCCTGAACACTTCCAGGGATGGGGCAGCCACAGCTTCTCTGGGTAATCTGTGCCAGGGCCTCAGCACCCTCAGCATAAAGAATTTCTCCCTAAGAGCCAGTCTAACCCTGACCTCTGTCAATTTAAATCCATTCCCCCTTCTCCTATCCCTACATGCCTTGGAAATCTGTCTGCACTCAGGGAAATCATCACTTCTGCCCTGAGTGAGCATCCCACCTCTAAAATATGGAAAGCTCCTAAAAGGAGTGTTGAATTCTCTGAGTGTCACCCATCTCACACAGACACACAGCCCCACTGTCACTGTCTGTGTTTCCATTCTGACTCTGCAGGATTTGCAGGCAGAGAGCCTGGAACATTCAAACCATGCTGTGCCTTCATCCTTTTTTTAAATTTGTATTTATTTTTTCTTCTGCTTTTAAACACTGTTCAATTTTCAACTTCAGAAAAGCTGTGGGGACACTGCCAGAACCACTGCAGTAGGAATTGCACTAAAACTAAATATAGAAATGAAATTTTGGATGAAATACAGGCTTGGGTGCATTTTGGCAGGAGTCTCAGTGTTTTCCTCACAGTGCTGGCTCTGTGTGGAGTAGAATATTCCCAGGAATAGAAGTGAGTGGCACTTGGGGCTGCTGTTTTGAAATGTGGAGGGAAAGTTTGCATCAGCATGAGAGGAGTTAGCAAGTAGAATAGAACTGAACACAGATTTTATGTCCTGTGAAATTCCCAGGGTTTATTTAATTTCTAAGTAGAATAAAACTTTTTTTTTTTTTTTTGGTCTCTCTGTAAGAACAGAATAACCTGAGGATAAATGCTTGTATTTAGAACAATTAGCATCAGTGTTGAACTGTGTGGGCTTTAGCTCATTCTGGCACTTCCATCTTGACTTGTGATAAGGTGGCAAGAGTCCAAAAAAAGCCAAAATAAATGGCAAAGTAGAACTGTATCAAAACAATAAAATATAAGTGAAATTGTCCTGTTCCTGCAAGCTACTTTGCATTCATGGAAAAGCATCCACTACCTGAAAAAACCTTCGGTGAAGCAACTTTTGACCCAGCTCTGTTTAGATTTTCATTTGCTATGGCAAGAGCAGAGGCGTATGCAATTTTCAGGTCCAGCTGCATTGTAATTTATAATATGGCTTTTAAATGAAGCAATACATAAATATTTGTGTATAAATATGTGTGTATTTATAGATTAATTTTTAATTTAATTTTTTTTCAGCTGCTGAATTATGATTTTACAGGTGTAATGTCTGTGGGGTATCCTGCAGTTATTCCATGGGTTCACTGAGTTCAGCCCTTCCCAAGGAGCAGGGCTTTGAGGAGGATGCTGCTGAAGGAGCTGTGAGGCACAGATGCTGCTGGGGAGAGATATGAAGGACCTTGGAAATCAACCAAATGAAGGCTTGTCTCCTCATACAAGGCCTGTGTCCTGCAAGCTTGATTTTATTGAGGAAAGTTGCCTGAGCACAGCAATACCTGTTCCCTGCAGGGTGGGAAGGCCCAGGGGAAGGTGGCTGCCTGTGGTGGGCTCCTCTCCTGCTTCCAGCTCTGTCACCCATCTCACTGTGTCCTTCCCATGACACCCCAAAATCAGAGAGGCACACACAAATCAGGGTGTGCTGATGGAGTGAGAGCCATGGGGGCTGTGAGTGCACTTGGGTGTGAAAGAGAATTTATCTCCATGGTGCTGCTTGTGCAGCTCTTGGAGGGTGTGGCCGGGCACATCCCTGTCACCTGGAATGGGAGGACACCGTTCCCTGTGATGCAGGTTTCATCATACTGGGTTTGTGTTTATTTCTTGATTTACCTGTTTTAAACCCCAGCCCCTGGCCGGGTGTGTGGAGCTTCACAGCTCTGCCTGTGAGGGAGCTTCAGCAAGTGTTTGTGATTGCAGGGGGTGTCCCCACAGACACCCCAAGCTGTGTGAGCAGCAGAGCTCCCTTTTTCACCAAATGCTCTGCTTTTCACCTTACAGTGCTTGTTCTGGTTTGAAAGCAAAACCAGTGAGAGACTCCAAGTCAGAAATGCAATTTATTAGGACGAGGGAAAAAGAACCAAATACATGCCATAATACAAAAGAAGAACCACTGATGGAGTCAGAATACACCTGACACCCTCCTAGTTAGGGTGGTGGTAGCAGTGCAGATGAAATGGTATTGTTGAAGTGGTGATCCTGCAGAAACGATCTGGAAGCTCTTTGTCCTCTGGAAAACCAGTGTAAAGGCTGAGTCTGGTTCCCAAAATCTCAGATTATATCCAGTCAGGAATGCTTGGTTCTTCTCTCTGGGCAGAGCATCTCCCCATGGGATGCTGTGACTTTTATCAGCCATGCAGGGACATTCAATGGCCATTAACAGCAGATGTCTCCTGGGGGGAGGATAGGTTTGTGGAAGAGCTAAAGAAAACTGCCCAATGAACAGCAGATAACTGCCACACCTCTGACAGATGGTAATTGAATGCATCTTGCTTTTCAATCTGGGACAGTGCTGTTGGTTCCCAGGGAGCTGTTCCCTGGGGACCTCAGTGCCACCACCTGCAGCAAGCCCAGGACTGCACTCCTCATTCCCCGTGGTACTTGATCTCTTTGAGCCAGGTCTCACAAGCCCTCAGAGAAAAGTATCACACCCGAGACAGCTCAGCTAGCTCAGACGGCATAAAATCAGCAGGATGGCTTCTGAGACAGTGTTGGAAACAGAAAAGTTTTAATAAAAGGCAAAATAACAAAACTCTTCGCAGAGAAAACTCAAGCCAGGGCAAGAGGTTCTTGCTCCTGCTGAAACACTTCACAAAAGCCATTACTTCTTTTATTCTCTTCTTTTTCTAGTAAATTACTTAAGCAAAACTTTTTAGCTTCTGTCCAATTGGCTATCCTTAAGTTTAAGGTGAAGTCCCTAAGGTCCTATGAAGTATCTTTTAACCAAATTGAAGAGAGAAACTTCTGAGCTTTTTTCCTTTTTAAGGAGACAGAGAGTAATTTGTTCACTCCATCAAGAAGGAGCACATTCCTACCCCCCTGCTCCCTCCCACACTTCTCCTGCTCACAAACACTGTGACCCAGCTGAACTCACCTGGGCTTTGATAATGAGGAACCTGGAACCCGGCACCTCACCCACTTCCTGAGCTCCCGGTGAGTGGGGAAACCGAACTCAAACTAAAACTAAAGGATGCATTTTGTGGTGAGATGGAAATGAGGAGGCAGGATGGGGAGAGAGGAGGTGGAATCTGGGCTGAGAAGGGAGGCTGGGGTTTGCTGAACCTTCCTGTGGTGACTCAGCCTGCTGATAACTTTTTGGCTTGCGTGCCTTGGCTTCATAGTGCTGCGCTTTTCCTGAACTCCTTCACAGCCAACAAGACCTGTGAAATTTGAGCTTTCTGCTGGTTTTAGGCTTCCTGTAAATTAACTGAGCACTCGTGAAATAAGCTACTGGCTTGTAAGTGTATTTTCAGCTTCACCAGGATAAGGAACATGGGGCCTGATTAGGAGGAATGGCTGAGAGAGGCTCAGAGTTTCTGTTGTGAAATTCAGGCTCTGGGGTCCAAAGCTTGGGGGGGACTCTGCCTGATTCCATGACTCTTGATTGGAAAAGATTTCTCATATTTTTGGTCAAATTTCTGTTAAAGAAGAAAGAGAGTGGGAGCAGAACATCTGAGAAGCTCTGGAGGGAGATGTTCACCTGCTACACCAGAGAACCTACTTTGAATCCTTGGTCTTAATTAGAAGAAGAGGGGAATTGAATCTGAATCTTTCCCAGCTCAGTTATTCCTCTTTATCACCAGCACATGGATCAGTAGCACGGACAACTCTCCCTTAAGTGTTACAAGAAAATTAAAAAGGTCTCATTATATTCCACCATGGAAGCAAACAAATAATAATATTATTATTAATATCATTACTTCATTCATCTCTCACAAGAGAAACAATTCACTTGCAACTGTAGCCAAGGCTTGTTTTGCTGGAGGAGAATTGGGAATCTCAGGGTCATCCCAGCCTTTGCCTGTGGTGCTTTGCTGCTCCCCTGAGCCCCCCGTGGTCTCTGCTCAGTGCCAGGTCCTTGGTCTCAGCCTGTGCTGGAGCTGCTCACACATTCCCTTTGCTTCCCTGGGAGGTGGAAACGGCCCCTAACTGTCCTTGACCTACTCCAGAGAGGGGTTATAAAGCATAATTAATTTCACTTTCAGAAGAGCTTCGAGTTCCCAAGAAGAAAAATGCTGGAAAAGTGCAAATCATGATTAATCATCATTATTATTCCTATAAATTCCCACTTCAGCTTGGTTGGAAAACAGGGTACTTAGGAGGCAGAAAGGATAGAGTGGCCTGACTGTGCCCTTGGCCCATGGGGCTGCAGAGTGTGGAGTTACACCCGATTAACATCCGTGCAGGTGGGAAGAGAATCAGAGCCCACAGTCCCCTCTGCACTAATGGTTAGTGCTAAATTGCTGCCAGTCTCTCCCTGAAGCCTCCAGGAGACAGTTCAGTACTCGCTGTTCCTCTCTTTTTCCCTTGTGGAGGGGTTGGAAGGTTTAATTCAATCAGATTCCTAAATGGAAAATAACAGCGCGATGAAAAAACCTGCCACGGATGTCTGTGAAAAGGATTTTGTCTTCGGTGAGTTTTGATCTGGATCCTGAAAGAGCACGACAAAACCCTGTGATTGACATCCTTGTTCTGCAAAAGGTGCCTTGGAGGAAGCTTTCAGAGCCAGAGGTTTCCTTTGCTGGAGGGGGTGTGGAGAAAGTCCAAGTTTCACAGCTTTTTGTTGTTTTTTTTATTTTTTTCCTATTTGCAGTGTAAAGATGTGAGATCTTCTGAAGTTTTATTTTTCTGGAGACAGCAGCTCACCTCAGCAGAAAAAACAAGGATTACAAATCACTGCTGGTGTCCCTGCTGACCACTGATTCCCCCAAAATGATGCTCTTACCCCAGTGAAGCCTCTCCCCTGAGAGGTCCCAAAGTCCCCAAACCGCTCTCAGCCCTTCTGAGCCTGAAAAATTATGGCAAGAAGGGTCCAAGGGATCCTCCCAAGGTTTGTCAGGAATCCATCCTGCCTGCCTCCTGGGATGATCCTCCAAGCATCATCCTTGTGCAGATACTAGAGATTTTTATTTTTATTCCCCTGCTAGGCTGAAATCAGGGATTTTTTTTTTGACTTTTGCTGTAAATCAGAGATGTTTTCTTTCAGTGACAATGACACTTCCCTGCTGGGCATGTGGCACTGGGCTGGGGCTGGCCAGGTGCTGGCTCACCAGTGGTGCACTGTGAAAAAAACCCTCATTTTTCACCTTTAGATGGGTTTGTTCTGCCCCATTCTCTGGGACACCCACAGAAATCCCACAACCTTCCCTCTCCCTTGCCACCAAGCCCTGGGGAGGGAGGAGAGGGATCTTTGCCGAGCTCCCCCTGTCCATCCATCACCAGGAAAGTGCTGTGACAAACAGCTGGATTCACCCTGGTGCCAGCCAGCCATAAATTGATTTGCTTGTTAATGCAGCTTCTCCCAGTTCGTGTTTTCCCTAACGAGGAGCATCCAAATGCCAACCTGTCCTCAGGGGTGCATCAGCCTCCCGAGCTGGAGGCAGTAACCAGATTAGAGGCCGTGCTGCTCACCAGTGCCTCATGTGCTCTCTCAGTCACTTGCACTTATTTTTTTATTATCTGGGTGGTTTTTTCCCACTGATGTATTTTTTCCCTTCCTCTCAATTGCTCTCGCCCTCAGTTCTCAGTGAAATAAATGTGATCTCACACACACACACACACACACACACACACACACAGTGTCACCTCCCCTGTCCTTGTTTGTCACATCTCCCCTGGTTCTTCCCCACACTTCCCAGCCAGACAGCACTGGTGGGGGACAGGGATGGCTCCACTCAGGAAAATGCTCCCCAAGGAAAATCTCTGACCTTCCCCTGATGAACCCTTTCTGTATGAATGGGAAATAAGATGAAGAGCTGCTTGAAATGGAGTAAGTATGCAAACGTGGTATGTGGGAGGAGGGCAGGTCTGTGGCTGGGCGGAGAGGCAGGGAGAGTCACAGAACCACAGAATGGTCTGGGTTGGAAGGGACCTTACAGATTATTCTGTTCCACCCCCTGCCATGGCAGGGACACCTCCCACTGTCCCAGGCTGCTCCAAGCCCTGTCCAGCCTGGCCTTGGACACAGCCAGGGCTCCAGGGGCAGCCTCAGCTGCTCTGGGCACCCTGTGCCAGGGCCTGCCCACCCTCCCAGGGAGCAATCCCTTCCCCATATCCCATCTAACCCTGCCCTCTGTCCTTTTGAAGCCATTCCCCCTTGTCCTGTCACTCCAGGCCCATGTAAAAGAAGAGAAGAGGACATCCCACCCAGCTGGATGCATCCTGTGGGGCTGGAGGACTGTGGGCACTGGAATGAGAACTTCAGGAGGGAGAGGTATGAGCATGGTAAAGCAGGGGGACATAAACCAGACTGAAACACCTACAGGACAGGAGAGGAAGCCTCAGTGCTGGGCAGACACCTCCTTTGGATGCAAAGAGGTTTGGGGTCAGGGCCAGGGGCGCAGGGTGCTCAGGGAGCAGTGACAGCCCCGTCCAGCTTGGCAGCAGGGGACAGAAATGCTCTGGTGGCCAGAAGGGCACAGCTCCTTCTGAGCTGCAAGTAAAACTCCCTATACTGCCTCCAAAAACAGAACCAACAGAACTGCTCAGCTCCTGCCATCCAAGGATGAGGAAGAGAGTTTGCTTCCTATCACACTTCACTTTTGGGTTTGACTTCCAGCTCCCTTTTATTAACCTGTGGTCACCTGCTGTAGCAGTGAGCTGTGTGTGATTAATGGCCCCAGAAATGTTCTTGGGTTTGAAAGGCTGCTTGTTTGGGATTTGCACTGAGCGTAGGTAGCTGGATTTTATTTTATTTTATTTTTGCATCTTGGCAACCACTTCACACCACAACTGCCTCAGTTTGGAAAGGCTGGAGGTGGAGGGGAGTGACAAGGAGCAGGATTCCTGTACTGAGGGAAAGAGCTTGCAACTATCTGTACCTCAATCTTTGTAATGTTTGCTTTTCTTAAACTTCAGAGTCACCTTGGCTATGTCTGTGGGATTGACTCACTGAGCAAATAGCAAACCCAGACCCTTTGGAGAAATTCTCTTTCTGGGAACACACAGACTCCCCTGAACACGTGACTCAGAGGGGCAATAGCAGAAAGTGGCTAAAAAGTTATTAAACTTCTCATGAAGTAGAAACAGGAAAACTTTCATTCTCTAAGAATTTATTTTCCTGACTTTTTAATAAAATTTTTGACCTTCCAGGATGAAGTTTCTTTTCTCCCTAGAATTCTAAAAATAACTTGACATTTTTCATGGAAGAAAATGTCTTCCATCCAGATTTCATTTGGTCTTATACCCGCAAAGCACACTCATACCCACTAAGTCTTTGCATTTCTACGCATGAAATTCACCCATGAAATGAGGGAATTATGAAATTAACTGTCTTGAGAACTCAGCTTGACTTGGCTCAGTCTAATAAGATGGTAGGCACCTATAGATACATATATATATTTTAAAACTATCTGTGTGCTGCAGCTGGGCTCAAACTTGGAGAGCCCTTATGTTGCATCTCTGACTTCTCAAACTCCTCCCTGAGCAGCAGTTCTGATGAAAGAGGAAATGTATTACAAAAAGTCCCTTTTCTAACCCCAGATCTCTGGCTTGGAAAAGCAGCAGGAAGCTGCTTCCACCAGCATTCCCCCTGACTGTGCTCTCAAGGTGTTGGCATCTGGTCCCTGGGCAATACTGGGAGTTACAGCCCCTCACCTTGAAATATCCACTGGAACTGCAGCTGCTGCTGCCCTGGGATTTCTGGGCCCTTTTTCAGGGTCTGCCAGTGATGTGCATCCTCCTGGACCAGTCTTTGGAATGTCCTCCAGCCTTTGTTTCCTCTTGCTGCTCCCTGCCTGTGTGAGCTGCAATCCCCCTGGACAGATGTGATCTCTGCCCAACACCTGGAAAAAGGGGGCTTTTAATTCCTAATCTTACCCCACCAGGACACCTTTTTTCCCCCTTTTTCCTGCATCTCCAAAGACCCTGACCCCACTGGCTCCCAGTGGAGTGCCCCACTCCATCCTACCTTCCTTAAACACAGCCTGTGCCTCTGGTCCCCCTCACCATCCCCTTCCCAATCCCTTCCTAGGTCTGACAACTCTAAAGACAAAATATATGAAGAGATGACATTAAAATAACCTTGGCAATGGGGGTCCTGCAAGTTCATTGGTGATTTTAGCTCCCACCATAGCCTCAGGAGCATCATCTGCCTTTCTTCCAGCTTGTAACTGGGTATGGAATCATAATGGTCTGCACTGGGGTTTGGAGGGAGGAGGAAAAGGAAAACAGATGCTACAACTAAGCTGGGATTTCCCTGAGTAAATAAATTATAAAATTACATTAAAGCACCATTTGAGTTGCATATAAAAGCTAGAAAATGAATGTCTCCTCCATAATTGCTGCAAAGGGCCCCAAACAGCCATTTCTATTTGCAGTTTCATATTTCAATAAACTTTTTTATTTCTATTTGAGTGAATGTTCCTGTTCATGAATATTTTGGGGGATTCAGAGCACTGTCCAAAACTAATGCCAATTTTCACCGGGGTAAAGCCACATTCCCCCTCAGCCTGTGCTGATATTCCCCCCTCCATGACCATGGAAAAGCAGTGAGAGGACCATGATAAACATCTCCAGAGATAATTGCTTTAGCTGAGACACAAAATCAACTTTCTGAGAGGTTTTAAGAAAACAAGTGAGCAAGCAAACAAATTCCCTTTTGCCTTTGCAGACAGCCCCTTTTTGCCCTTTCTTTCCCCAGCTCACTACTTCTGTGGTTGTCCTGATTGGATCTACAGGACTCCCCATGTTGCCTCAGAGCCCCAGTGCTGCTACAGACTTATAAAAACTCTTACCTTAGGGTACAACTCGAGTTGTACTTTTCTCCCTCTTTTCTAGTAGAAATCATGTAATTTGTGGATGGAGCCTTTCCTTCGGTGTTTAAATTGAACCCAGCTTGTGCAACACGCTTAACTAAATTAGGGGATGGAGGAAATCACTTGCTCACCTTGTCCTTAAAGCTCAAAGCCAGGAAATGAGAAGGCTATACTGCTTTTTTTTTTTTTTTCTTATCCAGGGCTGAAATAAAAACTTGTTCCTTCAGACTTTTCAGAGGGAAAGAGTTTTGTCTAGCAAGAAATCAGCTCTGTCGGAGGTATGAAAGAGACCCAGTTGAGGTTCCTGCTGTGAATCATGCAATGGATATCACCTGGCTTCCCTTATCCTGAAAGGTTTCTGGTCTTTCTGAGTTTGAGCAGCAATTCCCCTCTGAGAACATTTACTCTTGAACCTGACACACATCAGCAGAGAAATTTCAGTTTAGTACATCTCTCAATAAATAGAATTAATTACAGGCTGACCTATTTGATGATTGAGGCTGTGCCATGAAATGTTGGGCCCAGGAACTTCACTTTTCCTTCAGGCTTGTTACACAAGGACCATCAAATGGATTTCTCCTGCAAGAATATCTCTCTCCCCGTGCAAGGATTTCCTTCCCTCCATTCAAGGACCTCTCCCAATTCAAGGATTTCCTTCCCTCCATTCAAGGACCTCTCCTCGTTCAAGGATTTCCCTCTCCCCATGCAAGGATCTCCTTCTCCCCATTCAAGGACCTCTCCCCATACAAAGATCACCTCCTCTCCATTCAAGGACCTCTCTTCATGCAAGAATTTCCCTCTCCCCATGCAAGGATCTCCTTCTCCCCATTCAAGGACCTCTCCCCATGCAAGGTTCTCCTTTTCTCCATTCAAGGACCTCTCCCCATGCAAGAAGTTCCCTCTCCCATGCCTTTGCCCTTTCTTTCCCCAGCTCACTACTTCTGTGGTTGTCCTGATTGGATCTACAGGACTCCCCATGTTGCCTCAGAGCCCCAGTGCTGCTACAGACTTATGAAAACCATTTTGCTGGATTGCCCTGTCCCATGGGAGGCATTTAAGCAGTGAGAGGATAAATTTGGGACTCAATTCCCATCAGGCAATCCAGTATCAGCCTGGCGTTGCTGTGGAGCAGCTCTGGTTTGCTCAAACCCCCTTCTCAGGGCTTTGCCCAGCTTTCCCTTGCCAATTCAGCTGATGCAGTGCACTTTGCAGGGTTTCCAGTGAGTGACTATCCATGGAGTCTCCATAACCTGATTGCTTCAGGGAATATTCCCTGTGCTGCTTGGATGGAGGGTTGATTTATTTTGGTGCATGGTCAAGACCTGCTTTTTGGGAATCTGAAGTGCTGATGGCTCAGGACCACTGGGATGAGTAAATGCTGTGAGGTGGGGCTCCAAGGGGACCTATCCCTGTATTTTTTTGTTTTTGAAGAGTGTCTCAGATTGCNTGGTTTGGTTTACTGCATTGTTTATTTTATTTTTATTTTATTCCCTAACAAAGAACTGATATTCTACTCCCATATCTTTGCCTGAGAGCCCCCCCTTAATTTCAAATTTATAACAGTTTGGCGGGAGGGGGTTTACATTTTTCCATTCCAGGGGAGGCTCCTGCCTTCCTTAGCAGACACCTGGCTTTCCAAACCAAGACAAAGAGACATCACACAACTGCCTGGTTGTGTCTCCTGCTTTGCTCTGAGCTGGCTGAGGGCAGGCTGAGGCTCTGTGCCTGCTGCCAGGGAGTGCAGGGTGCAGGGGGAGTGGGGCTGCTGGAGCGAGCTGGGTCCATATGTCCGTAGGCATCCCAGAGACTGGTGCAATATGGAGCAGCTCAGGGTTTGATGAATGTTGTCATTAGTGTTCATGGCACTTACGGGCTCCCATTTATCCTGAGCAACAGTGATTTATGTCCAGAGCACACATCCAGGCACAAGGTACTTTCAAAACTTGTGGTGGGGGGGCTCTCTAAGAGCTTTAGCCTCTTCCCCTCCTCTCCTTCCCCACAAATTAATCCTGGTTAAAAATATGCCAGGGTGCCACTGTAAGAGGGATCCTTCCCTCCTCCCCATGGCTGTCCTCTCTGCCCCTCTGCCTGCAGCTCTTACATTGAGAAGACCCCTTATCCCTAAAAACTTGACTTTTTAAAGTTCCTGACATTTCTCCTTCTCCTCACACAGCCTAGCGTGCATTTCCAAAGCTGCCTGCTCTTGCCAGGGTGGTGATGCAGGGATTGCACCTGGCTGGTGTGGGAATGAGCTTGGAAACCTCAGTGACACAGTGAGACTGGAAAATGCAGGAGGAAAACAGAGGTGGAGGACAGGTTTGATTGTTTGGTAAAAACCCCTAGATTTCTGTCCTCCCTAGACCCAATTAATTTTCAGTTGGGCAAAAGGAAATCTCAAAGCCAAGAATTGCATTATGATACCAAGAAAAGTTGCCTTCCCTACTTTTGTCAGATATGAATAACTTTTTAAAGAGTCAAAATGACAAATACCAGGCATTCAAACCCAAAGTTTTTATTGAACCCAAGCGAGTTTTTTTCCCCCTCTTTCTGTTCCATTTTAAGAAAAATAGACCATTTTTGTCCTGATTTGGATGGGGAAGCTGATCTCAATCTTTTACAGAATGGGAACTCAGCTTTCTGATGAGCTCTGCCTGAGTATGGACTCCCCAGTCAGCAGTTTAATGCCATTCTATTCATTTACACCCGTGTAAATCAGGAGTAATTGTCCTGAATCAATGTCACTGTGATTGACCAGATTTTCAGAAGAGCTGAGCTCCCAGCTAAGCCCCTGCCATACGTGGCCAGATGTATTTATTTATTTCATTTAAAGAGCTCCGTGGATACCTATCCCCTCTGAAATTGGGCACTGAGTGACAATATTGAATGCTGATTGCAGCTTGTCAGAAAATGAGGGAGGGGAGGAAGAGCAATATTTGCAAAATGCTTTGAAGAAAAGTTGGGTTTTTGGGGTTTTTTTCCCTTACTTTTCCTTTTCAAAGAGCGTTGTGTTTTTCTCGGTTAACTTCCATCCTCCTCCCCCTTCCAAGGTTTTGTGCGCACTTCCTGCTTTCTATTCCTGAATATCTCTGCCTGGGAGATGCCTGGCAGCACAAAACGTGCATGAAACACCCCAGTGAGTGAGGGATTGCTAAAAAAGGACTCCCCAAAGGCGAAGTGCTCCCCAAACCTCTGCTGGGGTAACAGTTGTCCTCTTTGGGTGTGAGCCTTCCTCTGCAGCCAAAGGTTCAAGCAGGTGTCAGGGCACATTTTGAAGGTTTTGTTTTCCTCAAGGGTAGCCCTGTGCTGGAGGTGAAAGTTGGGGATGGACTTGGAAAGGACAGGGTACATTTGAGTGGCATTTAAGCAGCCTGGTCCAGTGGAAGGTGTCCCTACCCTTGGCAGGGGGTTGGACTGGATGATCTTGAAGGTCCCAACCCAAACCATGGAGCACTCTGTGGTTCTGTGTGCTTTACCCAGACGTGCCATGGTTGGATTCCACTCTGCAGCTCTGCCATCATCCCTAAATGCTGCCCTTTGAGGCCTTTTCCAGGGCAGCAGGAAGATGAGTGCAGTGGGGCAGGCACCAAAGGGAGATGTGGGGCACTCTGTGTGGGGCTCCTCTGGCTCTGCCTGAAGCCAGAACCCACAGATTTGTCCTCCTGCACACACTTTAATCTTTGAGATGGCCTTGCTGCCACCTCCCTTACCCGTGGTGTGGCATTCCCAGGCATCAAGAAGGGCTGCTGGCTGCCCTGAGGCTCTGCCCTGGATGAGAAGTTCCTTAATTGCCTCTCCTCTACCCTCCCTGCTGTTTCCCTGCTCTCCCTTTGGCTGTGCCTGGTGAATGGATGGAGAGCACCTCGGGGATCCAGGGTGTCTGGGTGAGGGCCTGGGGGAAGGAGGATGCTCTGTGTGTGTTGAACCACATGTTCTCATCTGGATCTACATGGAATATGAAAGGCGAGCAGAAACCCAATTAGTAACCTCTGAACTAGCCCATGTTATCTCTGGGAGCATGCTGCCATCTGCTAGTTCCTCCACCACCCCATGGTCCCTCTGCCCAGATAAATCAAACAGGTGCTGGAGCTGGTGTCTGGGCTGGAGACACCACACAGGGGCCAAGACTTAATAAAACAAAGCCTAACCACCTCTCACCCCCCAAAACATCCCCCAGCCCATGGCTGTCTGCAGCCTCCTCTCTTCCCCTCACTTGTCACCCTTTGTTTGCTCATCCTGCAGATCGACTCAGCTTGGGAAATTCTGGCTTTGCTGCCCCTGCAAGGGTTGAGAGCACCTCAGAGCACTGATGAGGAGATCTTTTGACTGCTGATAGCTGGGCTGACAGGGCTCAGCTCACACCACAGGCTGCTGTCAGCAGTTTGCTGTCTGCTGTGGTCAGAGAAAGCTGCCCCCAGCCAGAAAGAGGGAGATTTCCAGGGAGAATACAGAAAAAAAACCCCTTGCAGTTCTGGCATCTGAGCTTGTCGGATCTGGGCATTGCTGCAATGAAACCCAGAGGTGGGAGACAGGCAGAGCTGGTCTCAGAGCTGCTGCTGACATGAACTGGCAAGGGAAGGCTGTTCCCTGGTGCTGACCTTGCTCTCGGGTGGATGCTGGCTCTGGGATCTCTGCAGGGATCTGGGCATGGGTGGCCACGTGCAGGTTTGTCCTCGCTGCCATGACACAGCAGAAAGGGAAGCAAATGGCAACAACATGGCCTGGGTGCCATGGCCTGGGTGCTGGGGAATAGATGGAGCCCCCCACCAGCCCCTGCCTGAGCTCTGAGTTTGCCCCCATGCTCTGAGGGGCTCAGGGCATGGACAGAGGGATTGGTGGCACCCACAGCTCATGTGCCACTGGGAGAAGGAAGGAGGAAAACGAAAGGCATGGCTCCCTGCAGCAAGCTGCCTGGTGGGACAGTGAGAGGGACACTCCTCCCAACTTGTCCCTCTCCATGACTGGCCGAGATTTGGCCGTGCCACTTTTCCCCCCCAGCAGCCCGGATAATTGTGTGTTTACAGCAAAATTGACAGATGGGAGTTTCAGTGTTTCACGGAGGCAGATGGCATCAGAGGAGGGTGGGAAAAGTCTGGCAAGGAAATGCCAAGCGACTCTCCTCGTGCCAAAGCTGCAGCATATGCCTGCCTTATGCAAAGCAGCCCTGTTTTCCTCCAGAAAAGTTCAGGGAGGTAGAGCTGTGAATCAATAACCTGGGTCTCCTGTCAAATGCTGCACGAGCCCATGGTCTCTGTCTTTCCCAGCAAGAGAGAAGTGTCTGGGAAGATGGGAAGTGGGAAGGAATTTGAAAACTGGCCCCTGGCTCCAGCTGTGTGTGGGCCCAGGTGGAGCTGGATGATGGTGACTCCTCAGTAGGTTTGGGGTGGTTAATGACTGTCCTTGAGCACTTTTTTCCCTCCTCCTCCCTTTTTACAACTCCAGCTCTGGAGCAAGGACCTGGATTACCCCGAGGTGTGAGTTTCTCCAGGGCATGAGAAGGGGTGAACAGAAAAGAGGAGAAGCTGTATCTGATCACAGACAGCTTCAGAGCACTGAGGCTTGAGTGCTGAAAGCAGGGACAAAGCAGGTTGGCTGTGGATGTGCTTTGGGGTCACACTCACCCCAACACCTGCTGCCCATGAACATGTCACATTTGTCACTGTAGCTCTACTCAATTCATTCACCTATAGATTTTCTCATTTATTCTGCTAGTGACCACTACCTTCCCCTCTCATTGCCCCTGGATATCTCAGAGTCCTCTGGGACAGGTGCAGGGATAATTTTCCATTTTATAACATTGCCCAAGCTCATCTGAGGGCTATCACATCTAGGCCATGGTGGGGCTAAGCACCAGGCAAAGAACAATTTGTGCAAAGCACCCTTTAAATTCAAATTACTGGGCTTGCCTTGCCACCAAATAGGCTGTAAAGAAATGTAGAAAATTTACTGGGGCACAGACATCAGGATCAGCTTCTCAAAAACCACAAAGGAAGATTTATTTTCCAGGAATGACCAGGACTGTGTTTTAAGCCTCCTCTGAAAGCAGTTTTCTCCACTGAGGCTGCCAGAACAGTGTACAGTTGCTGGGAGAATCCAGGTTTTCAGGATCTTTCCAGATTTTCAAAATCTTCCTCAGAGCCCCTAATATTGAGTTATCTAGGCCATGGTTGGTAAGTGAGAAGGACTCCACACTTCTGAGAAGGAATAGTGGATTTGGGAATTATCAGTCTGCTCAAACACAAGATAAATCACTGGAGGAGGTGGATATTTCTCTATTAGGGACAAACCACAGTCCCCAGCAGTGGTGGCTGTGTGCAGGGGGAATGCAGTGTCAGGGCTCACAGCCTGATCCTGCATCATGCAGGGGAAGCAGCACAATGTGCTGGGCCCCCTCAGCTCCCACAAAATCCAAGACAGGGATGGTGCCTCTGCATTTCACTGAGGTTTTTCAATCCAGTCACTGATGGTTTAAGCTCACTGCTGAATCCTTCAATGGGGATTTAAAGGAAATCTGTTGCAGAACAAAAATTGAGCTAAGTGATAGCTGCCAAGGAAGAGGAGCCTGCAGTCAGGGGAATTAAGAAGTTGTCTCCCCTTGGGGCCATTCCCTTTGCTGGGCTGAAGTCCACACTTCTATTACCCTGCATGCTGAGCTCCTGCATCCCATCGAGATGGCATGGATTTGAAAGAGAGAGAAAAACAACCTGAACATGCCCCTTTCCCTCCCAAGAGCAATGAACTGCAGCAAATGAGTGGCCAGGGCTGGGGCATCCCATTCAGTGAGGCTCTGAGAGCCCATCTCTCACAGACCAGATCCTGTAACACAGAGTGACCACAATTCCTGCCTTACCCCACGGCACTGGAAGCTCAGCAAAGCTCTGGAGCAGGGAGGGTGATGATGATGCAGCTTTGCTCTTCCTTTGTTTCCCACTCACCCATTTTTATTCAGAGTTCACATGAGGATCCTTGTCCTCGGGCAGGTGGGTGGTTGGGATGAGTGTTCTTGGAGGCTGAAAACATCCAGGTTTTTATATCTATGGAGTTGATATCTACATATGTATAGGAAAGCAAACTCTTTACCAGTACTCCTCAAAGAGTGGTACCAAGATACAGCAGAAAAACACAACCTCCAGTACAAAACACAGTTACAGCAGCAGATTTTGGAATCTAAAATCCCAGACTGTGTGAAGCAGTAAGAAAGTGAAATAAGGTAATCCCTTGGGAGCAGGCAAGTGTCCCTGTCCTTTCCTGACCTGGGGAGGCAGGGTTTGCAAAGCAGTGACAGGCTGAGCCTTTTCCAAGACTCTAGATGTAATGGTGGCATTTTAACCAAGAGCATCAAGTGCTCTGCAGAGGAAAGCAAAGTTCAGCTCATTCCTGCAGAGCCCCCCTTGGTGCAGGATGGGATGGAGGAGGGATACAACACCACAGAGAGCCTGGGGAACAGGGGGTGATACATCAAATATTCCATTATGGCTTTCCATGGACAATCCTGTCACAGTTGAGATGGCCACTATACACAGAGTGTCACCATACAATTTTAGAAAGCTTCAACCCATACAGAACAACATCATACCACATCAGAGGACTGCAAGTACCCACCCCCCTTGTTCTTTAGCCCAACCTTTTACACCCCTCAGGTTCATGCATTGCACCTGTGTGCCCTCTGTTCCCTGGGTGGTTGCTCAGCACACCTGGGCACTCCATGGCTCATTGCTGTCAGTGCTGCTCACCTGCTCCTCACAGCTGTGCCCACTGGGGATGAGGCTGGGCCACAGCCACTCCCAATTACCCAATTACCCACTGCCAATGACCACAAACCGTGTGCCTACACAGTCCCACACAAGGGGATGAGGTCTCTCCGAGGGACAGTGACCCTGCAGCTGTACCACTGCCCTGTTCCTGCTGTACAGTGAATTCCCTGAGGCATTGCAGCTGCCCTCAGGCACTGGTCACAGCTTGTGAGGCTCGAGGCTGTTTCACAGGGCAGAGGAGCTGTGTTTGCTCTGCCCAGAATGAGCTGGGGCCCTGAAGAGCAGGGGAAGAGCAGGCAGAGCACAGAGGAGAGCAGGACACTCCTTAGATCATGCTTGACTTCCAAAGCCAGAGTCATCCTTGATGGAGCTGCTGCAGCCAGTGCTCAAGAACACTGATGGCTGTTTCTTTATGGTCGGGGCAGAAATATCCCCCAGGCCAGGCCTCCCTGGATGCTTTTGTCATTTGTTTACAGCAGTTCCAGTGTGGCCTCGTGCTGGGCCACCTGGGAAAGGTGACCAGAGCCAGTGATTCTTGTTCCCATTCCTGACCAGGACAGCAGCAATCCTGGCTTTGCTGGCAGTGCCATGTGTGGCCCACACTGGAGCACACAGGTGGGAGGCACAGGAGGCCCCAGTGCTCCTATGGGGACCAGGACATGTCCCAAGTGCCTCAGCTCCTGGCTCCCAAGCCCTGGTTCTGCACAGCCCCAGCTGTGGATCTGTCAGCCTGATCTGTGGCTGTCCCTTCTGTCCTCTGGCTTTTCATCTCTGCCTTTTCCCCCACTCTCTTTATTCTCCTCTTACTGTCCTTATCTAGTCCCTATTACTTGCCTTTATTTGCAAAAGCATCTAATCTCTGACAGCACCTGGGTTTGGCTGGATGTGGACAGAACACATCAGCTCCAGTTTCTGTATTTTTAACTTATTTTTTGTGTGTATGAGACTTTAAACTGCCCATTGGCTCTCAGCATCCCTCTTGCTCCTTTGCTAACTTTGCAGGGATGCTTTCTCAGCTCCTTTCTTGCAGGATGAGGGCCCTAGAGGGGGATGAAGAACCAGGATTATGGATTGGTCACTCTCCCTGTCTGTCTGAATAAATGTCATCTCCTGAGTGTGGAAATGGTATCCAGTGGGTTCAGAGCCTAGCTAAGCACATTCCTTGTGAATAAGGAGATGGAGGAACAGGGAGTGGATCTTTCCCTGTGCTGTCTGAAACCAGGATGCCATCCCTGTGACCTTGGAGAAGGCACTGGCATTTCTCCCTCAGGCTGTCAGTGCTTTGGGAACAGGAACAGTCTCTGGTTATGGGGTCCATATAAATATATCATTTAGCACAGTGGTGGGTGTTTTCCTGCTATTATAGTAACAACCTGTCTGCTCCCCTCCCATCTCCTGAGAAGAGAGAAGTGCTGCTCTGTCTCTGGGCATGAATAGCAGGATGGGGTTTGCTGCTGGATTTTGAGCTGAGAAAGGACTCAGGCTTTTCCTTTTTTCTTTAAAAATGAATTTGGCACTGGTTCCTGTGGCTGGCTAAGCCCAGGGAGTGGTGGTTGATCTGCACCTGTCAGGTGAGACCAGCATGGACCATCCTCATGTTCACCCTGGCTCAGATTTCTGCCTTGGCAAAGACATCTGTGAGGTGTGAGCCAGGAGGAAGTGACCTCCTGCTGGTGCCACCATGGGCGTGTCCTCCCACCAAAATGTTCCTCAGTTTCCCTGTGTATACAATGGTAATATTGATCTGGTGTCAGGGTGGCTCTTAGATTGACCCTGGGCCTTCAGAGCTGCACCACAGGACCCAAACCACTTCCCCTCTGTATTTCTGATCCCCTGGGAATGCAGCACAGTGAGAATGGGACAGGAAGGTGCCAGATCCCCAGCTCAGGGCTGCAGCTGCAGCAGCTGCCAGGAAGCCAAGCAGGAGTAAATCTGCCACTGGCAGAGGTGAAGGGGGCATGAGAGAAGGACACGATTGTTCCTTCCCCAGAGGGGGGAAGAAAGGGAAGAGATGGAAAATTCATTTAGTGACTCCCAACAGCTGGAAGAGGAGTTCTGTGCAGGGTACAGCGTGGGAGCTGTAAGGAAGTGGAGCAAGGAGGAGACTAAAAGGATCTGAAATCTGTGGGGTGACTGAGTCTGTGAGTTGGCTGACAAAGAAACCTTTCCCTGGACCTAAAGGACGTGCTCTGGCAAGGCAGAAATGCTGCCCTGATGCACATGGGACCAAGAGGTCCACGTGCCAGGAGTGCTGGAAACACTGGGATGCAGGAAGGGGGAGCACAGTGGGGAGGAGGGAGAAATACGTGAGCTAAGGAGGTGGGCAGGCAGGCCCTGCTGCAGGGGAAGGTTAAACTCCTATTGATCTGTACAAGGAAAACATATTCTCACTGCTTCTCATCCTCCTTTCAGATGATCCTGCATCAAATACAAAAAGGGCTGTTTTCCAAGCCTGGCTTTGGAGATCTTTTCAATGATATAGCAGATAAACAGCCTCTTGCTGACAGTGAAGGTGCCAAAGTGATTTTTTGATGATATAAGCTGGGCTGGGAGGGAGGAGGGACAGGAGAGGTTGCTGAACGTGATGGAATGAGGAGGAAGGTGACAGGCAGGGCTGGGACAAGGACACTGGGATGATGGGAGACAGCTCAACACAAGGTGGGGGATGTGTGGTGGGGAAGGGAATGCCCAGTGCCAGGAACTGGATCTGGATTCCTCTCTCAGGAAATCCCAGCACTGCTCCAAGCTCTGCCCCCAGAGAAAACAGGGCCTTTACTCATCTCTGCTCCAGGCCAGGATCCTGGGCAGATCACAGCTATCTTCATTTCAGGAACAGACACAAAGCAGATCACAAATGTTCAGCCACTTGCAGCTCGGGAGGTTTTTATTCCTTGCCTAACACACACGTGTGGGGTGTAGGATAAATGAGGTGGACAGGGAGCTGAGTCCCCATCCCTTGGCCACAGGACAAGGATGTATTTCCTCTCCACAGCATGGCTGGTTCCCAACACTGATGAAACTTGTGAGAACTTTAGGGGCAGAGGAGAGGCTTCCTGGTGTCCTGCACAAGCCCTGGAGTTTGTCCCTTATTCCTTTGGGCAGCTCTCTCCCCCATGCCTGCCCTCGGTGCTCCCAGCTGTTTGATGGAGCTGAGTGCTTCCCTGCACACAGCCCTGAGACATTCCCATGAAAGGCTGTGTCTAACTGTGAAGTATTATTATTGCACACCTTTTGGAAAGTGCCTTGAGACGTCTTGGAATGATAAGGTGCTATAAGGCGGGGAAGTTGTGCAGAGATAAATTCACTGTGAAATGTGTTTTGCTAGAGACATTTATGTAGCATATCATCTTATCAAGGAACTTTGCCCAAGAAACAAATTCTCATGCCTGTATAAAGAGACTATAATTGAACTGTTGACTCACAGTTATGGGAAAAGACAGAGTGGGGGAAAATTTCCAGGGCCTCTAGGACCCCAAGGAGGAATATAATTAAGTAAGACATAATTGGAAACCTAAAGCAAGCCCATTGACTCTGAGTGAGTGCTGAAACAGCAAGGCAGGAGAGCTGGGTGGAGGCTGAGTTTGCAAAGCAGATGGCTGAGGATTTGTAGGTCACCAGCACTTGGATCTGCTGGGCCAGGATGGGGTCAGGGTACCATATGGATGAAGGGCAAAAAAGACAACACATCCGAGCAAGCCCCGCTCCTGCTTCTCCAGAAAGGCTCTGCTCAGGAACACCACAAACTCTCACATCATTTTTTTTTCACAAATTCTCAAGAAGACATTGAGTCCCAGGCTTCTTCACTGACACCAAGGCCAGCACAGGCTTCAGTTATTTGAGATCACAGAGCCAAGAAGGAATCATGAAGAGGTTTCAATGCTAAATGGACTTGAACTCTGCCCTTGCCCCTGCTTTAGGCTTGGTTCTGCCAGCTTCTGCAACAGATCTGTTTTATAAACTGATTTTCCTCCTTGATGACAATTTTTATGAGCTATAATTTATTTTTTTTCTCTCTCTGTCATTGGGAATGTATGTAAGAAATGCAAGAATGTAAGAAACAATCAGGAAGCAGGAGAGAACACCATCTCTGTATCTGTAACCCCCAATTTATGGCTGACTGGTTAACACATAGATTTAGGGTGGGAAGTGCCACACTGAGGACTCTGTTGTGGATTACTTAGGCTGGGCTTCCTCTTGTTAGTACCAACACCCACCAAATTACCCAGAGCATCAGCAAACCCTCGTGACTGTTGTGTCTCTCTACCCTAAACCAGGAGAGGGGGCAGAGCAGATCCAGGTCTCCTGCTCAGAAGCTGTGCCCCTCATCTCACGTTGCTGCAGCTGATCTCTATTTTCCTTAAACTCTACAGACAGTGTCTTCAGAACTTAATTTGATTTTGATTGATTTTTTGAAACTTGAAACACTTGTAAACTAATTTTCAGTGTATTACTCTTGTCAACTCTTAAAGATTTTGTCAGTAAGAATTTGCTGAACAGACACAGTAATTTTGTTTCTCATTTTGGCAGATCACCCCTAAAGAGGAAAGTGGGGAGGAGGGGGTGTTATTATAGCTGCAGCTATTAGAATATACCTTCCAATTACCCTGCTCCTATTTATGACACATTTCAGAGCCATTTCTGAGAGCAGCCTCGAGGAGCTCAAGGTGCACACGTGTGTGTAACTGCATAAAACCTCCCCATTTGCTTGTTCACTCACTCCTGGAGTGACTTTTGGTTCTGAGGGTGATGCCTTAGGATTTTAGCTTTTATATTTTTCATATATTTGTAATCCTGTAATTCTTATATATTTTATATATATATATATAATATATATATATAATACATATAATATCTTATATAATTCTGTATAACTCTTAAGTCCACAAACAGTGTGAGCTGCTGCTTTCCCATTTTGGTCAGACACAACAATTCCTCTCCAGGCCTGGCAATCAAGGACACCTCACTGCCTCAGGCCCCAGAGATGGGAACAAAAGTGAGTTGGGGGGAACAAACCTGGGGTAAATGACTTCATTACCTGAAGCTGGAATTGGCAGATTAACCCTCAATATGCAAATGGACCAAATGTATAAAAATGTGAAAACCTGACATCCATTTTTGGGTGTAGCCCCTGGGGGGGCCTCATCTGCCTGAAATATACCTGAAAGCCCTTCAATAAAAAGAACTGATTTTTATTCTGTAGGAGCACAGGTGGGTAGGACAGTCAGGATGGACACAGAGATCTCTGCAGCCAGGGCTTGGAACTCGCGGTTATTGCAGAGGCTGTGGGTGCAGGGCCCTGCTGGGAGCTGCCAGCCCCAGCTCGGAGCAGCCACAAAGAGGAGCCCAAAGAGAGAGAGAGCAAGAGCAAGAGCAAGAGAGGGAAGTTCCCGTTACAATCCAATAAATCTTCTTCTGTGCTGAATATTCTAATTTTCACTAACCAGTCTAGTACAAGATACAAATCCTACAGCATTTACATACAGCCTGTAAGAATCCTTACATTACCATACTGTGTCACATTTAAAACCCTAAAACTCCTCTTTGGACCCCTTCTGCCAAGCTAGTAGGGTCTGCTCTGACCCTTGGAGCTGTCTGCAAGCAGAGGGTGTTGTTCAATCAAAGGGGGATTACCTTCAGCCAGCCGTACCATTGTTTTCCAGTTGTTCAGTAACTAAGGCCTGGTATCTCAAAGCTTGCTTTCATTTCAATCTCACTTATAGTTTCCATATTCTCAAAATCTTTTGCCAGGCAATCATATTTATAAGGCTTTCCTGTTTCATCTTCCCCAATATTATTCCCTTAATTTTGTCTGGCCTCTGTTTTCAGGTAGCCCTCAAAAAGGCATCAAGGGGAGCTCATATTGGAGTTTGGGTTCTAAGATCCCTCACTCCTAAGGTTCACCTCACAGTGGCCTCAGCAGCCCAGAGGAGGAGAGCAGCACCCTCCAGGACTGAGCCCTGCACAAGGGCTGAGGAGAAGAGCTGCAACACTGCCTGCAGCACCACGGCCTGGGCACTGCTCCAAATGGCATCCTTGCTTCTCCCAGCCAAGGGGGAAATGCTACCAAGTGCTCCCAAGATTTCTCCCTCAGTGTGGATGACACCATGAAAAAGAAGTTGGGTGCAGTGTTTCTTGGGATGGGGATATTAAAAGTCCATCCTAAGCAGCTGGAGAGGAGCAGCATTAGGAATGTAAACCAACACATCCATGCTGGCTGGGATATTAAAACGGAGTGAGGAAGCAGTGCCTGTCTTGCTGCAGTCCCTGTTTTATTTCTCTTAATCAAGGTGGCTTTTCAGGGAAGTTTATTCCTCCTGGATGTCTCAGTGCAACCTTTGGATCATGTACCCTGTTTCTTTTTGAGATGGGGAGTTTAACTCTTGACCTGTTGTCTCTTTGTGCTTTCCAGACTGCCCTCACCAGCAGGGTGTCTAGGGGAGAGATTTGTATTTAGAAAATGGACAAAATCCCTCCAAGCTTTAAGCTCAGCTGTTCAGGTTTTGTATTGTCAATGGTGTGTTCATCCCACCTTGTTCCCTCTGCCCTTCCTTGTTTTGCTTTATTCCCTCTCAGGGAAATGCTTTTCAACTCCAACACTCAGAATATGCTGATTGCAGACTGGAATCTGGAAAATTGCAGTGGCCTTTTCCTAGAGGGGGGAAAAAAATAAAGGGAAATAAAAAGGTGTTTTTTTTTTTTTATTTTTCCCCTTCTGAAACAGCAAATGGGATGGGGATGAGACACAGCAAGGGGCTTCCTGCCATCTGGGCTGGAAGATCTGCTCAGCACTGCTCTCTTCATTCTTCCATCACTTGCATCCCTCATCAATTATCATCACAGAGCTGGTCGATATTGAAATGAAACTGCCAGGGATTGATAGCAGAGTCACTGAAGTGTCCTGCACAAATGACATTTCCCTCATTTTGGGGCCAGGGAGGATGAGCCAGGGTGGGGGGAGGCTGGGAAGACACGCATGGTAAGGCATTTGCCTTCTCAGAAAACCTGACAAAATGTCCAAACTTAATGCTCTGCCCCGTGGATCACTAATGTATTTCTGGGGACAGCTTTTGCTGCTAATGCAGTATTTCTCAGAGCACTTTTCAAGCCCTTTAGTGGGACTTTCTGTGCTTCTTGAGAGCTGTCACAGGCAGGCAGAGCAGGTAAATCTGTGTAGATAAGTTGCGGGTTTTGAGCTGAGTTAGTAAACACAGGTATTTAAGGTGCATCTGTGCTCATTTAGGTTCATTACATTTATTTTGCACAAAGGGTGAAGACACCCTACAGTAAAAAGGGGATCCCTGACACAGGAGAAATGATGATTGGCATCTGACTCCATTGATTCAGAAGTGCTGAACAATTGCTTTATTAAACTATATTATATTACATTAATATACTATTTTAAAGAGATACTATACTACATACTTAATATATCATACTTACTATCACTAACTAAAAACCCGTGACTCTCTCGCAAGGGTCCTGAGACAGCTGGATCCAATTGGTCAATGAATCCAAACAACCATCCCCAGAATCCAATCCAGCAATCACTTCAGGTAAACAATCTCCAAACACATTCCACATGGGCACAAACACAGGCACAGCCCATGAGATAAGGATTGTTTTGATCCTTCTCTCTGTGCTTCTCCAGGAAAAACCCTGAGAGAGAGAATTCTGTCTCTCTGTTCAGAGAATGTGAATGCCACATCACCCAGCCCACCTGCAGCAATGGTTTGCACCTCCTGCAGTTGGTTGGCTCCCTAATTTTTCCCCCAAGGGAGGCATACACTCTGTGTGGCAGGTGTGAGCTCTGGCACAACAGACTTGATCTCTGTAGTTACCACTCATGGATCCGTCAGCAAAATTATGCAGGGCCTCCAAGGAATCTCAAACTCCAGGTGGAAAACCACAGGGTGACAGATTTATAGGCAAGATTTATCCTTTATTAATAATATTAATATTTATTTATAACAATATATAATTTATCATAAATATATTATTTATATTAATAATTATCTGTAATAATTAATGATATTTATTTATAGGATTTATCCCTTTCCTGTGCCAGTCTCTTCACAGGGAGGGGAGAAGAGGAATTTCCTGGGATGAGGGTGGCTCCTATTCAGCAAAGTCCTGCTTCTCATGGGCATGTCCAGGGTGGCTTTACAGTTCTGGTCTCACAGCTTAGCAGAATTTGGACCCTAAAGCTACAAATCTATAGTTGCTGCCTGTATGTAACTCCCTCCACAGAGGAAACTGAAATGTAAGTGGAATTTTTCAGGACAGAAGATGGAATTTCTCTCTCTCAAAAAATCATGCTTAGTTATCTTTAGAGAATAAGGTCAAGATGTTTCCATTAAAAAACAAAAATAGTTGAAAATCTTGTTTAAATTAAAAACTTAGATATAAAATGTACAGAGTTGTCAGACAAAAAGGCACAAAAGCATTCGTCAGGATGTTCCAGACAGCAACACAAACCTGGCCACCAGCAGAGCACTGATCCCAGCCCTGCTCCCCAAACCGAGCCCACTGCCAGCACAGCCTCAGCAACGCAGTTTCTGACTCAACAAACTGTTTCCAACTCTCCCACAAAGGACTGACTCCTAACTTTCCTGTTTCCTTGGTGTCCTGGTTTAGGGTAATTTTGGGAGAAAAACCTTTAAAGGGGTTTCCTCTAGAAAAATAAATTCAAGTGGCTCCTCCCCTAGCTGGTTTGAGAAAAAGATTTCCTTGGACAAAAAGTGGAAAAAATTGTTTATTTAACAGGTAAAGCATTCACCAGCACAAAAAATGAACGATATTAAACAATAAAACCTCTTGCTGCTCCAAAAGAGATGACAAACTCAGAAAATCCCTCTGTGGGCTGTAGCTTGGTTCAGTTAGTCTCTTATCAATCTCTTATCAGTCCCTCTGGCTCTGGAAATGCCACAGCCCATGCCCTGGTGGGCCACAGGTGAGAGCTACCGCTGCTCTTCTGGGTGTTCAGTCCAGAGCAGGTTTAAACAGTTCCAAGAAAAACAAAAAACCACAGTCCAGGGAACTTCTCTGCCTCAGCGAGCTAAAACAAACTAAAAGCAAAGGAGAGCTCTGTCCTGCTGTCTGTCCGTGCTGCAGACAGCACAGTCCAGGAGCAGGAATGTGGAGGGGTGAGTGCAGTTTCTGAAAACAAACTGAGATTCTTCTCTCTCCTCTTCACTCTTGGAACAAGTCTTAAAGGTGCAAAACTTATTATCTAGCATAAAGAGAACAGACAACTAGGGATACAAGCATCATATAGCCAACCCAGGACACTTGGGAAGTCACAGATTAAACACCTCAAAACCGAGTGGCAGAGCCCCAGTGCTCAGTGCTGGCTGAGCTGAGCACAGACCCCTGATCCCAGCTCAGTAGTGCCATTTCCCAGCCCCCTGAGTGCCTGTGCAGAGCTGAGCCCCCTCCCTGCTCCTCGCAGGGGCACCGGCTGACACACACCTGTGGCAGCAGCTCTCTGGCCACAGAGAGCAGGCACAGGCTTTCTCAGGATTTTTCCTGAGAGAAGAGAATCAAAACTATTCTTATCTCTGCTCGTTGTTGTGCCCATGTGGAATGTGTCTGGAGATTGCTCACCCAAGGTGATTGCTTGATTGGATTCTGGTGATGGTGTTTGGATTCACTGACCTATTGCATCCACCGCTGTGTCTGGACTCTGAGGAGAGAGAGTCATGGGTTTTCTAGTAGTTCGTTAGTGAGAGCTCTTGCTATTGTAATATAATATAATATAAGTGTAATAAAATATACTAGAAGATGATATAATAAAGCGACTGATCAGCCTTCTGAATCATGGAGTCAATGCTAATTATTACCCAGCTGGGGGCCTGCAGCAACAATTGGTGACCCCAAGTGTGGATGAACACGCTGCCTTGATTTCCGGGGGTCGTACCACAAACACTCACCTTTGCCACACCATTTGTGACCCAAATATCTGTCACAATATTAGCCCCTCTCCTGCTGCTTATTGCCAGGTGCTGCTGGAAGTGGAAGGAAGGGATTTTGTTTCGAGCTCAGGGATATTTTCATCCCTGGCATGATTGTGCTGAGCTCACCAGAGCTGGAGCTGCTCTGAGCTTGGCCTGGCATGTGCTGCTTTGAAGGGGCCGGATTTTGCCTGGCCACCCTCCTGCCTGCTCATCCTGTGTCCCCAGCAAGGGCTCCTCCAGCATATGCTGCTCCTCAGCGTGCTGCTTGCACAATGTAATTATCTGGAGCTCTTTCCTCCAGTGCTCACTTTCCCATTGTTCTGTTTTATTTGGCTTCCAAGGCCCACTTCCTCTCTCTTTTGGTCTGGGTTGTTTTCTCTTCCAGAGAAATTGGTGTATGCAGTGATTTGATCCCATCCCTAGGCTGCATTTGAAGGATATTGTCTATTTTCAGAATTCTCAGCTGTGTTTATGCTCCAGGCTCCAAACCTCTTTCTCCCACTGAAAAGAGGGAGCAAATCCTCCTTTTGCCTCCTGCCCTGCAGAGCCACTGGCTCAGGCATGTATTGTTTGAAATAACCATTAACCTCCCCAAAATGTGGGTCACTTTCTATTGCAATGGCAGATATTTCTCTCCATCTTTTCTGCAGCCTTTTCTATTGGCTACAAAGACACCAATGCAGGAGTCCTTGAGAATGTGCCCAACTTGCTGTTGGGCAAAAAAGTTCCCCAGAGAGGGGAGGTGCTTTGTGGGCCACAGAAAACAAAACCAGGAAATCTCCAGGTGTGATTCCACTGTGATCCCAAGGGTGAGAGAAATTGTTTAAGGGCACCAGATACTGGTTTTTTTCAGGGATGAGGGTCTGTGGATAAAGATCTGCTGTTAGATAATCAGCAGCTCCTGCACATGAAGCCCATTTCTGGTACCCAGAGCTGGGAAGTTTAGTTTCTCCTTGGAGAAACTTGCTCTGTCCCTGCCTGTACAGAGGGTCAGGGCTTAGGGGCCCATTGTGATCGGCTACTCCCTTCATCCACAGACATTTAAAGATGGTCCCAGTGGATCTGAGGGGGCCTTGTTCCATGGCTGGCTGGTTAACTGTAGATCTGGGGCATTGCTGTGGTTTTCCACCAGACCCCCTTTTGCATCAGTCCCCAGAGAAGAGCATGAATCCCTCAGGAAAATGCCAGAGCAAGAAGACCCCTGCCCACAGCTTGTTTATTTTGGGTTAAACCAACCCTCAGTCACCTGCACTGGTGGGTTTGGGATCAGAGAGATCATCAGTGAGCTGTGACCTTGCTAGGTGACCCTCCCTCCTGCTCTCTGGGATACCTGCTGGCTCTGGAGCAAAGCCACCCCCTGTGTTCACTCTGAGCCCGGGTCCCAGAGCTCCCTGAGGATGCCAGGCAGCCACTGCAGCACATGAGAGAATCCCAGCCCCTCACATTAATTCTCTCTCACATCTTCAGAGGAGTATGACAGCAGCGAACCCTCCAAGTGAATCCTAGCCCTATATTAATTCGCTCCTAGGTCCAGCTCTCTGATCTGCTGTCATCTGAAAGTGATACTAATGCCAGGTTTCCATATCCAGCGTCCCGCTGCGCCTCCCGCTGCAGTCAGAGTCATGCTGGGAGAGATCAGCTCCGCTTGAGAAGGGTAAACCAAGTGCTTGATTTCAAACAGCTTCAAGTAAGGCAAGAGAGAATCTGGAGAGGGGGAGAGGGAGGGAGTGAAGGGATGAATGGCTGGGAACACGTTCTTTTTAAAGGGGTGAGTGGTGATGAGTGCAGATGAGCTTCTTCCTCTCCCTGATCTCTGTCCATCTTTGCTGCCCACACCCCCGGTTTTTTTCCTCAAGTTGTCCCAGTCCTCTCTTGAAAACCAATTTCCTTGCCCCACTTAAACCTAACGAGGCTCTTTTCACTGCAGAGAAAGTCTGAACTCCCCAAGGAGCAGGACTGTCCCAGCTCTGAGGAATAAGCATGAGGCTGCTGGCTGCAAATCTTCCCTTCCTATCAGCTGCCAAGCCAGTTTTGTGCTCAACTGCCCCGAGCACTGCTGGGGAGATGTAAGGTCCAGTTCAGCATCAAAGTAACAGGCACTGGACAGGTTGGGCTGGGCTGTCCAGCTCTCTCACCAGCTGACAGCTTCTGACAGCCAAACCCTCTTCCTCTTCTTCATGTACTGCCCAACCTGGCGAGGGGAAGGTGAACGCTGATTTAATTTGACACTTCAAGAAAAGAATAAGGATACCTCAATATAGACATTGCTTTTCCTCCAGAATGTTCTCTGAATATTTTACTGGCCAGCAATGCTGCAATATTTTTGTGAAGGTCAGTAAATGTTACTTAAGAAAGCCAAAGAGAAAATATTTGTAACAAGCAACAGTCACTCCTAAAAGGAGCAGGAAGGAGCTTTCAACAGATCCAAAGTGATTTGTAGTAATGCCTGCTTTGGTTTATTTTCTTGATTGTTTTTCTCCCAAATGTTTTATTTACTCAGTTTCTGAGATACCTTCAGAAACCTAATTTCCAGAGATTTTTTTTATCCCCAGCAATTATAGAGAAGGGGTCTTGGATTGGGAAATCTTAGGATAATGTCCTCCAAACCTCTTGTCCTTTCTGCCAGNTCCCCGTCCCCTCACTCTGTCTGGGCAGCCACAGCCATGGCTGAGTGGGGACAGTGCCTGGTCTGGGGCCCAGAACAAGCTGCCAGAGGAAGGGTGGGTGTGTGGGGTCTAGGCAGGGTGAAGACCGTGGTGAAGTCTCCAGTTCCTCATGGAAGTTGTCACAGCACATGGATGCTTTACATTCCTCCATCTTTCAGGGAAAAGTGGGAACCAGCAGGGCAGGGGCAATAAAAACCAGTGGGGAGATAAAATCTCACATCTCCAGAGCTGCTCCTGATGCCTGCCTTCCCTGAGACCCCATTTTCTGAAGGGTTCAGGGCTTGAGTGTGACAGCATCCCCTCGGAGCATCCCTGCTGCTGGGGGATGCCCCCAGCCTGCCCAGGGCAGCCTGTGGCAGGGGAGGGGGCTGGCCCTGCTCAGCTCTGTGTTTATGGCAGCGTGGCTCTCTCCACTGCCTGCTGCCTTATGCTGTGCCACTTCATTTGATGTTCCTTTTGCTAAATGGTAGGAAATCAGTACTTACCAAGTGCTGGCCCAGAATTTATTTGACTTTAATTTCCCTTTATGACCCCGTCTGCTAATCTCTATTGCACAGATAAAGAGAGGTAACCCAGGCATCATTACCCGTGATGTGGAGAATTTTCTGCAGTTCAATTATAATCTCCTTTTTTTTCCCCTTGAGCAATAAAATCTCTCTGTCTCTCTCTCTCTCCCCCTTTCTTTTCCTTTAAACTTGTTCTCATAACTCTTCCTCTCCCGCTCCCAAGATGAGGTTAGGTACTTTTGTGATGTCTTCTTGGCCGGGTGTTTGTGGGAGTCAGAGCAGTTTTCAGCTGGAGCAGAAGGCTCAGAGACGTGCACGTGTTGTTTAATGCCTGCCTGGGAGATGCAGGAGGCACAGGTGAGGCACGAGGAGGGGATGGAATAGATTAGCACATGGGAAGGGCTCCGAGTTCTGCACAGACAGCTCCTTATGGATTGTTTTCAACCTCCCTCTCTAGAAATGCCAGCATGATGGGTGGCAAAGATGCTGCTGAGCTGCTGGTTTAATTTGCCTTTTAGAGGCGTTTTAGGGAAGGCATCTGGTTCCAATCGTGCTGCCCCTTTGAAAGGCCGTTCTCATTTGTCTGCAACTTCTTTGAAAGGTGAGTAATTCTCAATGTATTTTTCTTGGGCACCTCACCCTGGCAAGGAGATCTTTCATGTGTGCTTGTGACCTTTAGGACAGCAGAGCCATCGATACATCTTTGATGCATGTATTGTCCCTGTCATGTAATTATTTACAAGCCTTGATTTCAAAGTTTGGGCCTCAGGAAAAAAAAAATTATATATTTATTTTCTATTTCTCTTTCTCTAAACTTATTTTTTTTTAAATTAGGAAGTCTCTAATTTTTTTTTTTACATTTTATAGTTTAATTTTACTTAAATTTAAACCAAACAGAAGAGAAGATGAACAAAAAGAAACAGGAAGACATCTAAGTAATGGTGAAGCTGGCCTTGAAAAGGCCATCAAAATGACATAGCTCTGACTTGTGTATTTTATTAATAATAGTAGTCACTATTAATATTAGTGACAATAATACTAGACATATTATTAATAAAATTAATAAAAATCTCCAGTTGGAGATGCCAACTGGACCTCCTCAGAGTTCAGTCTTCTGTTTTCATAATGAAAGATAACCTGCCCATTAGCAAAGATTGGTTGCACCTGAATTCAATTAGAAAATGAACAGCTGATGGGCTCTGGGGCTAAAGCCCTCCCCAGATTCAGGGGAAGCCTGTCAGAAGTCAATCTGAATGGCTCAGTTGCATGAATCCAAAGCCAGTGTATCTACAGGACTCCAGGACTGTGGAAATACAGTGTGAACCCAAAAGGTCCTGCTGCATATGTAGGAAGACAGATGGTGCTGGAGCTTGCTGCCTTCTGGCAGGATGAAATGATTTATCCCTAAACTATCTCTAATGGAAAAACATCCGAGGGCAGCCTGAAACGCAGGCACTCTGGGAGGGAGGGACCACTTGTAGAGACCAGGCTGGCTATGGCTGGAAATAAAATGCATCTGTCCTTTATAAAGCAGCAAGTTTTTAGCATAGACAGCACAAGACACCCACGTCCTGGTTCCTATCCTCAGGCATTTCATCCAATTTCATTGTCAGATTAACTTCCTTGCCATAAGAGTGGCCCAGAGCATTTATTTCTTCCGTGCTACTGTGAGATTTTTCTCAGCACCAGCAGCAAAACAATGACTTGCTGTGTATTCTCAGGGTATTTTAATGATCCTATCTCCATATCTGTTTAAATTTACAGTACAGCAGAGCTCTGACTGGCATATGGTTGTCAGCCAAGAGAAAACTGTGCGTCTAGGAAGCAGATCAATGTTGACATTGTGAAGGTACCTCTGGAAAGAATTAATCAAGTCTGATCTTTGCATACCCTCTCAGTATGGATTTTCATTAGAACGTGGTGCTGTCTCCACACAGAGAGTCCAAGGTGCTCTCTTCAAGGTCAGCCACTGAAGGGGATGAAGGCTGGAGAGTCTGTGGGTTCTGGGGGCACAGGATAATGTCCTCCAAACCTCTTGTCCTTTCTGCCAGTGCTGGCTGCAGACATCCAACACGCCCCACTGCAAAGGTGGAGCACAGAGCCAGGAGCAGAACTTTGTGGTCCCAAAAGCTCTGTCAAACACAGACTGGAGGTGTCTAGCAGGTGGACCTGGAGTGTTCCCCATCCCCTCACTCTGTCTGGGCAGCCACAGCCATGGCTGAGTGGGGACAGTGGCTCAGTGCCTGGTCTGGGGCTCAGTGCAAGCTGAGAGGAGGAGCTGGGACATCAGGGCAAGGCACTGAGCCTGGATGTAGAAGTTTAAAATAGGCTAAAAGCGTGTGGGAAATGGCTGTGTGGAGGGAGAAGGGTTGAAATTTCATGGAATCATAGAAGACATGTACAGGGATCACCCACCCCAGCCCCTGTCACTGCCCAGACCCCCCCACAACCCCACCCTGGGCATCCCTGGCAGCGCTGTCCAAAGGCTCCTGGAGCTCTGGCAGCCTCGGGGCCGTGCCCATTCCCTGGGGAGCCTGGGCAGTGCCAGCACCTCTGGGGGAAGAACCTTTCCCTGATCTCCAGCCTGAGCTGCCCTGGCCCAGCTCCAGCTGTTCCCTGGCTCCTGTCCCTGTCCCAGAGCAGAGGTGGGAGCTGCCCCTCCACTGCCCCTTGTGATTTGAACTTGTGAATAAATTCCTAGGAAAAAAATATTCTTCCTTTAATCAGGGGACCAAGAGAACCATCAGGCCCCTGGCTCAGCCTTCATTCAGCTCTATCAGGTGGACTTGAACTCCAGGAGATGCCTGAGCTGAGCTCTAGCTTGCCTTATCTCACCACTGGCTGACTCAGGCTATGGCCACGCTGTGTCACAACTTGTCACCGTTGATTTGGGCTGGTAGTACCAATCTGTGCCAGGGCAGAGTGAGCCTGCAGCTCCATTGCTCCTCGAGGTAAAATCAAACCCTTCATTAGTGCTTGTTATTAGGAGCTGTTAGTTCTAATGGGCCTTAGTGATATGCCCACAGTGAGGCATAGAACACTCATATTCCTTAGGCAGGACTTAAACCACCCAAAAAGGAGAATGCACCACGCACCACCTTTCACAAATGTTGTGTTTCATGACAGGGTCAGCGCAGGCATCATGAGTTTGGGATCTAAAAGGTAATCTGATTAATTAACAGAACTAAAGCTATCTAGTAAACAGATTCTGAATTTGTAATAAATAATTAGCCATCACAAAAGTCTCTTAATGAACTATTAAGTGACTTAAGGGTGGAATTCTCAGATGACATGAAAATATCTGACACAAAAAATCTCTTTTCCAAATAAATAATGGCCTCATTAATATTGAAAAGAACAGCATGCTTTCACTATTTCTTGTGTCTTTAAGAACTGAACAGGTTTATAAAATACAAATCTATCCAGTATGTGCTGACTGCTGCCAGAAACCCATTTTTTTAAGAACTGTTATTGAGAGTCATTAATTATCTGCAGGTCCCATTTGCTCTGAATCAGTGACAAACTTTGTGAGATTTTGGACGGTTTTAATTAATGCAGGAATATGAGATGTAATATGCTTCTTGTTTGAACAATTATTGTCCTAACACAACCCTTGAATTAAAGGATTATGGGGAAAATAAAAGTAAACGAGATGCTACAGATCTGTGAGCAGAACCCGCCTGAGAAGGAACATGTGAGTCTGTGTAGGCTCACACAGTGCTGCCTGGAAAAGCTGCTGTGGCTGCACACACCTCATCCCAGCACAAAGATCTTCTGAGGACAACAGACAAGTTGATACTGAGATGCAATGCACATTTTTTCAAACTAATGAGACAAACAGCTTATGTTTTGGTTTCAAATCTAATCAAGCTGCTTGGAGGGGTTCTTTTCTCTTTTTGATTCAATGCAAGCTGCTTCTCCCCTCCTATCCTGTCCTCTCCCTTTCCTCTTCCTCTCCCTTTCTTTCTTTTTTTCACTCTTCCCCTCTTCCTCTTTTCCTTTTCCTTCCTCACTGACTTAATTACAGATGCACTGGAGTAGTGAGCAGGACAGGCAGAAAATCCTGGTGTCATTGCCCAGGCTGCTTTCCCCACACAAGCTGATCAGGGCCTCCTGCCTATGAACAGATCCCTCCATGGAGATTTTGTGTTTACAGCTGTCCTAACATGACTACCTGGCTCCCACATGGGAGAGATCTTCTTTCTGGCCAGCTCAAGCACACATAAAGGACTTTGGACCTTCCATGTCACTGGTTTTAATGGGTGGGGAGTCTTATCTCTCCCAAACAAGGCAGACATTGCTGCTCCAAGCAGAATTTGTGCCGTATTTAACAGGCACGAGCTGCACAGTGGAACAGACAGCAGACACTGAGCAGCTCTTCAGCATTTAGAGACACACATCAGGAGGGTGTTGAGTTCATCAGAGCTGTGCTTTGACACTGCCACAGCTCTGCTGGCCAGGGAAGCAGTCTGGCTTAACTCACAGAGCTCCTTTGCCTTCACAGTGGTGGGAAAAAAAAAGTGTATGGGTGTTTGCCTTTGCTTTCTCAAGGACCACACTTTCACTCATAATTTCACTCAAAAGACTAATATTATTCTGCTCCAGTAGGATGCTGGATCCTATTTAACTTTCAGACCTTGTCTTAAGCTGCCACATTTTCATGAATATACTGGCGCCATCTGAATGCTCACGAATAAGGGATAACATGACTGTGCATAGCAGATGAGTCAGAAACCTGGAGCTTTTGCCTATGATAATTTTTTTTTGTTATTATTTTTGCGCCCTGCCAGCTGTTGATCTTGCTAATGTGCCGCTGAGCAGCCAAGTTTTGTTCCCTCTTAGTTAATGAGCTATGGCAAGAAATCACTGGCCAGTGGCTGGTTTTAAAGTTAATAGTGAATGGTCCGTGAAGCAGAAATGCCCCAGACCAGTGGATCTGAAGACCAAGCAGTGCTGTTGTCAAAGGTGATGGAGAGAAGAAGGTAGAACAGTCTTGTATCACATTTGGTGTAACTACACTTCTTGGACACGTGCTGAAGTTAAATCTTAGGAGTTATTTCTTTGGGATGGACAAGGATTTGGGGTCTGGTAAAATATGCCACTCTTGACCCAAAAATCTTTGTGTCTCACTAGAGATCCCTGCTTCACATGACAGAGCACAGCCATACATGATCTCCACACCCTTGTGCAGACAACCCTCAGTTACAGGGTTTGGTGAACACAGCCTCAAGTCCAGAAAAGCTGTATAAGTTTTGGGAATCACCTTAATTACGAATATCTTGGTGAATGGGCAGTGTGAGCCCTGCAAATGTGCCCATCAGGGGGCTGAGGGATAATCACCCTGAGTCCACCCCATCAGCTGCAGGGAGTGCAGGTGGGGAAGGGATGGCTGGGTCTGTGCTGGACAGTCTTTCCCTCTGGAAGGGAGCAGGGCTGTGCTGCAGCCGCTGTTCCCTGCCAGCAGCCAGCCTCATTCACATTCCAGAGCTGAAACCCAGCCTGCTGCCAGCTCACCCCTCTTGCAGGGGCTGTAGGAAGAGCTGTGGTTCCCTGAAGCCCCTTCTCAAACACGCTGGCCCTCTGCTCTGTGGAGCCAGCTCTCTCTCCTCTGCCTCTTGCTTCTTCTTTTGTTGGCACTGGGATTTCTCGTGGACCCTCCGCTCCCCCTTCCAAGCACCTCTTGGTTATTAAAATGCAGCTCAGGATAGTTCACTTTGCCTGGTACATTATCATTCCTCGTTAGAGACCCCTCCAGGGCCTGTGATATGCCTGCACCGACTTTATAATTACAAAGTCAATTTCTAAACAGACATTTGCAAATAAGTCAATTTAAATACCGAGATTTGCAAACAATAATTAAGCAGTAGCTTCTTTTTTAATATCTATATATATAATTAATGCCCATGGGCTTTCCATTTTACCTTGCCACTGTGTAGCTTGCAATTGTTTGTTGAGCTAAACCATTCTCAGGAAGCCAATCAAATCAAATCACTGATGGGTTTTGAAGCTGTTTAAGAAAATACTCTACCTCGTTTCATCCCAAATCCATATGTCCTCTCTTATACAGTCCCCAATCCCCCCCACAGCTGTAGGGAAATAGCAGCAGATGCCTCATGTGAGCTGGGGAGGTTTCCCCTTCAGCATAAGGGTGGTGACCTGGTCTGCCCAAAACTACCCAAAACCACAACAAACTAGGGGGGCTGAGTGGATAAAGCTGAGAATAAAATAGTGACTACAAGGGAAAATGCACTCTGGACAAGATGAACATGTCTACCTCAGGTTTCCTCCAAGGATGTGCAGTGTTGAGAGGAACAAATCCTCTTGTTTCTATCCCCTAAAAGGGGAGGAATGCCTCTCATTTTCTTTGAGGCAGGTCCTCATGTTATCCCCTGCCATGGCACCATGGCCTCTGTCCATCATCCCAGCTCTCCTTACCCCCCTTGTCTCCCTGCAGACAGAAGGTCTGGCAGGACCAGTCTGGTTCACCAAAGCACTAACACTGTCATGGAATCCAGACTTTGGGATCAATGGGAAAATGAGGCATGACCCTGGACACAGAGGGGTGAAACAGAGTCTTGTTAGGAGGCTCCTCTTCTAAGCCTCACCTACCACCTGATCCATGTTGCCTCCAGCTTTGTTTCGCCACAGATTGTTTCTCATACTCTGGCTTTCCTGCCTTTCCTCCAGTCCCTGCAACAGGACATTTTTTGTGGACTTCTATAAGCTGCAGAATCCATGAGGAGAGACCACAGCCTGCTGGTTTCCTGTCCTGCACTCTCTGGGTTGTCCCAGCAGGTTGTGGGTATGTGGGCAGAACACTGAGCCTGGTGAAGAATGAATCTCCACAAGGCCTTGACTAGAAAACTGTAAGGAAAGGCTGAGTGCAAACTCTTTGCATGTGCCTCATGGTGCATTAAAGATGGATTTTTTCCTGGTTCGTGCTTCTGCTCAGTAATTTCAAAGGGCTTACTCATTATTTTTGTGTTGGTTCCACATTTTCGAGCGTGCTCATATCTTAGCTCATCAAACTTTAGCCAGCTGGGGCCAAAAATATCCCTGGCATAATCAGTTTGTTCATGCAAGCCCAAAACCTTCATTTCTCAATTCAAATAGATATCCACCATCAGCGTATTTGAAGGGAACGTGGTCCTCAGGATCATTTTGGGTGACATTGCTGGGAGCAGCCCTTCTTGCACCCCAGCACTCAGCATCCAATCACTATAAATATGAGCAACAGTTATCCAACCCTTCTTTTCCCTTTTTATGGATGTTCAAGGACAATAACTTAAAGCTCTTGCTGCTACTCAGCACAAAAACAAATAACAGAACCACTCTGGCTGTGATGCATTTCAACAGCATAACTTAGACATGCCACTGTTATATGAAGTTATAAATACCTATCACTTGACAATGCCAGTGTTTTTCAGCAGGGGAAGGAGGATGAAAAAAATAGGAAAAGAGCCCAAACCTTGAGCCGTGGTTGCTATAGCAATTAACAATGCGTCCTCCAGGAGCCAGGGATGCTGATGCAGCTAAAACAAATGTTTGTGTTTGACCATGGTGGGGACGGTGACAGATTAGGGAGTGCTGGCCTTGAGCCTTGGTGTAATCCAATTCTAAATAAACCATAAATCTAAGTGCAGACTGGCAAGCTCGAGGGAATACCAATATGAGCAGGGTAGTTTTGGTTTCTGTGAGGGGCAGGGGTGAGGAGGGAGTGATAGTGGGACGGGTGTAAAAATCCTGATGGAGAGGTTTGTGACTGGGAGTTTTTCTCCAAAGGACACAACCAGCCTAAAGCCATCACCTCTCACTGGTCCCCAGTGGGATTCCCTCCTGTAGGAGCCTCTGAGCATTATGGACCTCTTCATTTCAGGGCTGAACCACAGAATCACAGCATGGTTTGGGTTGGAAGGGACCTTAAAGCTCATCTTGCTGCAGCCCCCTGCCATGGGCAGGGACACCTTCCACTATGCCAGGCTGCTCCAAGCCCTGTCCAGCCTGGCCTTGGACACTGCCAGGGTTTGGAGCCTTAAATCCAGAGAGAGAAGGTGTGTTAAGGGAGTTCATTTGGACCTTCCCATCACTGGAGGTGGCCTGGGTAATCCATCCCTTCCAGCTGAGCCCAGAAGATGCTGTTACCAGGGGCTTGTGAGTACTTCGGGTCCAGGCCGTGGAGAGTTAAAGCCAACACCCCCATGGCAGCCCTTGGTGTCAGGCAGTGAGGGCAGGACTCACACCTGGGGTTCCTTCTGGGAGAAAGAGAAACCTCTGCCCTGTGGAAGATAACAGTGATCTGGTGTTTCCTGCCCTCTCTGACACACGGACTCAGCCTTGATATGGCATGAAAAATGAAAATGAGGACAGCTCAGTCAACAGCATGTCTCAGAAATTAATGAGCCCCTTTGCCTCCAACACCTGATAATTACATCTTTCAATTAAATGAACTCTCTCCCTGTCCAAGTTCTTATAAATTAACTCAAAGTGATGCATCTTTGTGGGATGCCAAATCTTCCTTCTGCCAAAATCTGTGCAAGCTCCCAGGCCCTCACAGTGCTGGAGAGTCTTAGACAGAGATATCACAGGAGGTTGCAGTCCTGGTGTCACAGCAGCCCAGCTCTGGGTCACTGCCACCTGCTGAGACCAGGGCCCTGAGCTCTGCATCTCATGTCCCTGCGAAATGAGGGACGACAAAAGACCCTGGATGATCCCAGGCAATCAGCTGCCACTGTGGGAAAAGAGAGAGAAGGGTGCAGGGGTGTTCCTCAAGCCCTGCCCTTTGCTTGGACTTCTCACTGCAAAGTCTGGAGCTCCTTTGACTCAGGTCACAGCTTTCATGTGACTGCTTAGAGATGAGAGCCTGAGGGAGGTGGTGGAGTGATGGATTCTGCTTTCTGGGGGGATCCACGCCAGTATGGACAGTTGGTTACAGCAAAGGCACTTGCTGTGGCACGGGACATGTATCAGGGCACCTGCCACTGTGCTGAGGCTAATTACCATATTTCCCACTTGGTTTGGGTACAGAGGTGCACTGAGATGTGCATTCAATTTCTTGATGAGCTCACATGAGGTAGAGAGGACTGGTAAGTTGCTGTCTCCTCCTGGTGCTTCAATGGCTCCCAGTTCTACCCCATTTCATCTTTTTCAGCGTGGGGAAAATCCAGACATGAAATGGGGTCTCCTGCTCTAATCCAGTTTGGTGCCTACACAGACCTTCCCAGCTGGAGAAGGCAGGCTGAGTGTAGGGAGAGGGGCTGCAGGTGGAGATCCCACCTCAGCAGGGTGAATGTGACAAAACCAAGCAACTGCTTCATTCTCTTTCTATTCTCCCCTTCCCTTAAGTAATCAAGTGCCAGCAGTGCAGGCTAAAGCTGGGTCTTTATAAGCTTGCAATAAATCCACCCAGCTTTTCTAAAGCACAGCAGGCAGCTGATGCAATCACATAATTCAGCCCAAGTCATGGGACAATGGCTGGGAAGGCTGAGGATGGATTTTCCTCTGAAACCCACACGGACTCATATTCCCACTTGCGCACTCTCACGCCATCCCAATTAAGGCAATTAGCAGTGACCAAGGGCAACTGCAAAGCTCCAATTAAAGCAGCACAAAGGCTAACATGATCTACAGTGTCATGGAGAAGGTTTGGAACACGCTTCCCCCTACAGCCACTTCCTGGCAGATTAAAGGGTTTGTGCACTCTCTATTGTCCCCTCCCAGACCCCCTGTAACCTCCTCTCCTTCACTAAGCCCACACGTTAATCTCCATCTCTGTACCTCCCCATTAATTTGCCCCCTGTCAGGGGTCTCGGGGGAAGATTGTGGCTTTTCTCCTATCATTCTGTCCCACTCCATCTGTAGGCTGCAGCAGCAGTGCCCTATTCCCCTTCACCCCCTTAGGGATGGCCAGAGCGTGCTTTAGGCTTCAGTGACCTGTTCCTAGCTGGGACTGGTGCTAGGCTCTGTTTTTGCTCTCTGCACTGGCAGGCTGTGAGAGGAAGGAATGGAAACAAGAGCACTGCACATAAGCAAGGGCTGAGAGTGGCACAGACTGTCTTTCAAACAGCATGGGGACACGAGCACACCTGGCTGTCCCAGCCACTGGTTCAGACCCAGCAGAGATGGTAAGAGGGGAGAGTGATTGGGTGACAGGTGACAGTGGTGGGTGACAGTGGTCAGCCCCTGGCATCTCCCAGCAGCCTGAGCTGGATGTTCAGGTCAGATCCTGAGACAGGTTCCCTTTGGTTCCTGGTGGACCTCTACTTACCTGGCAAAAGCCACCAGGACATTTAGTGCTAATTGGTGTCCTCGTTAGCAGTCACTGCTGCAAAGTCACTTGTGGAATAGCCCCAACCAGTGAAGCTTTTCCTTAAAGGTGAGGGCTCCAATTAAGGGTTGACAGGCAGTCGGGGTAAGATGTTTGCTATCCTGCCTGGAGGAGATGTAGGATTTTCAGGGCTAGAGCTCAGAAACCTTCCACATATTCCTTTAAAAAAACATCCTTTGGTTTGGGTATGGTTGTGAGGGAGAAAATCAAATGGTGTATTTGATACAGAAAAAATCTTTTTGTGGTTCTTTCACCTTTTGGCTGTGCTTTTGCTTTCTGTTTTAGGTTTCCTTGTGTGTTAGCACTGAGGATAAAACCCATGAAAACCCTTTCTTAATGTTTTTGCTTTGTCCCGAGTAACACAGACAAAGGACCTGTCATGAGCTGCTAGAATGGAAATTAATTTTAAAAGCATCATCATTTATCACTTTTATAGGAAAAAAATGAGAAACCAGTGAGATTACAGCAATTGTGGCAGAAATTTCCTGCACAAGAATAATCAAAAGTTATTTGCAAAAGGGTAATGACACAAAAGTACTCAAAAGAAATTCCAGGCAAAAAGCCCAAGGCCCTGAAGCTTTGGTTGAGGTTGAACATTTGCCTCTCTCATTTTGGACCACCCAAAAGTCAGGCCCTGGCAGTGTGATGGTTATTTGTAGGCAGCTGAGAGAGACAGGTGTGTTTAGAAGGCAGCTCTGGATCAACACCTGGTGCCTGAGCCAGATGGGAAGGATGGCTTCCCCCACGAGGCTGGAAGGAGCTCCTACAGAAAAAACTTTGATTTTCAGCAGCATCAGTAACAGCAGTAATAATATTGCTGGCAAATGCAGCTTCCCATGGCTGAAATGGGGGTCAAAGCAGGGGCAAGGCAGGCCATGGAATCATGGAACCCTTTGGGCTGGGGGCTCCAGCTGGGGATGGTTCAAACAGCACCAAAGCCCCACAAACACTCCTGCTCTGGCTGCAGGGACCAGGAGCAGCCCGTGGGTGCCTCCTTTGTGCTGAGTTGCCACCTGGAGAGGTGATGCTGGGTGTTTCAGCCCTGACTGGGCAGGAGCCTCATTTCACACCTCTGATCGAGGCTGCCACTCCAGAGGAGCTCATTAAATCGAGCACAACAGAGCTGCTGCTTCCTTTACTTGCTTACTTTTTTCCCCCTTCATGGAATGAATTAAAGGCCTCACATTCCTCATCCCTTCTTTCTACTAGAATTTTATCTCTCTCCAGTCTTCCCTCTCCTCTCACTCTCCTGCTTCCCTCACTTGCTCCCTCCAGGAAGTCAGCTAATTATTTCCTGAATGCCCCCAGTGTTATTTTGCCTTGAGAACCTCTCCTGCTGGGACTTCTCACACACTTATGATTCTCTATGTGACAAAAGGTTTCTCAGTTTAGCTTTGAATGGGTGTTTATTTTCTACATTTAGTCCTCTTGCCTCATCATCTGCACTTGGGCTGAGAATAGAAACTTCACTTGACATTATCTAAACCATTATCAATTAAATCCCTTCTTAACTGCCCTTTTTTTCCCCCCTAGGCTGTGTGAGTTTGAGGTTTTTGCTCTTCTCTTTCCCTCCTGCACACCTTGCATTCGTAGATAAAGCCCTTTGCCCTTCTACTCTAACTTTCCAAACACAACACACTTTTATTTTTGCTGTTGTTGTTGTTTAATGTCACTGCAGTGAGCAGACAGAAACACGGGAATTTATTTCACATTGTAAAGTCAGTGTTCCCTCTTTGACCTTGTGCAGACATCAGAATATCTGCCCTGTGCCCTGGGGGATCTCCAGCTGGGGATGGAGAATGTGCTGCTGCTGAGTCAGGTGAGTGGTCCCATGGCCTGAAGTGACCGTGGCCACTGAGCTAGAGCAGTTCTGAAGCCAGACTGAGGGATGGTAACTCCTGAGTTTACCCAAATATTTCCAGACTGTCTCCCATATATTCCCAGTGGCTACATCCAGAGGATGTGTGAAGACAGCAAAGAAAAGCAAAGATGTCTCAGGATCACAGGATGGGTCAGGTTGGAAGGCACCACAGCAGGGCCATCTGGCCCAAAGTCACTGCTCCAGCAGGCTCATCCCAGAGCACAGGATTGTGTCTGCACAGTTCTGGGATATCTCCAGTGGGTGAGTGAAACTTTCTCCCCTTTCCAGCCCCCCTGCACTGTAAGGCTAGCCCAGTCTTGGGTATTCTGAAGAGGGAAGAAGTTCCAGAAGCCAGACGAGATAACAGAGGCTCAGTTTCCAGATGTTTATTCTCCGGGAGAAGGAGGAAAAAGAGGAAGAATAATGGCGGTGTGGGGGTTTTATCTGGGGTCTGGGAGGTGGGAGTTATCTGGCCCCAGGCCAATGGGATACAGATAGGTATAAGGTTCAATCTAACAGTCACAGCTCTAGGGGGTCTCAGAGGTTCTTAGGATGGGTCAAACCATTCTCTAGGGAAACGCAGCAGGCGAGACTCCACACCCTCTCTGGGCAGCCTGTTCAGTTTTAACTGCACAGGGAAGTCGTTCCTCATGTTCAGGTGGAATAAAATAACATCCCAGTTTCCACAGAAAGCATCCAGCTCACAGGAAAGAGCTGCTGTGGGTGGAGGAATGCCAGAGCTAATTATGAAATGGGGGTGATTAAGGGCAAAAATGCCTCTGGCAAGGTGTCTCTGAGGGGAAAATGTTGGGGGTGAAACAGTGACACAAATATATGGATTTATTATTCTTATGGAATGATTTGTGTCTTTTTTTGACTTAATCTCCCACCCCCCCGAACAAAACCCATGCAGAATTACAGCCCTGTGAGTAGAAGACATACGGGTCACATCCTTCTGACCCACATGTCCTTGTCACAACTGGAGACATGCCAAGCTTAAAACAAGCTACAGACACTTAACCTAACCAGAATAATTCTGCAACAGCTCATAAAACATCAAACAAACACAGAGAGTTTTAAAAGTACCAGAAATGTATGACCTGGCACTTTTTTTTTTTTTTTTTTTTAAATTTGAGCCATCCCCAGCTTTGCAGATCCAAAGGGCTGGAGAAAACACAGGTAAGCAGCTGAACTCCAAACCTGCAGCTCTCTGGGAGTTTGTCTTCAGGAAATGGCACAAGCAAAAGCATTAATTGTTTGCTGTTTCAACTCTTTTCTTTGTTGGATCAGCTGTTAATTCAAGGCCTGTGGCCATGTCATAACTGTTTTTATTGAGCTGTTTCAAACCCAAGTCCCAGCGAACCTGTTTGTCATTCAGGCAGAGAAGGAGACTGCTCCCAGCTCTGCAGAGGCTGCTCAGCCAGCTCAGAGCACCCTGAAATCTATCAGTGCTAATTAAGGCTCACTTAAATGCTCCCAGGCTGCCCTTGCTGGTTTGAGACGCAGAGTGGCATGTGAAAGCCCTTCTGCTTGGCTCCTGACAGGAACAAAAGCAAACATCAGGCCCTGCTGTGACCTCCATTTACGAGACTCATTTACTGCACTGAAGGCATCAACTTCTGGGAAATCAAATGGACAAATTAGTTTTGAACCCCTACTGGTTAAGATGGACTTCTCACTGGGACAGTGCTCCTGCTTGTCTGGCTAAATATTTCCTTAATCCTCGTGTCCGTGGAGTTTCCTCAGGGAGGGGTGGATGAGTTTGCTGTCAGAAGGAGGTCTGGGAGCAGGGAGGTGGCAGCTTTCCAAGTGCCCCTGGTCCCTGACACTGGGTGGGTACCAGCTGTCATGGAACTAAAACCCCGTGGCTGTTTTTAACGAGCATTAATCATTTTATTTAAGCAAAGGCAGAATGCTGTGCCCTGACCCACTATTGCGCTGCCTTTTGCACGGTGACAGGAGATCTCCATGCAGAGATGCTTTAAGTGATGTGCCCCATGTCTCATCCCATGATTTGTGTTCATCTCCATAAACTCAAATTTATCTTTGGGGAGTGAAGGGGATTCTAACTAATCCCTGTTCTCAGCTCTGTAAGACTCCAAGACCATCTGTCTGTTCTCAGTCAAGTCTACCCAAATCCCCTTCTCAGTGGGCACAAAGCCACCTGAGGATCCCTTCCTTCCAAGGTTCAGCCCAGCCATAGCTGCTCCCCATGTGGACTAGCTGTTGGAAAATGTGTGTAGAAAACTGGGAGCCTTCACAAACAAAAACATCCTGCCAGGAATAACAACCCATTTCATTTGTCACCCATGGGATCCTTTAGTCCTTGTGGCAGAAATATTTCCTGCTCCACATCTGCCCCACTGCAGACTGTGCTCCTTTTCCTGCATTTCTCTCTTAATCTCCCTGAGACTCCAGTGCCTATCTTGTTATGAAATATTTATATTTTCCATTCCTCTGGCATATGGTTCTTGGAGCCTCCTCCTGTCTTTTGAGGGGAATCTGAATTTATTGAACACTTCTCCTGTTGGTTTATGTCTGGGTTCCATCGTCAGTGGCTGGAAGAAAGAGCTGCAGGAAGTGGGCCATGCTCTGGGACCTCTCTGCTGCCTCTTGGGGACCCACAGTTCCCTCAGGGGACAGCAGTGAGGACTCTGAACCACTTAGTGGCACAAACCACTCAGCACTGCAGGATGCTCTGAAACAACTCTTCCAGTGAATCCCCATCCTCAGGGGTAGACAGAATTTTCCTTCTCAGACTGCACAGTCCACAGCCAGTGGTGTAGATAACTCATTTGTGGAATGCTCTCAAACCTCAGTAACCTTTATGGTTTCTGAGTCAAAGGGACCTTCTCCTCCATGTAGCACAGTGCTCTCCACCAGGTGAGCAGGAGCCCTTGATGGACCTTTCCTTCTTGACTTGCTGGCTGGGGATGCTCTGAGGAGGAACAGGGTTTGCACTAACGGGAGGCCTCACAGCCACACCACATATGGGTCCTGTCAGTCTGCTCCAGATGGGTGATGAGAAGAAGACAAGGTCAAACTGAGTCCAGAGCCCTCTCAGGAGCACTCTGAAGTTCTGTTTTTCAGCTGTTGGCAGAAGCCACCTGGAGGATGGCAATGTGGTTTCTAAGGTTGTGCACAGGATGCAGAGAGCTCAGGTTTTGGAGAACACTATTGCCACTGAGAATCACAGCAAGAAAGTGGATGAGATGAATTGACTTCATATCTGTGAATAACATCTCTATAAATACTGCCAGATGTTTTCCACGAGCCCTGCTGACATGGCAGTGAGGTTAGGGGAACCAGCTCCCCCCACCACTTCTGCTCCCAGCTTAAGCCCAGAGGCCAAACCAAACTTTGGGGCTCCCTGTGCTCTTCCAGCCCCCCTCTAATTGCACAGGAAGGATCACTGGGGTTGCTCATGTGTGGGAAGGATCCACAGCCCCAAAGAGCACAGTCTGTTCGTGCACACAGTGAATTATGACACAGACCCCAAAGTGCTCTCATGAGCTCTCCTCTCCTACATGGAGACCTAGCCCGAGCCAGGATGGAGCATGAGGGAAGCAGATGGCAGCCTGGCAGAGTGATTAAAGCCCTAGATATCTGTTTTAATAAATTGCCCACCCAGCAGATCAAACACTGCAATAGTCAGTCCTGGTCTGTGCTGTCAGCAAGCACAGCATTATTTACAGCACTGGGCAAATGCCACGCTCCTCCCTGTGCTGCACATTGTCAGGACAGGCTGAGTTGTGAGTTGGGATGGAGAAGAGACCTGTGGATTTTGTCTGTCACCCCGAGAAGGTGTCACTGGGTACCACAGCTGAGGTAAAGCACCTTGCAGTGGGATTCTGTGAAGGAAATAGGCAAAGGCTGAGCTTCTGCCTCATGAAGATAAATGTGTAGATTTACACATATCTTTCTAAAAGATAAATTTAGACCTGAAGACAAGTGCAATTTCTATCCACTTTATCTCCTGCTCCCCTCTTCCCTTTCACCCCATCTCAATATCCCCAAACAGCCCTTTCTGTGCAAGGCAGTGCAAAATCAAGGCCTTTCTGTAGTGTCCCACTTATGTCTCACTCCTCTCCTCTTTGCTGGGATATTGGCAGAGGAGTTGCCTTGGATTTGCTCTGTTAGCAGGACTCCTGTCTGCGTATCTGGTACAGTTAAGCAGGCTCAACCCAAGAGGAGCTGTGTGAGTGCTGATGCCAGGCCCTGCATTCATCACCTGGATGGAGCATGGTGCTCTTCTGCCTCACTTTTACTTCTCTTGAGACTTCCCAGATGCAGGCCTGGAAATCATCTTCTCCCAGTCCTTTCCCAGAGGAGGAACTAGTCAGAGAGGTGCTGGTAGAGCAGGACATGCTCCCATGCAGAAAAGGGGCACTTTTTCCTGAACAAGATCCTGGTGTTAGTGGGATAAGGAATCCTGAAGATACAAGAACCACTGAGTCCTGGTTTCTCAGACACTGACTGGCTTTGGTTTCTAATAAAGTATAAATTCCTGCTGGAGCTTTTGGGACTTTTAATACAGTGCTGCTGACAAAGAGTCTCTGAGCCAGGCATGACTTAGGAGCAATGGCTTTGAAGGTAGTGCTGAGCATGAAATCCAGGGAGAAGCCTCTCCTTAGGGCATCTTGCTGGCAGAACTCAGTGTCTAAAAGCAGAAACCTCTGTGACTGGAGAAAAAAACAGAGCCAGGATTTTCATCCAGTGTTTCCTAGAGGGAAACATGTGCTGTGCTGGGTGAGGTTCATAGAAAGGGAGTGCAGCCTGTCCAGAGTGCCCTGGATTTACAGCCCATGCACAGAGATGAGCACATCAGCCCAGGTCCCGTTCACCTGCCCTGCCTGGGAGGGGTTGCTGAGCACATTGGGGTTTCTGCCTGACCCCACACACATCAGGGATGCAGCACCCCTTCCACTGAGAAGAATATTAGAGAATGGGCCATGCAGCCAGAGCCTTCCCTGAGGATTATTTTTAGAACAGATCAACCTTCCCAACTAAACGCTTGTCAAATCCTATGCCTTTCTTCAAAAACTCCAGGTGCAAACAAAACACTGGGAATTTTTTGGCTGGGAGCAAGCACAGAAGGCTTAGATGGTTGTTTTGAGGCCAGCTGTGATTTCTTTTCCCCATTCATTCATAACTGCTGCAAACAGTGAGAACCATTGGAGAATACAGGAGCAACCAATGCTTGGGTCTATGCCCTGCACCTCAGCTCTGTGTCCAGGGAAATCTTGGGAAAGTTTCCAAGCCATGGTTATTTATATTCCCCACCTCTGGTCCTGAACTTTTTCTGTGTGCTGGTAATAATATCCCAGTACTAAACTGTACTTTCTGTGGGCATCATTTGCATGGCTGAACAGCTGTGAGCCTCTCTGCACCGCCTGCCTGCCATATTGCATAGATAATAACAGCTAATCCATATTAATTATAAATACACAAATCGGCTCCTAAATAAGGCAAAGTTCTGTGAGTGATTCAAACCAGTGGGTGCCAAGAAATGTTAGTGTTACTCCTGACACCTCATCCTCTGGCTGTCATGTCATGAATAAAGAAGAGCCCCCAGCACAAGTTAAGGATGGCATCTGAGCTTTAATAGCCTGCAGCCACTGCCATCAGCCCTGCGGCGCTGTTTTCATCACATCTCACCAGCTAAACTGCCCTGGGTCACTAACAAACCTCTGCGGAGAAACAGCCGCAGGAAGTGGGTCCGCAATTATTATTCACTACCTGGCGCTTGTCGGCGGCGGATCTACGCTGGAATAACCCCACCTTGTGGTGCTGGTGGGCTCTGGCTGACCTGGCTGGGGAGAAAACACTCATTTCCATCCTCTTTGGATTTGAAGCCCCCTAAGGCTTTGCCTGCTGGAGGTAGAAGTCTAAAATAAGCCCTTGCAGTTGGCTCACTTTCCTCTGCTGGCTTTCTCAGCTCTCCCAGAGAAAGCCTGTGGATGCCTCAGCATCTATAATCCAGGCTGAAAATTCCTGATATTAAACACAAAACCCATTCTCTAGCATGTGTTGTCATTCCTTCTCTTCTACCTCCTCACTGAGGAATTTGGTGTCACTCCTGTTATTTTCCATTTTGGCTCTTTAATGTCTTCTCCCCAGCCTGCCCTTCACAATTTCAGATGGGCAAGATTTTCTTTCCTCCACTCTGTGCTGTGGAATTTCCTCATGGAAAGGGTGGGCAGGCCTTGGGAAGAGCTGCCCAAGGAGTTCCCATCCCTGGAAGTGTCCGAGGAAGTCCTGGACGTGGCACTCAGTGCTCTGAGCCGGCGACAAGGTGGGGATCAGTCACAGATTGGACCTGATGATCTTGGAGGCATTTTCCAACCTTCAATAATTCTATGATTCTATGATAATGCAGCTGTCAAAAAGGTCCCATGTTTCTTTCTCACATTTCTTTTTTTTTTTTTTGCATTTCTGTGTAATGGCTGAAAACTTTCTAGGGCAGTTTTAGATGTTGTATGAACAGGACAACGTGTGAAAAGCAAAAACAACATAAATGGCAAAACTCTCAGCTATTTTTCTTCAGAATTATACTGTCCTGCTTCCCCTCCAGGCACATTAGTAAAAATGCCAATGAGCTCTTACCTGCAGGCAAACCAGGATCTTTGTAAACTGTCCAGCACAAATGGGGCTTTGATTGGAAAAATAACTTCATCACAATATTACTCAAGCTGGGGATAGCAATTTTTGTTTTCATGATGGCTAAAAATGACCATGCTTGCCCTTCCCCCTGCAAATTATGATGTCTTTTCCTTAACAGCATTGATTTCCTTTAACATTTCAACCAAAAGAAAAAAGTAGGAAGAGTAATTTCTGGAGAGTCAAGCCACTGAAAAAGCCTAATTGTTTGCAATATAGATGATCACAGGACTCAGGGAACCTTCTTAGAGATTTCATTTCATTATAGACACCCTTTCTTACAGATTTCAAGAGGCAGATTTTCAAGAAGAAAGAAACTTAGAAAATGTTGAAGATCCAGGCAGTTTAGCCAAGTTTTGTACCAAAGAACCTCAAACCTGTGGTTGCCCTGTACATACAAATATTAGCAGTATATTGAAACCTTAGCCTATTTTCTCCTCTCTAACAGGTTTTCTGGGCTTTTTTTGTTTTGTCTGTGTGTTTATTTTTCTACTGCATGATTATTATTTGGACTGAAATATTGGTTTTATGGAAAATAACCCCAAAAAAGTCACAAGGACAGGGATAATAATTGCGGGTTGTCTCAGACCCTGGTGCAGACTGTGGCTAAATCCAGAGCTTTAAACCCATCTCACAGAAATTTTTAGTTAATAGATTTTGATTCTCCCCTCACCCCCTCCCACATGTTCAAGGTACAAAGCAGAGAATTCATTTGGGAATGATATATTGCAGGGAGAGGTGGTGCCAATGCCTCCCAGGCTCCATCCTGAAATCAGATCCATGCCTGTGGCTGCTCTTTGCCTCTCCTTCCCTTCCTCCCACACCAAAAGTCCTACAGGAAATCTTGGCAGAGCCTTCCCACAGTTCCTGGGCAGGAAAATCCCTTTTCCTGTGAAGGTGGGTGAGGGATTTGGAGGGGAGCACAGCCGTGATGCTGCACACTGTGCTGTGGCAGATCTGCAGCAGAGCTGTGGGGCAAGGGCACATTAATTACATCAGAGGGAAATCTAGAGCTGGAGCTTTGAAAATGAGATCAGGAGGATTACTAGGAAAATAATCAGCAGGAAGCAATCTTACCTTGGAGGAAAAAAAAAGAGCAGGAGAACACAGGTAGGAATTTTCCAGTGCTGGTTCCTAACTTGCAATAATGAACTGGACACATGTTGCATAAAACCTCTTCAGAGTGTCCTTGTTTCTTTCAGAGGTGTGTGCACTAATAAAGTGAAAAAAAAAAAAAAAAAAAGGATGGTGTTACAGTGTGTTTAGTGCTGTTTTTCTCCTTAAAAAGGAGTTTGACTCCTGTCAGCCTTGTCTGGGAGCCAGTAGAGGGAGACAAGCCTCTGAGCTTAATCCAGGCCTGTTTCCTCCTCTCCAACAACTTCTCCAGTTCTTTTTTATTTCCTGTTTTTTTTTTTTCCCTTCTGCATTATTATTATTTGGACTGAGATACTGTTTTATGAAAAATAGCTCTAAACGACCCTCACCTTGCAGTTACAGAGAGGATTAGATTAAAAATGCTGCAGGGAGATTTGGGTGAGCGAACACATGGCAACAATCCTCCTGTGGCAATAACACAAGGAGCAGATTGGCCCAGGTAGGGGCTGGGAATGCTCTGTGTGTTTTTCTGGGTGGGAAAGCCTTGAATCCATGTTTGGGTAGAGGCTTATCCCAAGTCCTGGTTTGATGGCACAAGTGCAGGCATCAGGTTTCTCAGGATCTGGTGTAAAATCACAGATTGGATCCATAAAACACCCCTTTTTCCTGGCTCACAGCAGCTGTAGCACAGTCAGAGCAGGAATGGGGTGCTGGGGTGGTGTGGAAATTGCCAGGAGCTGCTGGCACTGTGTACAATGACCCTGGAGAGGCATGGCATGGCATGGCATGGCCCAGTTTCAGCCCAAAGCTCTGTAAATTTTTTTTATTTTTCAAACCTTTTTCTGTGCTCCTGAAGGAGTGGAGGGTGGGGGTGTGGGAGATGTGCACAGCAGTGTTGCAGGGTGTGATGTGGCCTCTGCAAGGACAGGCAGTGCCAGAAGCCACAATTCCCATGCAGCCAGGCTGGAATTGGCACTTGTAGCGAGCAGGTGCCTGCAGCATGGTGGAGGGGGTGCACAGACAGGTATTCAGTGCTCATTATCCCCCAAAAACCTCTCTGAGGGTTAGTCAGTGTGGCCACAAGCAGCTGCAAGTGGGATGTGCTTCCTCTGAAAATCCACAGACACATCATCCTCCTGCATCAGCAGGTGGAACTCTTTAGGAGCGGGTGGTCGTGGCACCTGTGTGTCCCTGGTGTCCCTGTGTGTCTCTCTGTGTGTCTCTGGGATCTCTGTCTGTCCCTCTGTGTGTCCCTATGTGTTCCTGTGTGTCTCTGTGTCCCCCTGTGTGTTTCTGGTGTCTCTCTGTGTGTTCCTCTGTGTGTCTGGTGTCTCTGTGTGTCCCTCTATGTGTCCCTGTGTGTCACATGAAGCCCCTTTGAGCCTTTGTTCATTTGTGTGAGCTGGGGATCAGCAGTTTTCAGATTGGGCACCTCATGTGGATTTTGGCTGTGCTGCCTCTGAGTGCTGAGCAGAAATCTGAGCAGATAAGGCTGGGGAGCAGTTGGGAGCCCAACACAACCAGGGACAACAAAGGATGAAAGGGACCAAGCAAACGAAACAAGCTTTTTGAAGTGCTTGCAGAAGCAGCCCTTCACTATATTTAGTGAACCTCACGACTCCAGCAGAACAAAACTGTCGTCACTGGAGGGAAAAGAGGAGAAGTTGCCCTGAATGAAAATAATCCAGAGATCAGCACAGAGTAAGAGTGAGTGAGAATGCTGGATGGAGAGGACAGCGTTTTACAGGATCTCTGTGCCTGCCACCCACTAAAGTCAGCCCACTTGCTCCCCTTGGCTCTGTCAGTGGAGCCTGGGGAGCACTGGGCACGCTGGGCTGGCAGTGCCAGGGCAGCTGGACAGGGCCAGGCCCACCCAGGTGCTGCCACAGGGGACAGGCTGCAGGGCCAGAAGCTCCTGCAGTCCCAAGAGGTTTTCCCTTTTGTAACTTTGCTCTCTGAGCATGCTGCCCTCGGCCTCCCTAGCTCTGGAGAGGGAGTAAGCAGAGAAGCCTGGAAGATCCTGCCAGGAGCCTACCTCAGCTGTAGGCAGGAGAATAAAATCCAGCCTTGCTTTGGCTGCCTTTGAGGGTGCAAATTTGATGAAATGAACCTGGACAAATGCCTGCTTCATCTTTATCTGCTCCTCAGGGGTGTTTGCATGGCAGCCCGAGGGCTTCTGCTACCTTCAAACATTGTATTATCAATTACCCTAATTAGAGCTTGGCACCTGCCTGACACCAAGTAATTTTCATTAATTTTTAACCTTTTTCATGCCAGAGAAGCCAACACTCAGAGACGCTTTCTCCCAAAGCACAGCAGAACAGGAGAAAAAATCAAAAAGCAAGGCAAAAGCAAGCAAGGTTAATGCCAGTTTGATTGGTGGCTGGCTGAGGAGGCTGAAGGTTGTTCTCCACCAGTGCCTGCACAGCAAGGACCTGTGTTTGCATGGCTGCTGTTAAGTAAAAGTGAGATGGTCAGAGCCTCACCTTGTGGATTTAATCACTTCTGTGCCTCGGTGCCACACAGAGCCTTGGCAGCCACATCTCCTCCTTCCCTCGCTGGGCACCTCCCTGCCTTCATGTCACTGTGAGAATGAGAGAGAAGACAGGCAGGTAACCATGAGCTTGAATTTGTTTTCCAGAAGCATGCAGACAGCCAGCTTCAATCATGGAAGTGCCTGCATGGTTTTAAAACAAAAAGGGGCAGCAACACTGGCAAAGGAAGCTCATTTTGAGATAACTAATTATGACAGCCAGACCAATTTATCCATGATGATTTCAGGATGTGCTATTGTGCCATCACCTCCCCCTCATTAATGGGTTTATCTGTCCAAGCCCACCATGACTGGTATCAGTTTCTCGAGGTTGGGATTGAAGGCAGGTGAGACAGCAGTCTGTGTTCAGACTCAGGTGTTTATTGTTTCTTATCAGTGAAACAGCCTCACAACCATGAGTTTGGCAGCTTTTCATTAGCAAGGCACACAATGGCCAACTATCTCTTGTTGCAAGGTCTTTTAAGACTAAACTACCCAATTAAGAAAGGACACTTAGATTATTTTCCCTTTTAACCCAATAACTGACCACTCAAAGCCCGCAGNGGGTCTGTGCCTTTCAGCACAGAAAGTCTAAAATTCTCAGCATCCAGGGTTCCTATAGACTGGGAGGGATTATCATCCTCCTGGCAGGTGGGGAGGGAAGGGACACCACACAGTGCAACCACAGCCAGGCAGGAAGGGAAAACCCAGGAGCCTTGACTCCACAGCACAGATCTCTCGGGGCTCTCCAGGTCAAAGATCACTTATTCCAAGCACAGCAGTTGTGCTGCCTCTCCTCAGCTGCAAACAGGAGTTAAAAATGTACCTGAGCTCAGCTTGTAGCCTTGCCCAGGGAGGAGGTGTTTGTGTTTGGGAGGGTGTTTGCTTCTGTGTGTGTGTGAGAGAGTTTGGAGAGGGTGATGAAGGAGATTACTTTGGAGTATCAGGTTATTTTCCCTGCTCTAGGTTGTAATCAGATTTTCCACACTTTTGGAGGCCCCTGATTGTTTATGGTCACCTCCTGGGGGCTCTGACTGAGCAAACCAAGGAGGGCCATGCTGGGAAGCTCTGTGTGCCTGTTCCTAAAGCCCATGGGTGGATGGGCTGCTTCAGAGCAGAAATCAGGAGCTTTGAACACCTCCTTGAGGTATTTGATGCCTCTGATGTGTTGGCCATGTAGGCTGCAGAGCAAAGTCTAAACTCAAGCCCTGGCATCTTGGGAATCTCCTTGTATTTTCCATGCTGCTGTTGTGTTGGGTGTGTGCTGCAGCCCTGGAAAGACACACAGACCTCTGAAAATGTCTGTTGAGGAAGAGGTTTTCCACAGAAGCTATAAAACTTTCATGACACCTCCATTGTGCTGTAAATCCTTAGCAGGAGTTGATAACAGTGCATGAATTTTTAATGTAACATTTATAAATGGTTATTAAAACTATCCTTAAAGTAAAGTGTCAGTTTATTTTTAATTAACTGTTGGCTATTTAAGCTCCTGATGGCCCCAGGGCAGATCAACAATCTAACAAGTTAATATTCCAGATTAACCCTGCAGCTGCTGCCTCTTTGCATGAGGAGGATGAAGATGAGTTCACAGGATCAACAACAAGTGGTTATTTCTCACTCACTGAAGAGAAATATCATCATTTCCTGGAATAGGCTTCCTTGGTGCTCAGTTTAAGAAGTTTTAGAAGCTGTGGAGGGATTTATTTCCTGAATATTGAACAGATACAGACATATAGCAGAGCTAGGTGATTCTTCTTTGGGAAAAAAAGAGTATTTACATGGTACTGGTGAGAAGAAATTTCCATTGAAATCAATGAGTTTGGATCAAGCATTTCCAATTGCATCAATTGCAATTTCAGGCCCCCAACATACAAAGAGCAGCAGCACCGTGTGATTTGTGAATTTAGGCTTGGTTGTAAATGTTGCAATTGACTGAGAAATTAAAAGTTTGGCAGTGTGAAACATGTGCCTCTTTATTTAGCAAAGTATTTTTGATAAATTTTATCATCAATGACCAGTGTGGAAAGTATGAGGAGAAAACTGATCTAGAATATTAATTAATTCCTATAACATAAATTTTTTAACTGACCATTTTTAAGGTGTCAAATTAAATTATTCTCCAGCATGCAACATGCGTTTTGCATTTGTCATTGTAATTGAAATTAGTCACGGAGTTGACAGATTTTAGAGATATTATCTTTTTCTGTAATTGTTGCTATTGTCCATGAGAAGCCCCTGTGGTTATCCTTTGAAAATGAAGGTCAAGCCAAAACATCTCCACAAAGCAGTTTGGTTTCAGTGCTACTGACATCCTAAAAAGGGTCAGTTCATAACATTATCATAAATGATAATTATTAGCCCAAGTCTGCCACACAGAATCATTTCTGGTGACAACAAGAGCTGGCACCAGAGGAGTTTGGGTTATTATTGTGCTCCAGAGTGGTGAAGTCCTGGGACATTTCTTTGCTTCTTTTTTTTCCTTTTACCCAGCTCAGTTATACTCAGGGCTCTTTGTGCCGAAGTCTTTCTGGAGGTGGGAACTCGTGCAGCTGAACTTTGCATTGCTGTGTCCCCTGAGCCAGCAGCGAAAGGTCGGAGATTCCAGACAGCGCCTCAGAGCTTGTTTCACTCTGATTTATCAGGAGCTGCGCCTGGGTGACACCAGGGGTAGGTCCCAAAAGCTGGAGAGCCTGGATATTTTGCTGAGTGCAGTGAAACTGGGCTCTCCCTTCATCCCCAGTTCACTTTTGCTGCCTCTGCCATCACCATCTCTCCCAGCCTCTGCCCCTTCCTGCCTGTTGAGTCTCTCAAGGTAAGCCAGGTCTCTCTGGGCAAATAAGAATTATTTAAAGTTATATAGTTTTTCTGATTTTTTTCCCCCCCTGCTTTCCCAGGTGATCAGCCTGTGCGTTGGGAAAACATGAAATCCAGATCTTTGGAGCATGCAGAGCAACAGGAGCGCCACGAGCAGCAACACCGTCGGTAAATGCCGCTCAACGCTGCAGAGCTTCCTGGAGATTAAAGGAATCTTGGAAATGTCATTGCCCTGACCAAATGAGATAATTTGTATCTTCTGTCACTGGAATCAAATCCTCTTTTTTTTTTTTTTTTTTTTTTTTTATTAATTTTCCAGTGGGGGGGGGGGGGGG
>VXBC01012582.1:1437-91212 GCA_013399945.1 Ploceus nigricollis | reverse complement strand
GATTTCATGGCTAATCCAGCTGCGCCATGGAAATGATGGCTGGGTAATTGTGCTCTCTAAATGAACTTGACTCGATGGTTGGTGTCAGGTTTTGTTAAGTGCCCTGGGCCAATGGAGACTAATTAGGAATGCATTAAATATTAAAGCTCTCTGACATTGGGGCATTGATGGTGACAGAAGAAAAGAAATCCCATAACCTAATCTGCACCCAACAGGAGTAATTTATGTTCCCTTCTTTTAGCAAAGAAAAATCCAATTATTTGGCCTGCTGGAAAAATATATTTAAAGGAAAAGTTAATTTAGAAAGGGAAAAAATATATATTAAAAATCATACAGGTGCTGTCAACACAGTCTGTGAGTGTCACTTCCTCTGCAGTTTTGGTCTTGTTAACAGGAAAAATATTTCCCTTTGGTGAGGCTGTTAACTGGTTTTGCCATCCCAGCAGTGGAAGGCAGGAGTGGAATATTGTATTTTCCTTCTTCTGTGGTCAGGTCAGCTGGATATAAGAAAGGATGGTCATCAGGGGATGCTCGTGGCCATGCAGGGAGTGTGGGCAGTGTTGGTGGCTGTGCCCTGGGGCTTTGGGGTGCTCCCATGTGGAAGGGGAGCAGTGCAGTGTGAGGGCTGCAGGACAGGTGAGTTAATGTAGGGCACCTCCGGGGTGAGGCTTGTACAAAGCTCTCAGAAATTCCAGCAATTAAACTCTGTTCCCATGTCTCTACCAGGAGCCAGCCCGCACAGCTCCACCTCCATCTCCACACTTCTCTCTACCTACCAGTTTCCAGGGCAATTTTGTCTGACCTTTAGTTAAATGTCCTGCTCTCCCAGGCAGCTCATTTCTGCTGGTCTGTCTACTTATGCAATCTAATCAAACCCAGAATGGAATATAATCAGCCTTATCCTGTAACAGCGACTTGCACAAACACCCGGCTCCGTCTGCTGCCCTGTCTGTGCCTCTGCCTCAGCTCATCTGTCCCTCTCAGCCTGTCACTGCAGGTTTAGCCTGTTCTGGAGAGATCTGGAAGAAATTGCTGGTGGGATATCCAAACCCCCAGATCCTGTGAGGGCAGGAAAGAGAAAGGTGCACACAGGTGAGCAAATAGATCCTGCAGCACCCAGGGATGCCTGTGCCACCTGTCCACACAAACGCACCTGGAGCCTTTCTCCATCCTCTTATCCTCTTTTCTCCCCCATTTCCAACAAGACAAAAAAGGTCTGTTCATCTAGGGAATTATGGAAGACCATTTTCTAAAGGAACTTGGTTGCCACGGGTTACCAGATGCTTATCTGCCACCGGTGTGCTCTTGCTAACTGCAGCCCTTGCAGGGAGAGGCTAAAGAGGGAAAGCCAGGATAGCTGGGAACATCAGAGCACTCCAGGGACTAGCAGGGAGTGTGTTCTCCACACACCAGCTTTTCCAGGGCCTGGAGTTTCTTGTGCCATTGCCTCCAGAGTCCCTCAGCAGCTGGGGTTTGCAGCACTGAATAGAAAGTTGGTTTGGAACTTCCTTTGCAGTGGGAGCAGGGGAGGGTAGATTGGAGATGAGAAGGTGAAGTATCTGAAGTGCCCAGAGAAAGAATGTGGGGATTTTTCATTTGAATAGCTGGATTAGTCTGAAATGGTCAGGGAATGTGGGAAGAAAGATCCTGCTGTACAGAGCAGTGCTGCTCTGTGTCTGTGCTGCACTTTGCATTCATGTGATGCTTCCAAGCAGGACTGGTGCAGAGAGAAGAAAGTTTACCCAGGAGTTTTCTGGGAAGAATATTCCTGTTTATAACAGGCAGAGCACTAAAGGAACCCAGTCTGGGAGAGGAGGCAGAGAGGACTTGGACAGAAGGGGGCCCTGTGATAGACAAATGGACAAATAGTCAGTGCTCCCCTTCATTTGAGCATCTCCTGGTGTCCTCATCTGTGCAGCCCCATGTCCTTAGGGGGTCCCTGATGCTGGGCTCTCCCCCTTCCCTGCAGTCCTTCCTGAGCTGATCAGCATTACAGAGCTATCCATAATCCCCATTTCCCCTCATTCCTGGTACAAACCTACTCCTTTGCCCCATATTTTCAATCCTGTGGGTCCCCAAATCCTTTTTTCTCCATGGTCTATCCCAACCCTGGGAATTTCTGAGCCCCCTTGGTCCTGCAGCCCTCAGTCCCTGCTGCAATCTCAGCCTCTCCATCAGCACAGGGAGAGCACTTTGCTACTACAATAATGAGCAAGAAAGAAGCTAAAAACAATACTTTACATTTCAAATAACTCCTGACACATCCCTTGTCTTTCCCTAACAGAATGACAAGTGACTTTATCCTGAAAGAGAAGGCAGCCTCCTGGAGCTGTCTACACTGTCAGAGAAAATAATTTGTAAATTCTCTGACTACCTCTGTCACTGTTCGACTTTTCCATGCTTTTCATTTCTCCCTCCCTCAAAAGTCCCTTTATGTGCTATTTCCCAAAGTGCTGCACTTACTTTGAATGTTTTCAGCCAAAAGCAAACTCCTTCTCATCTAAAGGTAGGAAGAAAAAAAAATCCCTTCCCAAAATGAATTAACAACGCTGCTGCCTCTCTCTCTGGTCCCTGCATCTGCATCATGTGTAAGACGTGAACTTTAAAAATAACCAGGTCTTTATGACTTATTTAAAAAAAAAAAAAAAGAAAAATGCTAATGAGGGAGAAAGACACACAGAAATCCTGAAAGGAGGATTTGTTCAGGGCAAGAATAACTAAAATATTTACTAATGAGAGGGAGAAGAGAAAGTAATTTAAAAGATTTAAAATAGTTTTGTGTGGTTTTTTTTTTTATTCATGCTTCCTTTCATTTTCATTACATACTTCAATATTTGCCTACTTTTCCAGCAAAAGATTTACCTCAAGTGCGTACAAATTATCTGGCATTTGGTTAAGGACAATATGTCTAATTATGTCTCTAAAGACCTGAAATATTTTTAACTTAAGCTAAAAGTCAAACCAAAAAAAAAAAAAAAAAGGAGTAAAATTAATAATCCTTTTAAAATTCATTCCCATGATCGTAGCTGTACAGAACACCTCAATGCCAAAGATTAAACCAAGGGAAATATGAGAGCAGGGAGGAAAAAGAGAGAGAAAATAGAATTGCCCACATTATGCCCTGATTTAACCTTCTCTGGAGACTTGGGAAACCTTGTGTTAATTGTCTGGTTGTGGGTGATGTTTTTGGGTGATGTCTATCCCACATCTTCTGACTCCTGCTCTGCTAGGGAGTCTGTACCTGCCTGGGGAGCCAAACCCTCCGAGCTCTGCACTGATAATGAGGCTCAAACTGTGGTGATAAATAACTATTTAGTAAATAGATATTTACTGTACTTCCCCACCCCTGCTTCCCCTCAACCCGAGGAACTAATGAAACGCAATTGAGTATATGAATTATTTTCCTCTGGGGGTGAGGAGAAGGAAGGATGAGCAGCACCATCTCCAGAGGGTTGCCTGTGCTCCAGCAGTTCATCTGTGGTTTGGAGGGCAGAGTGACCCATCTTCCTGAAGAAGAAAGCACTGCCAAATAAAGAACAGATGGATCCAGTCACTAGTTATTTATTTCTACAATTAGTTGCAAGCTGTGGTCTCAGAACTTTAAGAAACTGTGGATTTCTATGAAATTCCTTCCTGCACTGGCAGCTCTGCCATGAGCTCCATTGAGCTCTGGCAATGGCAGTTTGCAGGCTGGGATGTACCAGCTGGACACACACTGCTTTGGGTTCCTTAAAGCATGATCAGAATCTTTTCTCTGGCTGGTGGAACCCATAAGAACACCAAGGACAGGTTGGTCTTGTCATGTAGAGGAGCATTTAAGTCTGAGTTAAACTCAGTTCTGTTTTCACCTTATGATGCTTCTCCCCCATCAGCTTAATTGTTCTCAGTTATTACCCCAGCCTTCTTCTTCTTCTCCTTCTCCTCCTCCTCCTCCTTCTCCTTCCCCTTCTCCTTCCCAGCAGGGTGACACTCAGACTCCTTTTAAGCAGTCAGGAGTAGTGAGGACTCACTCTGGAGTCAGGTTTTGGTGCAGGCTGTGCTCAGCTCAGCTCTGATAACCTGGTGTGTGTTGTTACAGCCCCTGTTATCTCTCCTCCCAGAGCCTGGCCTTGCCAACCCCAGCCATATCCTTAAGCCAATCTGTTCTCAAAGGTGGGATCAACAGCTCAGGGAGGAATATTTTATTTCCTTCTGGAAGTGTCAGGTAGGAAAGGCATTTGCCAGCTCATCTAGGCGTGTCTACTCTGTTTTTATTTTTTTTTTTTTTTAGATGAAAGCTGGCTGCTAAGCTGGAATTGTTAGAAAATGCAGGTCTGCAAGACAGTGGGTGAGTAAATCATTTGCTGGGTCTGTTATAAATGTGCCAAAAGCATCTCATGACAATACCTTTTAATGACACAGGAAAGTCAATAAATAGCAAAAGAAAAGACTTATGGGACAGATTTATCTATGCAAAATTTTCGTGGTATTGACTTTAAAAAGGTGTGTTCTTTACTTTTGTTTGAATGGCTTCATACAGACAAATATTAGAATAGAATTTGTTTCTCAGCTATTTAACAGTAATAACAAAACAACCCCAAACCCTAGACAAACCCAGAAACACTCCAGCTTAAACCTGAAGAAAATTATCTGCCTCTATGGGAAAGAAACTAATGAAATCCAATCAAATCTCAGCTGGAAGAACAAAGAATGGTGGCTTTGGGCATAAATCAGACGTGGAATTAATTTTGTTCTTTATTACATGCCTTAAAAATAAAAAGAGGGCACCCTACCCCTGGGAGTGCTGAACAGATTGAAATGATGTCCAGAGCCTGCCAGCTCCAGAGTTCAGGCAAACAAGACTGGTTCAAAATCAATATGAATCCTACTGGTGATAAAAATCCCCCAAAAGCACAGAGGGCACAGAATCCTTCTGCATTTATCAGTTTCCAGGGTGGGAAGAGGGATATGTGGGATACAGAAGGGAGCAGGTGAGGATGATTCAGGGTTTCCCTGAGGTCATGAGGTGCATTTTGTCAGCCACATCTTAAAAATGCTGCTGTCCCCCAGGAATCACTGGAGTGGGCCAGGCTTTTATCCCAGCACCACGGATTTGTGATGGAAATGCCAAAACCTCAGTGAAGATGGAGCTGGAACCTGGGCACAGCTGAAGTTTCACACTGCTCTTCTCTAGGCAGGACTGTCCTTGTGATGCTTCTGTTCTCAGACTAAACAGTGATGATCTCTGCTTTGTACCTGCCCAGAATTCCTCCTAAATTCATTATTGTGAGCCCACCGTGATCAACATGTGGGAAAAGAGTCTTACTCCAATTCTTCTTTTTGCTGGGTCTTCATTTTCTGTCATCACAAAAAGCAGCACAGAGATCCATCTGGAATTTCTAGCCCAGGCTTTTTTTCCTGGCTTGCAATAAAAGTTTTAATTAGATATTTATTTTAGATGAGGAAATCTAAAAAAAAAAAAAGCTGCAAAGTGAAAAAAACACTGAAATTTTAATATTTCCATTGCAACTACTTCCACTTTTGAAAATTAAAGGAAAAAAACCCCAACAAATCAAAACAGCACCAAAAGAAATGAAATATTTTGGTTTATTTTCCTAAATGTCCCTGAAATGTTTCAGTACAGTTCAGTAATAAACATCTCTTTGTATTTAGTGATGCATTCCTTGCTGGAGTTGTAGAATCCCAGCTTGCTGCAAAAATAGAATTTCAAAGAATATCCAAAAAATATCCTGGAGTGCTGCAATGAGCCTGATACACTGTGAATCACAAGTACAAGAGGAATTCCTCTCCAGAGATCTTAGCTGGAGAAGAGGTGTCCAGCTCCCAGTTTTTTATGAGGCAGTGTTTAGTGTGTCATAACTAAAATAGGTTCATTATTTTGTTTGACTGCTTTCAAGCAAAGCATTTAGGAGATTGAAACATTCAAGCCATGGTTCTATTTTTAATCAGTCTTTTTTTTCTGGCTGAAAGTTTATTCTGCGTGTTGATTTTTCCAAATAAACAAACCAACTCCAGCAAATGTAAATTTTTCCTTTGAGGAACTGCATTTTCCATTGTGTATTTCCAATTCATCCCAATGGAAAGTGCCTGAATAATTCAATAATACATAAAGAAGGTAAAAGGATGGAAGTGAAGCCTGAATGCTATTTGGCCAAAGCCCAGAATTAGGCTAGGAGGAGACAGATGAGCGTGGAGTGATGTAAACCCTCTTAAGTGAGGCCTAATGATTCACAAATGCCATGAAATGCATAGGTGGAGTCATTTGTATCCCACGCGCAGGCAGCGAGGGATTTGAAAAGTGCAGCAAAAGAATTATTGGCCTAATCAGAAAAAAAGCCAAACTCAGCTCTGTTTTATTTCACATGACTCTGGTGGAAGATGGCAGGAGCTGGGTGTCACCCTGGGGTGACCCTGACTGCTCCCAGGAGCTGTGGGGCTGAGGATGGGGCTGGAGGCTGCTGGGTGTCCTCCTGGGCAGGAGGTGATTTAAAGGTAAAGTCACTTTTGAGGCTGTCACCAGCTTTGGGGGTTTAACTGTGTCTTAGGGCATGAAGCAGAAGTTTTGTTCCTGGGAAAAACTTCTGTACCATGATCTCACTGGGGTGCAGAGGCAAGAGGGGCAGGGGCCTGGGACAATGCACAGGCACTGCTTGATCTCCCTTCCTTCCTTCCTTCCTTCCTTCCTTCCTTCCTTCCTTCTCTGGAATTCTCCACACTTTTTATTCTAAATTAATTTTCTGAGACAAGGAGAAGACGCTGCCTTAGCTTTGCCCTTGGGAGTTGCAGATCTTGATTGAAGGAATAATTTTACACCTAAATGTGCAGGTTCTGGCCAGTTTTTGACAGGTGTGTCACTTCCCATGGCCCCCAGTCAATCTCTTCCCCCTCTCTGCTTTGCCCTCTGATTGTGCCCTGCTAAATATCTCTGTGTTTGTACCTCCCCAGGAGGTCAGAGCTGCTCTGTAACCACCTCACCTGTCAGCAGCCAGCTCTCCCAGCTCTGCAGCAGGTCAGAAAGTCACAAAATCCTGAGCAGGTAGAGGAGAACTTGGGGAAACTTCTTAAAATCTGCCCCAGGAGAGAGACAGCGAAAACAGAGCAGTGGCCACTGAGAGATCCTGGACACCTTCTCCTGCCAATGTTGGCAAGAGCAGGCTCTGAAAATGCCACTGCCATGGGGGTGTCTCTGAGCCCCACCCCAAAAAATCCTCCATAACACAAAGAGAAAGCTGGAAAAGGAAACTGCTGTGATTTCTTCACTTGTAAGCAAGGCACAGATGCATAAAGTTGTTATTTACTGGGAATAAAACCTTGCCCCTGACTAATTCTTGAGGAGGTGAGAGGGACCATGGGCAGAAGTGGCTCACAGAGAAAATCTCGTGGGAGTAAACGTAAAGGACAAGACCAATGTGTCACCATTATCATATAACTGCCATGAAGTGGAGCCATCCAAATTACTTCAGGTAAAACCTGGACATGTGACATCAGCTTTGTCACCTGCTTAATCTGAGACAGAGCAGGTGGAGGTGAGACCAAGGTCATCATTTATCTTAACAAGGGAACTCTGAGCTCTGAGCTGAGCTGCACAAACACATAACCCCCTCTCTGTCTCTCTGGCCACTCTTGAGAGGCAGCTCTGCCAGCACAGAAGCTCATGTGTCAGGGCAGGAACACTGTTATCTTCTAATCAGGAGATGACAACCACAAATACCTCGGCCTGAGAGACTGCTCTGCTATCACCAGGGGTGAGCATCAACCTGCTTCACAAATAATCTAATTTAGGTGGATAACAGAGGACTTGGATGTGGGAGGTGGAATTCAGAGCCCTGTGAACAGGACAGGAATTTCTCACATGAATGCAAACCTGGTGCAGCAAAAACACACAAACTTTTTTCTCTGCTTGTGATTGAGGCAGGGAGGGAATAGGTCATCAAGCTGCTTCATATGCAAGAGATACATTAATCATTAATGGAGTATTAGTATTTAAAGTCCCCAGATCTCCCTCTAACATGCAAAATAATCCCTCCTGCCATGGATGGTTTGTTTCACCGAGTAATCCACTCATCCTGTGCTATAATCACAACAGGCACAACTTCCACAGGGACTTTTCAGTGTCAACAGACTTTGGACTGTGATGTCTTTGAGACAGAGAATTGCCTTTTTGCTGTGTTTGTGTATCTCCAGGTAAGCTGGGGAGGGGCAGCTTTTAGAAATGCCATGCACTGAGTAACTGCAGTTAGTCACTCCTCCATCCTCCTCTCTCCCTGGAGCATTCCATGTCCTTGTGTCTCTCCCAGACACATTTAAAAGAACAATTTTTCTTGTGACAAGTAAAGCAAGAAGTGTGAGCTGGTGTCTGACAGGTTCAGGGAGAAGCTCACAATGAGGCAATTAGACATGGAAAGTGCTGATTAGAAGCACCATCACCCACAGCAAGGAGAGGAAAAAATCCGAAGTAGCAAGAGGAAAAGGGAAGCGGGGAAGAAAAAAAGAAAAAATGAAGCATTTGATAAAGCAGGTTGGTATAAACACTTTGTGACTGACGAGGTCTGATACCAGGCTCTAGGACTGCTCAAACCTGCTCTGGAGGGAGCTGGGCTTGGTTACCCCTGGAGACAGGAGACTGCCCTTGATGGAAAAAGGCTTAACAGCTTTTCATTGCCACGCTGGGCTTGCCAGTCACCAGCTCCTCTGAGAGCTCCCCTCTAGCCCAGCCCAAAGCTGCTCCTGCAGCCCTTCCCACCCCTCCCTCTGGCAGCAGCAGTGACTGTGCTGCTCTGCAGATGGTCCCTGGGGACTGCTGGTGTCACACAGGTGTTCTTTGGAGGATCATGGAAAGTCAAGGAGGTAAAAAGACTTCATGCAAATCCACTCAGTGTCTCTTCGACTGCCATGGGTTGGGCAAAGGGAGCTGTGACTGTCCTGTCACCGTGGCTGTGCTGCAAGAGGTCATCAAAGGGAGGAGATGAGCCCTGGGAAGGGGCAGAGGGCTGGGGAGTGCAGCCAGGGTGCCTCCAGACATCCTGATTTCCTGGAGGGTCTTTTAAAAGGGTTCTTGCACATCCTGTAATCCTCCCTGAGGAGGCAGGGAGGGAGGGGAGGAAATAAAACAGCCCAGACCTTACTGAACCATTCTTTTTGAAACACATATTCCCCATTTTGGTTTCTCTGGTGATTTTTAGCAAACAGCTGTAGCATGAGCCTGGTGTAACCATCCTAGGGAAGGTAGAAAAGGCTGCAGAGCATCCAGATCAGATATATGTGCAGCTGGATCTGCCTCGTAGAGTGGTGACAACAAGCAGTAAAATATGAACACCATCGCAGTAATAATATCATTGTAAAAGGCATTAATCTCCAGGGCTGTCACTGCACTGGAGGGCCTGGCTCCAGCAGATTCCAGCCAAGCCTGGCTCCAGGGGCAGGGATCCTCTGATCTCCAGCTCCAGGAGCTGGCTGCACAGGGGTCTTGGTGACTCATGATGGGCCACGAGACAAAGGGCACCTGCTCTGTGTGAACTGTATATAAAATAAATGAAGCAATATTGCATCTTCCAGGACCTAAGGGAGCCCTAAAGAAACATGGAGAGGGACTATTTACAAGGGATGCAGTGGCAGGACAAGGGGGAATGGCTTCAAACTGACAGAGAGTGGGTTTGGATGGGATATTGAGAAGAAATCCTTCCCTGGGAGAGTGGGGAGGCCCTGGCATAGGGTGCCCAGAGCAGCTGTGGCTGCCCCTGGATCCCTGGCAGTGCCCAAGGCCAGGCTGGATGGGATTTGGAGCAGCCTGGGACAGGGGAAGGTGTCCCTGCCCATGGCAGGGGTGGGAATGAGATGGGCTTTGAGGGCCCTTCCAACCCAAACTGTGATTCCATGACCTAACTTATTATTCATTACCCAATTTTCATCCTTGTGCTATGCAACACTCACAACCCTTGCTGGCTGCTTGGGAAGAGCCCTTTGGAGCTTGAGCATTTAGGTGCTCATGGCAAGCCAGGGCTGGGAACAGCAGCACACAACAGCCATTTAAGGACCCAGTAAGAAAATGCTCTGCCTCTTATGGAATTTAGGTGAATGGACTGTAATTACCCAAATATTTATGGGTTCTCTTTATTGTATGAGTCACTGAGGGCTTGTGAGGGGGCAGACAATTTCCATTTTGTTTAGGGCAGAAATATCCCCAGAGACCAAGCTGATCTATGGAGCTGCCATATCAAACCCTCCTAGGAAAGGGGAAAAAAAAAAAAAAAAGATAATGCATTTATTAGTCAGCTCACATTGGACTGCTGTGTGTAGAAAAGGAGAGAACTGAACTGAAAAATGCTTTTAAAACCACAATTCCATAAGCATCTGTCTCATTTCAAGTACGGCTGGGGCCTTTCTGTCTCCTGAAAGGAAAGGAGAGGGTGAATTCAAATGATCTGTAGCTCTGGAGTGCTGAAGGGAAAAAAAAGTAATTTCCAAATAGAACTGCATCCCTGCAGACAGTGACCAGGCACAGATAACCTCCTCCAGGGAGCCACACTTCCCCCAGAGTCCCTCCCCAAACGGCTCGCTCTGTGCTCCCTTTGCTCTCCCTGAGGCTGAGATCAGAACTGTAGGAAGTAACCAGAAAGAAAACAACAATTCTTGGCCATCAGACAAGTGGAGAAAGAGAGGGAAAAGGAGAAGGTGGGTGAGTGATGTTTGTCCCCATCCATGTCCTGTTGGTTGCATTTTAGCCGCCGGTCACCTTCCCCATGAGTGCTGTGGTTTCTGCAGGACACCCTGACCCACACAGCACATGAGGGGAGCTGTGGTGGATCCCAGCACCAGCAGGACATGGGGGAGCCGTGGCACAGGCAGTGGAAATGCTCTTTGCCATGCTGGAACCTGTGCAAGGCTGTGCACAGGGCAGGGGTGCAGAAATCCCGTGTGACTGGGGCTGTGCCTGCTCCCAGTCCCACGGCTCCTGTGTCTGTTCATCTGTGAAAAGGAAGGGACTGAGGGAAAAGAGCCACAGAGAAGGCAGGAGCAGAAACTGCCCTGAAAATTCCTCTTTGTGCTTTGGATCACCACAGCACCTCAGAGTCTCTGTCCAAAACGGGGCTCTCCAGCAGCCAGAGTGGAGCAGTGCTGCCCTGAGCTGCTGGCAGGATGGTGGAGGGCAGTCCTGCTCCACAGAAAGGCTCTGCTGAGCTTGTCCCTGGCCAGGGAGTAGAAGCCCAACCTTGGGTGAGGCCACAGCTCAGGACAGGCTCCTTCTGCCATGGAGCATCCCCAGTGCTGTCCCCACTCAGCTCTGCTGTCCCCGGGCTGGGTGGCCTGGGAGGGGCAGGGGAGGAGGAGCACGCAGGGCACAGCACGGTGCCAGCAGGACCTGCGTGGGTGAGGAACAGTGAGTCTGGTGCTGTTGAATCTGAGGATCAACATGAGAAGGAAATGGAGAATAAAGAGCAGTAAATGAGCTGGATTAGAGGAGCTGTTTTACATAGCCCTTCATTTAATCCTTTGCTTTCCTTTCATTGTTTAATTGGTTTAGCTCTTGTACTGTTAATGCTGCAGGCAGAGAGAGCCAACCTCCTCTTTCCTTCTCTTTTCCTGCCTTTCCTTTCCTCTCTTTACATCTCACTATCTAATCCCATTTCTCTCTTTCTCCCTCCATTTCTGTCTCTATTCCTTGTTCTCATTCCTCCAGCCTCTCTCTCTCTCTCTTCAGGCCCCATATTACTCAAGCAGCTTTTGTTCGTGCTGTCAACTGCATCAGCCTGTAAGTGAAATGGTACTGTAAGTGAAGTTAAAAGTATTTCTATGGTGGGATATTTAATCATTTGAATCCTTGATAGGAGCAGCTCTTTTTATTTTCACTAGCTATAAATCCAGGCTCTATCTAATCTCTGATCTCGACGAGGAGAGAATTAACCAACGGAGTGTGTGACTAGAAAGGAGAAGGCTGGAGAGAAGGGACCACTTTATCTAAGTGTGGAGTGGAGCAGCATAGGAATAAGGCAAGGAGCCATTCCCAGCTCCCTGCCACTCTTCTCACTTCCTTTCCTTGAGCCTACCTTCGTTCCCCTCCCCAGACACTCCAGCATATTGAAAATGCCATTTTCCATTTGCAGCTCTTTCTTTTCCCCCTTCAGCGAGTCACTCAGCCCATGATGGTGGGGAGGAGTTGTGTCTCTCACTGCAGAGCCCTGGATTTTAGTCCATCTCCAGCTTGCACTGCTCTGGATTGGAATGGCTGCAGGTGTGATGGCACCTGTGGGCCTAACCCAGCCTCGAGGGGACCTATGCCAAGTTTGGGATCTCGAGGTGACCCTTCCTCTGCTCTGCTCCAGGAGCTGCTTGTACAAATGGATTATTCACCTTTTCCTCTTCACCTGAGTCTGCTTAGAGCAGGTAAGAGCCTCCCATGCTGTCACCTCTCCAAAGCACAGGGCCAAGTGCCTTTCTTCAGACACATTCCCAGGACTCCTCTGTGCAGTGAAGCCACTCATCCTATGCTCTAAGTTAAATCTTTTAATGTAAAGCTCTGGATGAAGGTCATTTCTCAACATCTTCCCTTCTTCAGCCCTTTGTTTCCCCTCCAGGTGTGTGGGGTGAGCCCTAGAGCTCATTCCCTTTTCCATAATTCTGTTGCTGGTACACAGCACATCTCCATCAGCTAACGAGGAGAATGGGGAGATGATCAGAAATGTTCTGACTGATTTGGGACTCTCCTATTTTTCCTCTCAGAACGTGGTGGTTTGGTGAAAGCAAAGCATTCTGCTGAGATGTGGTGATTGCTGTGGAGCCCCTGACAGACCAGGATCAGCTCTGGAAACTTTCCTGCTGGTTTGCAGGCATACAGGTTATGAGGAAAAAGGAAATTGTCCACAACTGTTGGAATCTGTTAGGAGAGAGGGAAGTTCAGTGGCAGGATTGCATCCAGATCTTCTGGAAGAACTACATATTTCTGTCTCCTTAGGGCTGGGATTGGACCACCAAGTGAAGGCAGCAGCCATGTACATCAAGGCAGGCATCAAACACAGAATCCTACAAGGTTTGGGTCAGAAGGGACCTTAAAAATCATCTCATTCCCCCCCTGCCATGGGCAGGGACACCTTCCACTATCCCAGGCTGCTCCAAGCCCTGTCCAGCCTGGCCTTGGGCACTGCCAGGGATCCAGGAGCTGCCACAGCTGCTCTGGGCAGAAACAGTAGGAAAAGGTGTGTGGAGCCTGGGTGGGTTGTCCATACATTGCCTAAGCCTTGCCAACAATTTAAGCTCTCTTAAACCCCCAGTCCAAGAGCTCTAAGCAGAGAACTGCAGTCTGATGGCTCCATTAGGGCATCAATATTCACCTTGAGAATTTGTCTGAAGGATGAAAAGGGCTACAGGTGCTCAACATCTTGGCTGCATTTCCTTGCAGGAAAAATCCAGGCTACCCTTTCTCCTCCTCCCTCTCCCTTGCAATTCTCCAGCACTTCTCTTTTATGTCTGTGGCCTGCTTGTTTGCAAAGTCACCACAGGAATTACGGCTTGCCAAGGAAATGCAGGAACTCTGATGACTCCAGGGTTAGGTTCCCCCTCCTCCTCACTTTCCGGAGGTGCTGGGAGCCATGGCTGGTGCTGGGCAGTGCTCTGCAAAAGTGGACAATCAGTCAGTGTCACTGGGAGGGGAGGAAGCAGGGGGGATGCCGAGTTTGCACAGAGTCCTGGTTGCACAGTGAGATTCACACAGCTGTGCTGCTCCCAGTGTAAGCACGGACAGCCCCATTCATCACCGGCCTCCCTTCCTCAGCACACGTCCAGGGGAGAGGGATGATTTAGTGCCTGCAGCTGGAACAAGCACTAAGTTTCTCTAAAACAGCAACATTTAAGAATTGGGGATGTTTTGCATGTGTGTTTTGTGGTTCTGGGCAGAAGGGAGGAGGCAATGCCAGGAGCTGGGAGCTGCAGAGGAGGGGAGGCCTGGCAGGGAATCATCAGATTTCTGCTCCTCTCACATCTTCCACTCACAGGGATCTGCATAACACTGGCACTATGGATCTTCAGTTGTGGAGCAGGGTCACCCAAGGATGCTTGAAATCTGTGGGAGAGGGGTATCAGGAAAAACAATAAATGAAGGGGATGGAGGAACAGGAGCCAGCATGGATGGAATTGATCAACAGGCATGGAAGGGTGCACTGAGACTGAGGAGTGAGGGGCAATGGTCCCATGAAGTGAGCAGTGTGAGCAGTGCTGGACCCCTCCCCAGGGATCCATCCCTGCAGGCCTGCCCCCAGGCAGGGCAGTTTCCCCCTGTCAGTGGTTTCCTCAGTCTTTCCTGCCAAAGGGGTCCCTTCTCCTCACAGCAGAGATGCCAGTACCCCAAGGGATGGGAATATGGACCTTGGGTTACTGGGGGTGTTTGCTGCAGAGGTGCTGGGAGCTGAGGGCTGGGCAAGGCTGCAGAGGGGGCAGGGAGGGTGCAGACTGTGTGACAGAGAAGGGCTCCCTGAGGATCTGAGTGAGGGAGGAAGGGTGGGCACCATGACACTGGGAATACTGAGGGTCTGAAATGAATAAAAATTGAGGAAGCCTTTTCTCCATCACTGAGCTGCTCCTAACCCTTGTCATCCCCCCAGGAGTGAATCTGCTCTCCTTTGGTGGCTGCAGCCTCTGAGCAGACAGCAGATGAAGGAAATGGAGAGAGGGCAGCCCTTATCTTTTCATCCAGCAGCAGATTTACTCCTGCCATGCTGGGTCACTGTGCCGAGACTGGCTGTCCCTGCCCATGCCTGGCTGTCACTTGTGTCCATCTTGCAGGCACGTTTCCATCCTGTGTGTGGTTTGCTCAGCCTGTGCTAATTATGCCCTTGACATATGCAGCAGAAGTGCCTATGTCTATAACAGCACGGAGGTGAGGGAGGTTAATTAACTCGGAGGAAGGAAGCTGAGTGTCCCCACATCACACCCCCTTCCATCTGCATTAGTTTTGAAGCCTGAAGACACTGTTTAACCAAACACAGCCCACGACTCGCTAACTTTCCTGATTCCTGCCTTCCTTCCCTGGAGCACTAATGTGCCTGGGATGGATGGCTCCCCACCTAATGAAAAGCCTCACAGAAACAATGGCCTTGCCAGAGGAGATCGTGCCTCATTCACAGGTGGGTTTTCCAGGGAGTGCAGGCAGGATGCTGCTGTGGATGAGGCACTGGCACTTCCCTGCCTGCTCTGGCTGCAGTGATCCTCACTGCACCCACTGCAATGGGATTTGCTGTAGAAGATGCACAACAGCATCCCCAGCCTGGGGGTTCCTCCTCCTGGGGCTCCCAGACCATGTCAGCAGCCTCTGCTGCTGTCAACCACAAGCAAAGACCTCCCAGATTTTCCTTCCCTTCCTGGCCAGGAACAGGACTTGCATGTCATGCAACTACAGCACAGAGCAGCTGCCCTGCCCTTCCCCAATTCAGGGAAGCGTCCTTGGAGCTGGGCTTGGGGCAAGGCTGTTTTCACTACTCTAAATATGCCTCACTTAGGGGATTCCTGCAGTCACATACCACCTGAGAGGTACCAAAACCCTTGTAGGCAATCACACACATAAATACAACATGCATGTGCCTGGGTCAAGCTGCACGTGTGTTTCTTGGAGATTAAATCTGAGAGGCTGAGTGGCAGCTGCTTGGCCCCTGACTTTTTCTTCTGTTAACACACAGCCTTGAAGGACTCGCTGTCCTTCTTCTTCCTCACCCCTCTGCACAGCCCTCCCCCCTGCACACTCTGTCTCTCAGGGCTGTAAATCCTTTGCAGCGAGGCTGCTGCCTCTCTGTTTGCACAGCACCTTTTGCAGTGGGGCTTTCAGGTGCTGCTGGAATATAAACAGCAATACAGCTATAATTATAAACCCTGTGAGGAGATGGGCAGCACAAGCCACAGGTTTGTGTCTCAATCAGGAGACTCCACAGGGGCCCCTTTGTCAGTGCAGCCCCATTTTTGTATCCATTGGGCAGCTGCTAAGAGAAGCCAGTTATGCTCCTTTCTTTCCACTCTCAATAATTGCAGGTTTCACAGGAAAAGTGGCCTTGGAGTAGAAATTTTAGAAAGGTTTTAAAAGATTTTATTAGAAAGGATTTGGTTCCTGTGCAATTATTAGTTTAACAAGGCAGTTTGCTCACCCCCTGCACTAGAAATGTTATTGATCACACTGCATTTATAGAGGGAGCAAGAGGCTGGCTCTGTGCTTCTCTGTAATAGGTACTCTGGCATATATTCATATTTACACACTTCCAAATGAATGCATGCACAGATGTGTCCAGCTGTAGATATGAACACACACACAGAGCCCGTGGGTGGAAAAGGCTGATAGGTATGGAATGTATGGGTTTGTCTGTCCCCTTGGAGTGTGTCCATCTTATTCACTGATGGCAACTGGGGGACATGGTCTGGGGGTTTGGGGAGCAGACATCCCGCAGGCCCTGCTCAAACAGCAGGGAAGAGCTGCTCTGTGTCCTGGTCACAGTTTTGGTCATCTCTGCCTGGAAAGACTCGAGTGACACAGTCCAGGGTTAGGTCTGGAATCCTGCACAGGGAAAAGCTCAAGTTTGTGGCCAGATGATGAGTTATTACCCACAAAGCAGAGAGAGCAGAGCTGTAAAGATCCAGAGTGCCTGAAATCTTGCAGTGACAAGTGCCATGTGCAACAATTATTGTTATTTCTTGCATTAGCAAATTTTGCTGCTGCTCATGATCTTCATTTTCATCAGGAAGGGTTCTGGAGCAAGTGTTTGCTTCAAGCCAGCAGGATCTTGAAAATTACTTTAAACACCTGAGCCTTCTCAAAACCCATCCTTGCCCCAGCTGTCAACCTGGTTCTGATTTCCTGACCAGAGCCTTATCCAGTGAGTGCCTGGTGCTCCCAGCACTGTGTCTTTCCCCTCTGGATGGCAGCCTGGTACCAGCAGCCCATCTCAAAGGCTGCTCCAGGCACTGCATGGTAGAGACAGGAGGGAAAAAGCAACTTAGGATAAAATTCTCAGCTGCTGGCTGGTGCCAAACCAGCTCCTTTTGCAAAACAGCACAACTGGTCCAGGCATAATAAATGAACACTGTGTCCCTTGTCATCTGAAACCTGGAATAATGCAGAGATGGAAGGAGCAAATCCTGTTAAACCTTTGTACCCTGGGCACCCCTGGGATGTGCTGGAGCAGAGTGGGGAAGGGAAGGCAGCAGCACCCTCCTCTCCTCAGGTTAATCTCCCTTTCCACATTGCCCAAAAGTTATCCCACTCTCAGCTCAGGGAGGTTTAAATTTACATCCCCCCAGCCCACCTGCTGTCCAAAAGCTGGACTAAGGAATCTGAAATACATAGAAAATCAGAGTGGAGAACAACAAACTGAAGCTGCTGGTGCCCTGATGCACAGCCAGATTCTTGAGATATGTTTAATTTAGAGGTTTGCTGCCTTCAACTTCAACATGTACTGCTATGATTGCCTGAGTTCAGAGGCTTCCCCAAGCCAGGGTCACAAAATCAGAGACAGCTCCTGCCTCTCACTCTGTTTGTAGCTTGGAGGTTTCATGGTGTTCACGTGGCTCACAGGGTCCTTGAGTGCCCATCACACCCCAAAAACCTCCACGCCTTTCCACAGGGAACAAGTTTGGTGTGAAACAACTGGAGATGAGCAGAGAAAAGATATTTTCATTCACATTTTCACCAGTGTGAGGTTCCCCTTGGATGGCTCCGGGACTCTGATTTAGATGCACAACAGCATGTCAGTGTATACAGTATATACAGTGTATACAGACAGGCTTCATATTTTTTTTTAGCAATGCAGGAGACATTTCAAATTTGTGCTGTTGCTGGGCTCAAACGTGCAGCTCAGCTTGGCTGTGCAGAGGCAGGAGTGAGGCTGGAGGCAGCACTTTGCCCAGCCAATCCATTTCTCTCCCTTTTCATGGCAGTGGGGATTTTTCTTCACACCCGTGTGCCTTTCCCTCCCGGTGCTCACACACCTCTCCTGCAGCAAATGACTCAGTGTGTTTACAGAGAAGGAGAGTTAATAGAAACCAGGCAGAATTCGAGCCTCTCTGGGACTGCTTTACACACTGACAAAATCATTCTTCCCTCCCACGTTAAATATTCATGACACTCAGATTTTTAGATACAAAGGTACATTTTGTTACTAAATGTGTTGATCCAGAATAGGCTCCTCAGCACAGGGAGTTTTCCACCCATTTTCAGAGGGGAAAAAAAAAAAAAAACCAAGCAGGGAATGTGCCCTGAAAGCAATGCAGTCTGACTTCATTTCCATCATGTCTCTTTTGGGGGTTGTTTTGATTCGGGAGCAATTTTGCCAAGATATTTATGGCCTGAACTGCTATTTGTACAATGTTGTGCTTTTGTGTACACGTGAGTGTGTGTCCCTTGTACAAATAACACGTCAACAGCTCCGTGCTTTCCACCCTGTACTTAAGCCCATGAAACAAGATGCTTTAACAAAAGCCCCATATATTACTGCCATTCTGAATATTTGTAATTTTGAGACAATATTTACATAGCCTGCTCAGACTAAGCTCCTGGGCCCGCTGACAGATCACAGGCAGCTGAAAGCACAATGTGTGTGCTGCAGTTTAGTGCTAAGCAGGGAAAGGGAAAAAAAAACCCAAACAAAAAATACAAGCAAGATAAAAAAGAGCAGACTTATGTATTAACAGACACATAAAGCAAACAGCAGAGAGAGAATCAGGTAGAAAATCAAATTGTACACAGCAGTGCTGGAAGGGAATTTTGCAGTGGAGCTTCCAGAGAGGTGTTTGGAAGTGGGGCATCATCTGTGCCCACCTCTCCACCTTTTTATTGCAAGCTGAAAGCAAGGTTTTCCCAGGAACTCAACTCCAGATTTGAGGTAAGATAAATTTTCCCCAATGAAAATATCACTAAATTTAAAAAACCCCAAACAGCCAAAAAACCAAAGCAGAAATTTGGTCCTCTGGTCTTTTCTGTTAAATTTGTTCTTGTTTACAAGCACAGCAATGTTACAAGTTCACTTTGGTTTCATTCTGTGGAATTGATCTTTGAGTACACAGGGAACAAATTGAGATACTGCAAAAACCTGTAAAAAATATATCCATAGTTCCCTTTTCCTTTTTAAAGGAAAAAGCTGTGTGGGGATGCAGCCGTGGCTGTGGGAAGCTGGCAGTGGTGTGTGCCACGTACCAGATCCTGTCCCCAAACCTGAGGAGCTGCTTCCCATGTCTGGAATGGCAATGCCAGCATCCACCTTGTCTTCTCTTCTTCCTGAGATATTAAAATAACCCTCACTAATTGCCCTTTCCCTTGAGTTTGTTCAGCATCTGATTACTGAGCCATTCATGCAAGGAGTCGGACCAGAGGTGCCTCCTCAGCCACCCAGAGCTCTCCACTAAATAACCCTTGCTGTTTCATGGGATTTGTCCCCTCCTTTTGTGCCAATATATAGTTTTGTGGCCTTATTTTGGTGGTATCTGGCACACACAGAGTGCACATTTAATTTATGGAGCCAGGAATTAGGGTGTGACTTTGGGAAGCAGAAATGATGAGTGAATGGATGGCAGCCTGAACACCTTCAGAGCCAGCCTAACCAGAACTGGAGCTGAGCAAAACATTTAAACAGGGCTGGGGGCAGAGCCTCAAATTCCTGCTGTCCATTGGGGAAGATCCACCAAGCTGCAGTGCCAGATCAGCTGGGTGGGAAAGGTCCTCATGGCCCACACCACAGAAACCACAATCAAATTAGCACTAATTGGAAATTGCAGCTGAGAGACCAAAGACTGAATGGGCCGTGAAGACTGAACTCCACATTTTCCTCAGGGTGCTCAAATCAGCACTAAAATCACTTGCATTAAAACAAGAATAACTATTATTTTGCAAGTTCTTGGATATTTTAAAATGTGTGATTCAGCCATATTACACATCATGCAGGAATGGTGTTTTATCAATGTTATGCATTTGCAGAGTGGTGGAAAGCCCTGGTTTGAAGTCTTGTAGCAGATGCTGCACAAAGTCAGGATTTCTTTTAAAATCACCTCACAGCCCACAGGCGCTGCTGGTTGTGCCTCACACTAACAATGGGTGTTTTACAGCTTCCATCAAATGTGGTTTAAAAGAGAATATCCCCACCAGGTGAGGCTACAAAAAGAGTTTCCCAGTAGCTGTCTGGCCTTCTCTTCATAGTCCCCAGGCTTACACGAGGAGGGCATGACCCCTGTGAAAGAAGACAAAAGACTTTTGCAGACACAGGGGTTTGATTTGAGCTGAATTCCTGCTCAATGGAGTCCTCAGCAGTTTACTGGGTTGTTTATTGGCTCTAAACCATCTCCCTGTGTTTGAGACACATCTTTCAGGAGCCTTTGAGTCTCATCTCCACACACCCTTGTTGAAAGCCTCACTGAGCATTTATTTTCAGTGGGCTGCCATCGCTGGCCAAAAAAGGTGAATCTTATTTCTACTTTGATTTCCTCTGGCTTTCTCCTCCAACCCTGCATTCCCTGTGTGCCTCTTTCTGGGTGTCTGCCAGTCTGTATTTGTCCCTGTGACTGTGCTCCCACACCAAAATCTGCCATGTCCCTTCCTTCACACTTCAGATCTGCCCTGTAGGAGGCTGTATCCCCTCTAACATGCACAGCTTCCATGGCCCTCATCCCAGACTATGCTCTCAACCCTCTCCCTAATGCCAGCTCATCTCAAACCTTGGGAGAGGTTTCCAGTCCTGTTTCCTCTCTTCCTTGCCGTGATAAATGTTGGTTTTGCAATAGCACCACACTCATGCTTCTTCTGAATGCTCTGCTGGCATTCCCTTGTCCTGGGAAGTGCCTGATATACTCATACCAGAGCTGCTGAGCTGCAAGTTACTCCCATGAACATCATTGATGGGTCCATTTCCAGAGGGAAAAGCAGTGGATCTGTCCTAACCTACAGAGAGAGCAATGAAACTGGCTCCTGGATGAGGGAGCTTCCACTGTAAGTGGGAGCAGAGACAAAATGAACTCATTACTGCTTTCACCCAGTGCCAGGCATTAAAAGAATTTAACTGGTTTAGTGCAATTGGCCTATTTTTGTTATGTATTTGGGCTTCATGATGGACGAGTCGTTAAAAAATAAATACAGAAGTAATGATGGTAGCAATCACAGAAAGCAATTCTCAGATATAATAAAGGGTCTCCTGGATGTGTACAGCCTGTGCTCCACTATTGATTTCTTCCTTTCTTTATTGCACTTCACTCCTCTCTGTTCACCCAAGCCCCAGCCCTCGTGCTGCACAGCCTGCCAGCCAACCACAGCCATGAATTATTAACACGAAGGAGACCTTTAATTGGATGAGCTGCAATTAATAATTCATTGGAGGTGCTTGCAGAGAGAGGGAGGGAGGGAAGGCAGGCGAGGTGCCGATGCTGAGAATTGGGCCCACACTGTGGGAGCAAGAGGGAAGCTGGGATGTTCCAGCTGGAGCCCCAGAGGGTTGCTGTGTGCCTGGCTGCAGGAGGAGAGAGGCACAGCGAGGAGAGACCTGCCCAGAGAGTGAGAGATGCTTTTGGAGGTGTGACCTCCCCCTCGCAGCCGGCGCTCCCAGCACGCCGGATCCGTGGCACCGTGCCTGGAGCTGGCAACATGAGGAGCACACAGCAGGGCACAGAGCTCAGCTGTGAGCCCATCTCACACCTGTGCCTCCAGTGCTCTCTGCAGCAGCCCCAGAATCCCATCCCAGTCCTGATTTCCTTCCCTGCAGATGACCCAGAGGCAGAGTGGGGTGGGCAAGTGGGAGTGAAGCCGCTCTGCTCGTTGTACCAACAGTCCCTCTGCTTCCAGGCTCCAAAACCAAATTAATATCCTCAGCCACACACAGCCTTGCTGGTTTCCAGCTGACAAGTAAGGCCACAGATCATTAATGTTAATTAATATTTACATTACAGTTGTGCCTGGAGGGCTCCATTCAGGTCTCTGTGGTGTGATGCATCCTACAAACATATTGAGGATGGGGTCCCCTCTTGTGCTGCTCAGTCCACAGACATATCCAGAGACACGTTCCTCTGCCTGGAAACAGCCTTTCCCTTTTGCTTTTCATAACCTGTGATTTTTACAGCTTCAGTAAAGGAGCCTGGATGGCTATTAAAGAAAAAATGAAGAAAAGAAAATAGGAAAAACAAAGCAAGATTTAGTGCTGGTAGAAGTGGTAGGAACAACAATTTCATACCAATTCCTTTGCTGAGCCTCGAATGTGTGGATAAGAGGCAAAACAGCCCTGGCATGCAAAGAGCACTGTTTGAGACTTGGACAAGATACTGGGTCATTCAGCCTGACTCCTTCCTCAGCATCCCTCACCAGGGTTCAGTGAGTGCTCCTGTTCTGAGCCAAGGAGCAGAAGGTGTGTGATTGAAGCCTGGCTTCCAGAGGCTCATCCCACGCCTTCATGATTTCCTTCTGCCAGAAGAGTGGCAAACCTGCTTCCCCATTTGTGGAGAGTGAGATCTCTGCCCTCTGGGACCAGGCTGGGCAGGGACACACGGAATCACAGATCCATAGGATGTCCCAGCTTGGAAGTGACTCATAGCACACACAGGAATTGATCCCAGTTTCCCCATGTGGCTGAAGTCATGGGGATAACCACAATCAACAGTGACCATTCCACTTCTGCAGCAGCTCTGCTGAGTGCACGAAGCTGTGCTTTTCCTCTCAGAAAAAAAAAAAAAAACAACAACAAAACAGGCAAATCTGGTTTGTGGCGTTGATTTTCTCTCCAGGAATCAACTTGGAACTTCTTTCCTCAGCCTTGGCCAATCACTATTGCTTGGTCCAATCTGTGCATCTTCCCCACACTCTCTTGTGTCTTTAATTAACCTATATTGTACCTCCAAGCTCAGGCTTGAAGCCAGAGTAATAAATGATTTGCATAGTCTTGTGAGTACAGATATGCTCTAAATCCCAAACCTTCCACTCCTGGCTCCTTCTGAAACAGAGGCAAGCATGGCAACATCTGTATTGCAGCTGAGCTGCTCCATTAGCAAGTTGGGAAGGTGGGGCCAGGCTTTCACCTCTTCCATCTGCTGTGGGGATGTAACGAGGCTTTGATTCACTGAGGGGCTCATTCTTCAATGAGAAATACCTGGGAGTTTGTGCATCTGCCAGGAGCCTGTAAGATAAACAGGGACTTAAATCCTCTCCTGAACCCAAATGTAAACAAATCCATGACCCTGCCAGGCTCTAAGGATCAAGCCTGGCACAGAGTTCTTATCTGTCCCAAAGGGGCTAAGTAATACCACAGATTTTAGTTTGTAAGCTGGCCCCGAGGGCAGACCAGCCTGGATTCTGTGAATATGAGCATGAGAAAAACCTTGCTCTTCATTGCCTCTGATTTTCCTGTTCCTTCAAGAATCAAAGATATTTTCATTTTAATTCTTTTAGAATTACTGACCATACAGCTGAACAATTTAGTCAGAAGATACCCCCAAGCTATAAAATTTCCCAGTTCCATGATTTTTTGAATATTTAATACAACAAGATCTACTGTGTAGAAACCTGAAGCCTGGAAGAAGAGGTTGAGAATTAGGAATTTGAGACTGATTTTATTTTTATTTTTAATTGTTTTTTTATTGTTATTATTGAAATAATTTAATCTCCTCGTGTCTCAGTTTCCCCAGATGTCCAAGTGCCATCAGAAAGTCAGGACCATCCTTGGAGTGGGAGTTTGAGTCTTAATGAAGAGGTTCCAGGCAGAGCAAATGAGAGCTGCTGCACGGCCACTCGGAGCATTAATGTTATTACAGGAGTTCCATGGGGACCCATTCAGGATGGAGAATCATCTTAAAGGGAGATAGGGAGTCTCTCTGCTTCTGCAGGTTAACAGCTGACCTTTTAATGCTCCATCTGTACAGTCTGATCCAGTGCAAATGTTTTGATCATTTAATATGGTAAACATAGAAAGAATCTGGGAGAAAATTATGTTCTTTTAGCTGCAACCCAATATTTATTTGCTCTATTTGGCTAACTCCTGTTCCTTTTTGTGGTAAGGAGGCTCAGGCTATGCAAGGCTGGTTTAAGGATTCCCCTGAGCTACAAGTGTGGCCGCACAAACCCTTTTTCCAGTGTAAAAACTAATTAAAAAATCCTTGCCTCTGGCTGCCCTTGTGTTGCAGCTTTTCACCCCCTCACCTGTGCCTCTGTCAGGGGGCTGTGCTGCAAACCCTATCACAGAAATGATCCGTGGTTAAAACCCACAAACACCTGCCCCTCACATCCTGCTCAGTCATTTCAGGAGAGGGATCCCCTTAAAAATGCCACTGCCAAAGCAGAGCATGGATCCAAACCCCATCACCCCCTGCACTGGCCTGGAGCCCTGCTCACCTCTTGTTCTGCTCCTGGTGGGGAAATTTGCTCAGAAAAAGCAGATCTTGGTGTGTTTGTGTGCAGGAAAGGAGCACATCTCCAGAGGTGAGTTACAGGCAGCTCATGGAAAAAGATGATCCTGGGGGCATCTGCAAAGGAGCAGCAAGAGGCAAGTGCCCCAGGAATGCCTCTGCTCTGTGGGGGGATTTGTTATCTGTTACACAGGCTGCTTCCATGGCTGTTTTCCCCATCCCTATACAATATTAATGTCACTCAATAGCTGATGGTTATGAGGGAGATAAAAGCTGGAGTTTTCCTCTGGGTGACAGTGTACAGGACGTGTTCCTGATATCCAGAGAGAAGAGCTGCACTGAGCAGGTCCAGCAGGGCTGATCCTGCACAGAGTATGGCATTGTCCAAGGCAGGGGAGCTGCAGCAGCTCCAGGCTGTAGGACAGATCTCATCAGTCATGTTCAGCTTGTGGATGTGATTCCTGGTGCCATCCAAAGAAGATCTGGCAAATTGTCCTTGAGACAAGTCTGTCACCCCTGAATTGCAGGTTCACGGGGACAGAGCTGGAGCAGAGCCTTGCACAAGATCACATTTTTGATAAACAGGCCAAACTCTGAGCTCAAATCACATCAGTTCTTGCAGCAGATGATTGTAGGAACCTTCTGGGTTCTCCTCTCGCTGGGGCACCAGTCCCTGGAGCCAGATGCTGTTGAGGTGGATTGATGGATGATCACCTTGTCCTCAAAGCTGCTGATCTTTGTCCTGCACAAATACTTGAGATGAATAAGCAGTGCCAAAGAGGGTGGTGGTCACTCCCACGAGCCTCCTCTCACTGGTAGTGCCCACAGCCCATCTATGCTCCGTTGGTGCAAGAGCTAAGCAGGGCATGAAGAAGCTGCAGCAATTCGCAGAGAGAGAAGGAAAGAAAGCAAGACATTCCAGAAAGATCTCTTTCCCTCTCAGAAGCTGTAGACGCAGCAGAGAAATGGGACCATGGGGGAGGTGTCCCACCCTCTTGTAAAGCACAGCAGGGAACAGATGACACCGTGGTCCCCTAAGCAGCTTTCACTGAGCTCTGACAAGAGGAACAAATCCTCAAGGAAAACCATTTGTGTCAATTCTGGTCGAGATGTCCCACTACCTGAGGTCCAACTCGATTGGTTCCATCCTGGGAGACCACTTTCAAAGGGAAGTGGTGTAGTCCCAAAACACTCCCTGGGAAAGGGGCATGAATTGCACATACACATGCAAATGAGGAAGAAGTTTCAGCAGCACATCGTAATTCTGAATAGGGAAAAGAAAGGAAAAAAAAAAAGGAGAATTCTATCCAGTGAGGCTTCTGCAGCAGGAACAGAGTTCATTTCTCTCCAGCTCTGGGGAGTGAAATGTATTCAGCTCACACAGGCCACTTCAGCATCTTTTTTTGTTTTTTATCTTCCCGTCGTAGGAGAACGAATTTAACAATGAAATTCCGTTTCTGTTTCCTACATGTGGAATAATTAAATTTGCATCTCACTCTGTAGTTGGATCTGCTGTTTGAAGAGGAATGTATCAATTGGACATGAGCCCAATGTGTTCTGCTCTGCAAATAAGGCAGTTTGCAAAAAAACAAGGCATAATCTCTCACCCAGGCAATAATCACAGGAAAATCATCCCTCACTGACAGTTCTCTTCAGGGCTTGATTCATATTCTTGCTGGAGAAAGAGCAGGAGGGAGGGGGTGTAAGTGGAACAGACTTTTGGCATCTCCTTGTGACAACCTTCATCAGAAGCCGGGTTCTGGTGAGGGCAGGGATGTTGCTGAGCCCTCACCAGTGGCAGAGCTCTCTGATTTTCTGCAGGAGGTTTCACAACCAGGAATTGTACATCTGCTGACTCCAGACCTTTCCAAAGCCCACTGAAACCACGGGGAACATCCCTGATGGCTTTGATCAGTCTTGTGTGAGGCTGGTGGAGAGTGCTTTTCAGTGAAACCTCAGATCTTGTTCTCAGGGCTTTTGTTACCTGGAACAGAGCTGGGTGCTCAGCACTCCACATGATCAATCCTTCAGAAAAATCCATCCCTTCCAGCTCTGGTTGGCTGGATGCAAATCCTTCACTCTCCTGACCATCAAGCCTGTTCAGGTACCTTTCAATAAACAACCTCTGTCCATCCCTGCCTTCTGTGCCCACAAACAGTGAAATTCATCTGTTTTCTCTACACTGGCCACCTCCACTTCAGTATTCCCTGCCTGTGACATTTCCTTCAACCATTTTCAGGAACTGCTGCCTCCTTTTCAATCCCATCCACCATTCTTGTGTCCAGCAGGACAGAAAGAAAACACGCAGGCAGAAGGAGGAGAAGCCTCAAACTGTTGAAAAATGTTTGGATCTGGCATGGCAGGAAATGAATAGAAGTTTAATTCAATCAATCAGAGAGTCCAACTGCACCTGGCCCACTTAATCTAAAACTCCTCAGATTAAATACCTTGTTCTAAGTGGAAATTAATTGAGTTTGTCAAATGGTTCCTACTGCATTAAACACACTCTAGGTCAGGAAAACAGCAGAAATAAAAACAATACCATTTTTTTACAGTTGAAAGGCTGTTAGTGGAGCTGGCTGAAGCTTTGGATTTTCCTCTCTCCAATGCTCATTGCACAGAAACCTCTTTTTGAAAGGTCTGACTGGTTTGCTTTGGCTGTCCCAGGGGGTCTCAAACACCTGCTGTGGTCTCCTGTGTGGGTGAACACGAACTCTGCAGGGGCTCTGGACACACAAGGTCAGTGAAAAGATGATTTTTTTACTCTCAAGTTGGAGTTCTCTGTCTCGTGCTCCCTCCCTCTTGTGCTCTTGCACACTTACTCTTCCTTCTCCCACCCTCCTCCCTTCTTCCCCCCCTTTCCTTTCCATACCTGAGCTGAATCTAATGAAGATGCATAAAAAATGTTTCCATTCTGTGAAATGCAATCCATCAACACACACTTCATATATATTGTGCAGAAATGAATCCATTTCAGCCAGCAAGGCTGATAAATCAATTTAAGTAGAAGACTTTTGACAGTTTAATTCAAATTAAGTCCACTTTGTTCAATTAGAAGGTAGCTGGAGGGGTGGTGGCAGGAAACAAACAGGATTGCTAGAACAAAAACTGCATTTTTTCTCAGGCTGAAGCCACCTGTGGATCATTTTTCTTAGAGGAGGGACACAACGATACCAATTAACACACAATCAGCGACCAGCAAATTACTTGTTTTTTAAAAGCAAGTCCATGTTTTGCACAGCATTCCTGCCTCCCTTTTCCTCAGCTGCAACAGCTCTGGGAAGATTTTAAGGTGAAGGGTGAGGAGGAGGAAGGGGANGCAGAAAATGTGCTTGCCACAGAGGAGGAAGAGGTGGCTGAGGTCTGTCTTTCTGCATTCAGGGCTGATGCTTGCTGCAGCACCCTTGAAGTCCTGCTGTGGGTGTGGAGCACCCTGGAGCAACCCCAGAACTCTGGGAAAGCCCCATTCCCAGTGTCAGACACAGCCCCATGGGTCAGACCTCGCCCAGCTTTGGTTTGGCTCTCAGGCAGAGCTGGCACAGACAACTGTGAGTGCCAAGTTGGTTGCCCACACGTCTCCACCCCTGCAGTGGCACAGACAGTGTGGAAGCACAGTTTGTTTGGATTTTCTGGCTGTTCTGTGGCATTTTTCCTGCAAAACACCGACTTCCTCCGTGCTCGCAGAGGAGATGATTGCTGACAGCTCAGATCTAGGAGCTGGGGCTGCTGAAATGTGGACATCCAGCTAATGGGATTAAATTCAGCCCAGGTAGTTTCTCTGTTCTGTGAAATTTGGTGAATCAATTCAGAATTCCCAGTGATCTGGGTTAAGAGAGATGTTGACTCCCAGATGTTTTAACACCTGAGAAAGCTGTGTTTTAGTGATTATTGAGCAATACATTTAAAAAGTGAATGACAGACCTGGAAAGCAGCATCTGCTTTTTCACTTTCTAACATATTTTCTCAGCCAAACTAAGGTTTTCAAGTTCACAGTGCAAAATGTAACTGAAATTCATCCAAGTCTGCAGACTCACTAATGCTTTCTACATTCACATTGGCAAAGAACTCCCAATTCTTTTTTCCCCCAACAGTTTTGCAAAACTGAGTCCTTGTCCCTGACAGATGGAAAAACAAAGAATTTTGCAATTAGCAGGATAATGTAATTCATGGAATTTGGGTGAGGTTTTTCTTCTCCTTTCTTAGTCATAGCAGGGGAGAAAATATGGGTTTTTTTTTTTATTTTCCTTCTGACAGAGGTTTTAAAAAAATGGGAATCCTTTGAGCAGGTTGCAGAAGTAGAGCCCAGAAAGAACAGCCAGTACAGGGCAAAAATGACCAGACTGTTTCACTGAGTAATTGAGTGGATGCATCAGCTACAAGAGACATGGTGGAAATTTCCTTTCTGTTACCTCTGACTGGTACCTGACAAATCCAGGCCTCAAGAAAAGCAAAGTTTTTCATTTAGGCTTGTATAAGAACAAGAGAAGGTATTTGTGGAGGTAAATATTGCAGTTCAAAATCACTACCACAGCAAGATGTTTTCCCTGGGCAGTGTCTGCCTGGTGAAACTCAGGAGTCTAACGAAGCCCAGCGGTGCCTCCAAGTGCTGGATGGCAATTTTCTAAAATCTGCTTCTGCCAGCTGCCAGGGGAACAAGAGCAGGAGAAAACAAGAGGATGTCCAAAATATTTGTGATTCAGCATTTTCCCCCACTTATTCCTCCCCCCCCCACCTCCAAATTAGGCTGTTTGCAAAATAGACCTTGTTTTCACTGGAATTATTTTTTATTTTTCTTGTCTGTATGTGTGGGGAGGGGAAATCAGTTATCAAAGCATGGTAATTTCAACCATTTCACAGAAAGGAAAATGACTAAACAAGTGAACCCTTGGTAAAGAACTGCTTTAAGACAAGAAAATATTGTCAGGTGGAAAATTGGCTTGGTGGAGGGTGGTCAGGAAGGATGGCTGAGAGAGTGGATAAAAGAGACTTCTGGCAGAGGGGCAATGCCTTTCTTTCACTGTACACGTGTTTTTCATGCCCTTTCAGCCCTGCTCTGGCAGAACAGGGTGGCTGGGGAGGTGCAGAGATCCTGCTGGAGTGGTTCCACATCAGAGGACTCCATGTCTTGGCCCCTTGGAGAGGAGCCAGCCTGGGGGCTCCAGCTTTGTTTCCAAAGCTCTGCAGCAGGTCCCCAGCCTGGGTTTGCTGAACTTCATCCAAATGGATTTATGGCCCTTTAAATGGTGAATCACTGTGTACAACAAAGAGCAGGAGAGATTTGAGTGGTATCCAATTTAATAATTACTTGAGTAACTCAATCATTTTCAGATATGTGGTTTCAGTGTCTGCAGACCTTGAAGACATGCTTGGAGCATTTGACAGGCAAGACATCACTTTTTACTGCTCTGTTACCAACCCAGCTCTTCACAGACCTTGCACATACCTCATCCACGTCTCAAAACTTCAGGAAGATTGTGGAGGGTTTTTCTGAGCCTGGACTTGGAGAAGGATGTGCAGAGGACTTGTACCTGCACTTCCCCCTGTTTGAGGGCTGCCCCTCAGGCCAATTATGAAAAACTTCTGCCTCTGTGCTGATAAATGATTAATTTAAACACCTCAGCTGGAGACGTTTAAAACCAAGCACCCAGCTCCCAGAACTCTTGAGGTCTGCAGTGTGTCTTGATGGGCACTAAAAACAGGCCCCCTCTAGTTTGTATTCCTCCATTAGGTTTTAACAAGGCTGAGCTGAGGTGCTCAAGAGTTATTTTGCCCCATCTCCGAGATGAAAAACAGTCAGATCCCAGTAGAGCACCCTCACTGCTGCAGGTGGCTCCTCAACTCTGCAGCACAGCCGAATTCAGGCTGAGCAAGTGAAGTAGAAGATGAGACCACAAACACAGCTTTTTCTGAAGTCTTCCTGCCTCGGAATGAAATAGAGAAATGTGAGGATTCTGTAAATCAAATTATTCCCATGACACCAAGGGAGCAGCGTCCTACTCGTGACTCTGGGCTTTAGGGAGCACAACTCACATCTCCAACCTAAGGGCAGCAAAGGCTGCTGAGAGGTCACTGTAAAACCCAGCTCTGCTCTCAGTGCCTGGGACAAGTGACAGCTGCCACGTGAGCCAGCCCCACCACCTGTGTGACAGCACCCTCACACCTGCACCACAACATGCAAATTCCAGTTTCTCGTCGCAGGACTGCCAAAATTTGCTCTGTCTTGAAATTCATCACCCAAGATATTAGCTCTAGGATGAGGCTGGGGACTTGGCTGCTCTCAGCCATTTGCAGCCTGCCCTGGGGCATTGCCTGACAAGGGCAATTTCCCCTTTGAAGGCTCACTTTGGTGGTGCAGCATTCACACCTGCACTGGGGACTCTGCAGCTGAATGATTGTTATTTAAATACTCATTTTTTCCCTTAATAAACTGACAGAGGTTAAAAGTGAGTCACTGGAAACAAATGGGTCTCCATTCTTTTCTAGCAGCGAGTTTAACCACAAATTTTGGAGGGATAAATATTGATTTCCAGCAGCCTAAAATATCCCATCCCTGGGCTGATTTGACACATTTCGGAGACTCAAGGAAGCAATTATCACCCTTCCCTAAATTTAGCCTTAGGTATCAAGCCCTCCTGTTCCAAGTGCTTCCTCCTACAGGAAGAGAATGCTGCCAGTGTCGCTTCAATTCAACACTGTAATTTTTTTAAGTTCATACATTATTGCTCTATATTATATTGTGCACATCAATATTTTAGGTTAATAAATTTCAAAGGAGCATTTTTTTCTTCTGGAAAATGTTGTTTTCGGTATTTATCCGTGTGGTCTGTTGAGTTTCAGAGTGTGATAAATGACCAAGTGGTTTTTATCTGTGCACAGATCTTTTTGTTGGGAGAGTGAACTGTGTGATAGTAGGATCTGGTATCTCTTGTGAATGCAATCAGAGAGTGCTGGTTTATATCCTTGTGTTAAATCTCTGATCTTTAGTAACCATAAAATAAAAAAAAATCAAAAGGAAAATAACCACGGCCTACTATGAGTACATGATTTGTTTAACTAAGGATCAGGAAGATTTATTTTTTTTAGCAAAAAGACTTGGATTCTCTGCTAGATCTGGGAAAAGCACAAGCATAACTTAAAACATTTGAGTCACCACATTGCAAGGCATTGGGAAAACTCACAAAGTCCTTCCTCTATGAACTCCTATGAAACCCAAGGACATTGGGAGCTGCCCATTTCATTTTGCACAGAATTCAGGACAGATTATGTGCCCATAAGGAGGGGATTAGCACACAAGTGGTGGTGTTAGCACCAAAAGAGAATTTTGGATGGTCAGAGCTTGTGCAGATGTTAGCTAATAGTGGCTGAGGGGGTGTTTAGGCTCAGGGGGGACTTTCTTGCTTTCTACAACTCCCTGGCAGGAGGTTGTGGCAAGGTGGGGTCAAGCTCTTCTCCCAGATAAAAGCAATGGGATGAGAGGAAATGGCCCCCAGTTGCAGCAGGGGAGGTTCAGACTGGATATTAGGGAAAATCTCTTCACAGAAGTAGTGGTCAGGCACTGGAAGAGGCTGCCCAGGGAAGCAGTGCAGCCCCCATCCCTGGAGGGGTTTAAAGACCTGTGGATTTGGCACCTGGGACATGGGGTAGTGGTGAACATTGAGCTGGGCCCCTGACCACAGAGGGCTTTTCCAACCTTTCTAATTCCATAGTTGGTGTATCTGTGGTGTTTTGGGGTAGTTGTGGGTGGAGTCCAAGGGCTCAGGACCATTTTTGGATGCTCTGCCCTGTAAAAAAATATTGAAGTCAGCTTTGCATCCCATTAGGAATGGATTGGTTTGCAGAGAGACACCACCTGAGCATGCAGGATAAATCAAGGTAGGCATGAGGGTTATCAGTGCTTGCACTGAGCTGTTTCACCTTGTCAAACACACATTTGACACTTGCAGGGCAAGCCTTGGTGGGAGGTGGTGATGGTGGAGGTGGGGAGAGGGCTTTCCACAGGGAATATTTTTCACAGTGTAAGGATTTTGGAGAAAATTAATGCGAAACATTAAAAATGTTCCTTTTTAAAAGGGAATCCATTTTTTAGGCACAATGAGACACTTCAGGTGGTGTGGCAGTGGTGAGTAATGCACACTGGAGTTATTTAACTTCATCTCATGCCTCACTATTCCCCAGGGGCACCCATTAATCAGCGTTACCAGGCAGTTTGTCATGTCCTTTTGCTTAAATAATATCCATACCAAACTACAAGTAATGCGTGCACCTGGAAACCAGCAGGGGATCTGCCTGTGTCAGGACAGGAGGATCTGTTCTGGAGGACACAGCAAAGCTGAAGGACTCCAGTTGTGGGCTTTGGATGGTCCTGTAGGAGATTGTTTGAGTTAAGAGTGTGTGTCACAAGGGGAAAATGCAGCACTGCTGCACCAGGAGCAGTCTGACAAATAAAGCAATAAGTCACAGAAAGATGTGGCCACAGACACCACACCACCCTTGGGTACCATTTCTCCACCACCTGAGGAGGGATTTCATGTCTGTTTGGGTGTGTAATTACAGTTAATGTGAGACAAGGGTGATATGTTCTCCCTTCCTGCCAAAACTGGGCAAAACCTGCCAGGAGGACACTGCTTGGGCAGATCATTCCTGGTGGCTTCTGGTTCTCGAGGCTCAGACCTCCCTGCAAGGGCACTGAGGGACACTCCAGTGAGAGAGGGGTTTGGGAGGGGGATGTGTGCCTGCCTGCTGAATCCTGGAGCAAAAACCTTTCCCTGGAGGGATTTAAAACACGTGTGGATGTGGTGCTTACAGACAGGGCATGGCAGTGCTGGGTTAACAGATCCAATGATCTTGAAGGTCTTTTGCAACCTAAACTATTCCATGAGTCTCTGATCCACCAGAAACTGAAAAAAGCCTCTCTTATTTTATGAATGAACTCCTACACTACCAAAACTAACACATTTTACCCACATTCTGCTAATAGAGATTGGCTACCATCACCCCTTATGGATGGCACGAGGAGTTCCTGTGCCTGAGGATCTGAGGGGGAATCTCTCCTCTCTGTACACAACCCCACGGCCTGGCTACTCCAGAGAGCCCAGCTTTTCAAAGCAAAGCCTGGCAGATCTTTACCCAGCTTCCTCTCTTGTTTGTCAGATACATGTTTAAACTGGATACCTGAAGGTTAAATCACTGCAAGCTCTCATCAAACCAGTAAATCACCTAATTCCCCACCTCCCCCAGCCAAATGTTTTCTCTAACTTGTTAAGCAAAATACAGACAGCACAGCCTGCCATTCCTGCAGAACTCACAGCCTTCCAACACCTGAAATTACTGGCAGACCTGTCAAAAATGACCTTCTTCCGACAACATCTCTCTCTTTTTTTATTCCCCCCACCTTCAGGTAGGAGGTGGGGGAGGTAGGAAAACTATAAAGATCAAGCCACAGCTGCATGTGGTACCTAATTAAACAAGTGTAAGAAAGCAGAGAAAGGTCAGGTTGTCAAAAATCATTGCTGTATCTTTACTGGATTGTATTTAGAGACTGATAGCACCAAAGAAAATAACTCAATAAAGAGAATGAGACTGGAATAACAAACTGACTCCAGGGACAAGCTGGTTTTGAAACGCAAAAGGCTAAAGCTGCAAGATTTATGTATATATATACATATATGTGTATCTGTGTGAATATACACACATAGAGACACAAATTGAAGGGAAGCAAGTGCTGGGAATGAAAGGAAAAGTGTTTGCAAAGAGTAAACAGCTGACAGCATGGAGAAGGAGGCGGGGCAACAGAAGTTCAAACAGGAAATGTGGCAAGAATTAGAGGCTGAAAATACCCTGGCAAAAGCAGGTAACTTTTCTTCCGACAACACCCTGTGAGGGTGGGCAGGCCCTGGCACAGGGTGCCCAGAGCAGCTGTGGCTGCCCCTGGATCCCTGGCAGTGCCCAAGGCCAGGCTGGATGGGGCTTGGAGCAGCCTGGGACCGTGGGAGGTGTCCCTGCCCATGGGATGAGATGAGCTTTGAGGTCCCTTCCAGCCAAAACCACTCAGTGATTCTATAATAATTCTGTGATTAAAAGAGAATAAAATAAGCAAATAAATTAAGGAGTGGATAGGAAGGGGGAAAATATAAGAAAACAGAAAATGCAGTCACAGGTTCAGAGGAGGAGGCTGGCTCTACGAGGGCAGAGAGGGAATTCAGACCGGGAGTGTCAGCGCTCCAAGGACTGGCTGCACTTTGAGGGTACTGGGGGAATTTTGGGTCACCAGCCCATGCAGACAGACCTCTTTCCACCAACTTTCCCTTTCCTTCCATCTTCCCACTGTCCTTTTCTCATCCAACCACCCAGGCTGAGCTGCGCTGGTGTGGGCAGGATCCTGTGCCTGTGCCTCAGTGACCATCTGACACGTGGCCTTTGGCCTGATGGTCAGTCAGTGCCACGGTTTGGGCACTGCTCAGGGAGGAGACTCGTAGGAAGGAAAAAGGGAGAATGGGAAGAAAATGGTCTCCATGTGGAGGAGGAAAAAGTAAACCAAATCTCCTTCTCTGTTACATGGTGATTTCATAGGAGCTTGAACAAGGTAGGGAGATCAGGGAGGTTTGAGTGCTCTCTGTTATTAAACATTTCTTCATTTGTTCTGTCTGGGCTGGGATGGCCTCCAAACATTTGCTCCTGCTGGCTATATCTGCCTTCCTCTGACACCATTAAATGTTTTATAAAGCCTGCTCTGCCAGTATCTCTAGGCTGGAAGAAGCTGCACAGGGTTTAAGGGGAGGAGAAGGAGATTTTTTTCCCTTTGACAGAAGAGAATTTTTCCTCTTCTATTCCCCCACAAACAACTTGGAAAAAGACACACATGGTGCATTGCATTTAACAAACTGACAATGCATTTAAATAGTGTACCACTGCAAGTATAATTGCAATTTGTTGTAATTTCTTCTCCAAATTCCACCCTGACACAGTTGATTTATTTTGCAAATCAGTGCATCTGGAGCGTGTGCCGTGTCACATTATGGGCCTTTGATACAGAACCTTTGTTTTATAACAGGGAAAATAATTAGCTTTCGGACAAGCTTGAGCTGTGATGTCAGAAGCTATCCATGGCTGCTGAAAGAAGTTATTAGTGTTGAGCTGATGAAGGTTCCCTGGCAAAGCTCTGCCTCTTTACTAATTTGTCTCTCTGGGATTTTAGCAAAATTTTTAAAAAAATGAGGTACGTGTAAAAAAAATGCATTTATTTATGTATTAAAAAGATCTATATTTGTGTAGCATAAATGCCAGTAACATTGCTGCTGCTGAGATCTACAGACAGCTGAGAAATAACCAAAACAAAAGGCATTGCTTCATTCCAGCAGCAGCAGCAGCAACACTTTCCTCCGAGCAGGGAAACATTTGGGCATTTTTTTTAATTAACTTTTGTCTCCCTCCTCCTGCCCCGCTCCTCGAAATTCACAGCGTTCGTTGGCAAGTCTGGTAATTATCAATCATTAACGGTGTCAGCTTTCCTCCAAGTGCCATCAGCAGAGCCCTGTCCCAATGTCACACATGCCAGGGGGGCAGATCCTTCCCTTGCTGTGCCTGCAGTAATTTCTCCCAGGTTAGAGCTGTTTCTCTGCTCCAAAACAAAAACACACCTGGGGAGAAGCTGCCCCTGTCACTGGAACAGCGAGTGCCCAACGTGGTTGTACTGCATGTGGGTAAATATTATGGGAAGAGTGGAGTGGGATGAATTAAGTGACTGCCTGATCTATGGAGGGTTTGATTTGACCCAGGAGGAGTGAATGAACACGGATCACTCCGGGCCTGGAATGTCCGAGGCGTAATCTAATTTCTCAATGTAGTCAACCAGTTGAAATGTGCAAAATATGGACTCTGCTGGGAATCTGGCTGAGCTGTGTCTGATTAGCATGTGCAACTGTTCACTGGCAGGTTTTTGTGAGCATTTAGTCTCTGCTTTAAACAGAATCATCACCAGCTGGTTATTTTTTACTGTTATTAGGTTAGAAAATAGCACTGAGGTATACAACAGTAATCACAAAGCTATGATGCCAGGGAAAAAATAATCACGTTAAATTGACCTTCATGAATAAAGAGTGAGGTTCCATTTCGCCTCATTTCTGTTCATTTTAAAACCAGCATTAGCTTTTCTGGCACATAGTTTTTCATTGTTTGCTGAGCATGGCTCGATTAGAATGATTCACTGTCTTTAATATTAGTGATTATGGTCCATTTCAATTACACAATGTGTTGTAGTTTGTTGTATTACTCTCCTGCCATCTCTCTGTTGACTTCCTTTGAGGGAAGTAAAAGAAGAGAAGAAAATAGATGCTGAAAGTGGGAGCTGGGGAAGTGATCCTCCTTTTCCTAAATGGAAATCTCAGTGGATAAACAGCAATGTCTGTAATGTTTAAATATGGGGTTCCAAGCCCAGATGAATTTACACACTCCAATCCATAACTTGAGATTCTGCCTGGTGGCCACTGATCCACCTGTTCCATGGATTTAAATAGAGACAAATTAGCAAGGCAAGGAATGCTGCATGCTCTGAGCCTAGTGTTGGGATTAGGACAGGATTCAGTAGATTTATACAAGTGACAGATTAAGGGTTTTTTGGACAACGCTCTCAGAGACAGGGTGGGATTGTTGGGGTGTCCTGGGAAGGGCCAGGAGTTGGGCTTCATGATCCTGGTGGACTCTATAATCCTTGTGGGTCCCTTCCAACTCAGGATATTCTATTCTATTCTATTCTATTCTATTCTATTCTATTCTATTCTATTCTATTCTATTCTATTCTATTCTATTCTATTCTATTCTATTCTAGTCAAAGGGACATACAAGGATGAAAGATAAATTGAGCTTTCTGTGGTGCCCAACTGCAATGAGGGAGGGGTCCCCCAAGCTGCTCAGTGAGCCACCAGTGCCCCAGCCTGCCTGGCTGATCCTGGTGGCCAGACTCAGAGTTTCTTGAGTTTTTGCCAACCAGAGTTGGAATGCAGAGAGAATACAGGATGGACTTTCAAAAACTGCTTTAACCTGAGTTTCACCACAGACCTTCTAGAAATACAGTGTGATCTGTGAACAGTGGGTTTGGCAGAGTCACTGTTCAAGTGTTTTAATAGAGAGAGATGGTGCAACAGGGAGAGAGAGCTGCTGGAGAAGCTGCGAGAGCTCAGAAGAGAAAGGTGAATGACTGACCTGTATTTTCAGGTGTACCCCCAGGCAGTAGGAGTCACCAATCATGTAAACCCTAACGCATGAGATGTAGATCAAATTCAGAACCTCTTTCATTAAAAAGATCAATTAATCTTCAACTAATTCACCACCCTTTACCTACAGAGGTATTTCCAAAGTTAGGACTGGGTCCTCCATCAAATTCAATCACCGAGTTTCCACTGAAAAGAGTAATCACAAAAAAAGGGATAAGAGTTTGCTTCTTCCTTTCCCAGGGTGGAATATGTTGTATTTAAAACACCATTACAGGCCACTTGTTACTCATTCAAGCATGAGAATGTGAGTGACAGGGGAAAACATGCCCTCTTCGTATTGCATCCTTCTTTTCACCTTTTGGTTTGGTTGCGCTCTCTCACTTGCCAAGGAAATTGTGTGTGTGTGGAAGAAAGGAGGAAGGAATTTGACACATATAATGGACATTTATAAGGGCTGCAAAGCATTTATTATAGTAGCAAATGAATTAACTAATTATAGATGACCATTAAATTGTGGCTGCACTCAGAAGAAATCCTGTAAAATTAGCTCAGTTTTATTCCACTGATCTGCTCTCTTGACCAAACCATGTTCCCAACCCTGTTGATGTAAATCCAGAGTAATTACTCTGACTTGGTGAAATTAGTCTCCTTGTTCTTTGGGGTAATCAAGAGCCCAATCTGGCTACTTCCACATGTTCCCATCCCAAATGCTCACTTCCCCAGGGAAAACAAGTGTTGTTCTCTTAATACCACACAGCCAATGAAGCTGTGGGCAAGGAGCTGGAGATAGCCTGTCTTTCTAATCAGCAATAAAGTTATCAATTATGTTCTAGCTGTAAAAGCTTAATTACTGAGGATTATGAAAGAGGCAGGAGAGCCCCAGTCCAATGCGCACATTCCAGATGGAGAATGCTGCACTGGACCTAAGGGGAAAAACAATGATGGTTTTAGTTTGGAAATTGCATCCAAAGGCTACTGTGTAGGAAGAGCTCATGGCATCAGGTGTCTTTGGTGTCTTTGCCCAGTTATCACAGCTCTTTACTGCAAGTGGTGATATATTATTCAGGCTGGAGCTGTAAACCAGCTGCAGATTAGAAAGTGGAAACTGAAGATGCTTGGGATTTTAGGAAGTTTTGGATCTGGAACTTTTACAAGAAATGCAGTGAATTTCTCTATTATGGAAACCAAAGAGCAAACTCCATCTGTAGTAAGTCCACAAGCCTTTGATGCAGAGGAGCTGTAGTAGGAACCACAGACTGCTGCTTTGCTCTCATGGGTTGCAGGTGATATAAAAATCTCTTGCTGAATAAGAATCACACAGTATGGTGGCTGGAAACAAAGCAAGGGGGTTGGCACAGAGGGGAGAGATCCATTCTCTCTTTGGAACTTTGCTTCTGTTTGGAACAAGCCTGGCAAGGCCTTGCTCACACAGGGAGTCTCCAGGCAGAGCCCTCACGATGTGAGTGTAGTTATACCACTCCTTCCCTACTAAATACAGAACAAAATGAGGTGATAAAAATCACAATAAAAGCACATTCTAAAAAAACCTCCTAAAAATAACAAAATCTGTAAAGAACAGCATGGGCAATACACAAAGAGGAAGAGCGTGGTTTTATCTGAGACAGAGGATGTGAACAGCAGGGAGGAGGAGAAAGAGAGAGTGAAATTATGAATGGGGATTAATAAATGTTGGTTTCACACAAGTTCTTCAACAGAATAAAAACAAATCAACGGTTCTGAGCAGAAACACTTTGTTATGTCCCATGGCCAAGCCCCAGCAAAGCCTATGGAGTCACTTCAGTGGGAATGATGCAAATGCTATTGATGGAAAGCATTGGGAATGATCAGGAAAAGAGCCTCTGAAGTCAGCAGGTCTCAGGCTTGGAGAGGAATATGTGCCTGCCATAACACCATGAAGTTGTTTCCTTTGGAGCAGGGCTGTCTATCCAGAAACAGAACTAAAGAGGGCATCAATGAGGGGAGGGAAATACCCACCAGCTCTGATGGAAATCTATTTTTATCTTGTGAGAAATATCTTAATTTTCACTTATATTCCATGCCTGTAGCTAAGGGCCATTAAAACTAATAAAAGTAAATCATTTGTGACAGATCTTAAAAACCAGTTTCTGCAGTGCACCACACTCTCAAATGCTCATTAGAAATAGTGGTTTTCTCTTCGGAAGATTGCTTGCTGAATGTTTAAAACATGTTGCCTCCAACTTTTGACAACTAGCACAGGCTATGAGAAGCTTTGAAGCAAATGTTTGACATAAAAAAGATGGTCTGATGCCTATATCAAATAAGATTGGGGAAGAAGCATCAAAGCAGAAACATTAGGATGAAATGCAGTTGGAGGAAAGAAAATCAACATACTCATTTCTGATTTTACATTTTCTGGCATCCGTATAAACAACTGATTTGCATTTTCTGAGGACAGTACAATCAATTCTTAACAAATTAGCATTGAATGGAGTATCCTCCCCAAAATAATTTCTAGTAACACAAGGCAAGGCCAGAAAAAAAATTTTGGTTACACAGTGATGGTTCTCAAGAAGAAAAATGATTGTCTCTGATAATGGAAAGGCACCTGTTGTCCTCCTCCAGCCTCCATCTTTAATGAAAACCAAGGATATCCCTGTAAAACACAGTCTTATGGTCCATTCTGAGCAAAATCCCTGCTGGAAACCAACAAGATTGAAAATCCCCACCACAGTGTAAAATAACAAGCATGTCAAGCATCTTGGCTTAACTCCTTAGTGGGTTAGTGAAAGAAATGTTTCATTTGTTTTACATGGTATTTTTGTTAAATACACTTCAAAGTCTCTTGTACATTGATCTAACCTGAGCAGTGTGATCTTGACCTCCAGAAGAGGGCTGAGCCACTGCCAATAAACACTGGATTTCCTGAAATACCCCTCAATCATCTCAGCTAGGCTTCACCTCCCAGTCCTGCTAAAAGGACAGTTGGAATAAAGAGCATGGAAACCTTCAGACAGGAAGGTGCAAAGCCAGGATTCACACCAGTGTCCAGGCAGGTGTTTTCTGGAGAGAGGCTCCTCAGATGATCATTCCTGGCTCTGATTTGCTCAGATACGGCAACACCTGGGGATGGCTCAGGAGAATTCCAGAATGGTTTTGTTCAGCCACTGTGGTAATGCTTTAAAGGTGGGGTTTGAGTTGATTTCTTAAGTTGGGATTGTGAGAAATGGGCAGTAGTGTTTTAAATGCCAAAGTTACAAGAGCATAAAAGAATAGTTCTGTATAGATGCAAGGAAGAGGATTCCACACACCAGCCTGGTCAGACACCAGCTCTGCAGCCCTGTGCAGTTGCAAACCAAGCCATTTACTTTGCATGTTAAGTTCCAGGTATTCCATTCCAATTATACTCTTCACAGACCCCACTAACGCAGCCAAGCATCTTAGAAGTCCTGCAATTTACATTTCCCATCCATATTTTATTCCTCTCTCCCATTTGCCCGCAGTCCCTCTCCATCGCTCGCTCAGTTTTCATGGTCATTCAAGTTGTAGGGGTGATTTGTTCAGGTAAAATGGAAAATTGAAATGGAACGGGTGCTGGATACAACCTCATCCACTTTTTCTATTTTGTCAAAGTGCTGTGGCTGCTCATTTTTTCATGGCCATGAGTTGAAATAAATTAAACTTCCCAGAGGCAAAACTTCTCTAAGATCAAATTGGAATATATTGATTAGGCTCTTTGAGGGCTGATGGATTGGACTCTTATGCTTTATAAACACATTTACCAACGCGCTCTCAGAAAGAGTTGCTTAGCACTCGGCAAACTGATCGTGTTTATTTAAAACTGTGACAGTGGCCTACACCTGTAGCCCTCATTCTGGCCCATAAAGTCTCACTCACTGATTGATGGAGACAAGTTGAGCTGTCTGGCTGCCTGACTCCCAGGACTGGTCCCAAAGGTTGCCTGGCTGATGGAGTCCAGCATAATGCATCACTGTCAGGAAAACAACTTAGCATGTCATTGAGAAGATCTGATCAGCACGAGCCCAGGAGGGAGGATGAAAGCAGTAAACTGGAAGAATTTTTGAGTGCTGATGATGGCAAAGGGGACAGGGAGTCCCAGAGCAAGAGAGTTTTGAAAGAGCATGTGTACTAATAGCTTTAGATGCATGACACTGGAGATGAATGAATGCAGTTACTTGCCAAAATGTCCAGATACAAGAGTCCCAGGAAACAAAGCTTGGATGTAATTCACTCGTATGAATAGCTGGGAATAAAATCACAGACTTCACACAATTAGAGAGAAAGGTAGAACTGAGAGTTACATCCCATCAGCCAGCTCCAAGTCAGGAGTGATGCACGGTCCTGAACGACCCCAGCCTGCCTTGCATTTTCCAGCCTCAATCTGCAGCCACAATTTAGGAATTGTCTTCAGAATGAGAAATCTAAAGGAAACATAAGGTGAGGTTGGCAACAAAGGACAAAGATATGGAGGTAAGAACTGTGAACTGGAACTGCACCAGATGGAGATAAGGATTTGTGGAGATCATGTCAGGAAGCCTAATGGTCCAAGGAGAAAAATTACTTTTCTAATTTCTTACGAGGAAAAAAAAAAACATTTGAACATGAAAGATATGATCTATTGCTGTATCAAAAAGCAGCAGCAAGAAGAAACAAAGCAGAAGCCTTTAAATGAAAGAAGGCATCTTGCTCCCATCACTCTCTCAAGGTATCTGTAGCGTTTCCAGCCTCGGTTGCTAGTCAGCATCAGAAAGTGTGGGTGGCACTTGAGTGCTTTTCTCCCAGTCTCTCATGGAATCTGCGTGGATCAGACCATGTGGGATGCCAACCTGCTCAGGCACATCTCAGTGACATCTAACAGGCTGTTTTATGCCACAGCCCAGAGCAGCGTGGGAGAGAGCGTTAAAGGAACATAAGTCAAAGAGCAGAATTTTGCCTTCAGGTTTCTGCCTGAAACAAACAACTTGACAGGGGGTGTGCCTTCCAAGAGGGAATAAGCAGCCACTCCAGGGAGACAGTGACGTATCTCATTTCCCCCAGTTCACCTGGTTCTACAAGCAGGATTTGTGGCCTGCTTTGGAATACCTGGGCTGCAGTCAGCGTGCAGAGACACTGCACTGGATGTTAGGAGAAATTTCTTCACCCTGAGGGTGGTGAGGCACAGAGAATTTGTGGATGCCCTGTGTCCTGGAAGTGTTCAAGGCCAGGCTGGATGGGCAACCCGCTCTAGTGGAAAGTGTCCCTGCCCATGGCAGGGGGTTGGAACAAGATGATCTATAAAGTCCCTTCCAACCCAAACCATTCCATGATTCTGTGATAAGTGCACATGGAGCAAGTCCCTGAGGGATCAAGGCATGAGAAGTCAGTGTGGGAGAGTTTCAGCGGGTCAGCATCTCCCACACAGCCTAACAAAGTGTTCTTTGCTGTGTTATGATCTGAAGTGCTTCATTTCAGCCTCGCTTAGAATGACTCAAAGCCATACATTTTTCACCAACTGGCTTTATAGACTGTCTCCCTAAATCATACATTTTGCTTTTTAAAATTTGCACCATCTTCCTTTGAGATTATTCCCCAGGCTAACAGCTTCGGAGACAACTTCTCAGCCTAACAGACTTTGGTCTTTTATTCCCGTTAGTTGGCCTAAATTTTCCCTTCGCTTAATTCAAGCCAATTATTTCCAGTGATACCCACTGGAGCACCCTTAACATTTTCTTTTTTGCTTTATGGTATTTTAGCTCTTCAAAGGCTTGCAGACATTTGTCCTAATGGAGAGTGGATAGAGAGTTATCTGACATGTCGGGGAGGAGAGGTTGCTCTGTTCCAATTCCATTACAGCAGGAAACATGCTGGATATCAAAGGGAAATTTATGTAATGTATTCCTACATTGTTCACAATACAGCATCATGTTTTATGCAAGCAAAAGGAGCGTGAGGAGAGAGGGGGGAAGAAAACTTCGTTCAACTGGCAGTGAAATGACAATAAAACAATAAATGGGGAAGCAGCAGGAGCTAAACCGCAGCTTTTATGGGCAGATCCCTCAGTCACCATCATGAGTGAAAGGCATGGGGACATCTGAGGGTGGTGAGGACCAGGAGAGTGGTGCTGAGAGGGAGCAAAGGCTCTGGGGTGGATTTGGGAGTTGGTTACACACCATTCAGAGCTGTGCCATGACCTGGCCCCATACAGGCACAGGGACAGAGGACAGAAGATCCCTGGCATGACAGAGCTGGCTCAGCCCAGCTGCCATCATCACACAGCTCTCAGGAATAACCTGGGTGAGGTTTGGAATGGGCCAGATGAGGTGGAGCAGCGCATGCAAATGCTGGGCCAGATGTGGCATTTGGTCCTGACATTTCTGGTCACAGACATGAACTGGAAGCAGAGTAACAATGGGAACTGCACACATTTTATCCTCCAGCCTGTACTTGTCACCTTCCCCCAGCTCTCCTCTTACCCTGCCCAAAAATAATTTTGTTAGCAGAAAGAGAAAATTGAGATATTTTCCTCTGAAATTTAGAGTCCCAAACAGCCACCTCCATGTCCAATGAAGGTTGAAGAGTTTCCTCTCCAGGAAAGTGACACAGTTTTGGGGGAGCCTGGTGTTCTGATTGCATCATTGGTATTAGGTGAATTCTGTTCAGTGGTGGCAAAGTAACAGGATGAAGCAACAGATATGAAGATATTGACCACAGCAGGATGAAAAGGTGATAGGAAAAGTCAGAGGGAGAAGCTTGATTTTCTCTTTTGGGTCACCAGATCAGCTTCTGTTTGTTACATTTCCAGTCCTCTGGTAGAACAAGATGTTAGTACCCTCTGCTAAAAAGCTGTTAATCAGATGGCCTAAATACTAATATTCACCTAAATCAAACCTTTTGGATAAAGTTTTTCCTTGATGCAAGAGTTTAAAGGATTAACAAAAACCTCACAGGGTGAGAAGGTGACTCAGTTTAGGGAACCTGCCATGAAATATAATTCCTTTTCTTATTTTTTTGTTGTTGAAAGAAACACACACGCACGCACACATATATAAATAAGCGAACAGACTTTCAGAGACAAAAGAACATTTCCATTTTGCAGCAATGATCACAATGTAAAAAGGCTGCATCGCTATGGAAACGGCCCTAAGCCTCATCATATCTAATGGTGATTTTCTATAGAAGTCCTTGAAACATCTTTTGTTTCTTGCTTTGAAGTCAAAGGAAATGGTTGAGCGCCAAGAAGAGGACTATCAGCTCCAGATCTCCAATCAGGGGCCCGGGCTCAGCTCTGCAGGCTCTCTTACAGTGATTGCCACACACAAGTTAGCAAGGGGAGGAAAACAGGACCAAATACACACATGCACATCTAAGCCCAGGTGGCTCATGGAGAAAAATCTCCTCAACAAGTGGCAAACACACCATTTCCATTCCCCAGGCAGGATCCTCACCAGAGGGCTGTTTTACCAACACTCAGAGCAGCTGGGCAGGGAGCTGCTCCTGCCTTCCCTTGCTGAGCCCACTTCTCTCTCGTGGCAGGGACACGTTGCTGTGGCAGCAGCTTTGGTGTGCCTGATTTAGGAATTAATGACCTAATTAGGAGCTCTGGAGAGGGGGAAAAGGAGGAGGGAGGGAAGAAGGGCTTTGCCACTGCTAAGGGGGTTTCTCTCTGTTTGAAGGACTCACTGAGGGTTCTGAGCAAAGGGTTCACAGCCCATTTCAGCAGCTGGTGGGGTTTGCAACTGCACCAGCAGGGAAAGCAGGCAGCTTGCAAGGGGAGCAGGAAATGCTCCTAACAATGTGGGCATCATACTGCCTGCCCCAACACTTGGTGATGTCTTTTTGTCATGGATGACAGTGCCAGAGTGGGGGAAGAAGAGCCAAGACCAGCAAGACAACAAGGACAGGAGGCAGTGTCTGGATCTCTTCAACACTGGTGGCCTGAGGCGAGGAGTCTCAGTCTTGGAAAAAATAAGAGTAACAGACATGAGGCTGAAAAGGGGAACAGTAATCCCAGAAATATTGCTTGCTCTGAGGGACAAAGATAAAATAACAGTCAGCCCCAGCTTACCCTCATGGTTTGGTCTATCTGACCCCGTTCTTCTCTGTTCCCTTCTTCTGGGGTATTTTCTTGCAGAAATTAATTTTCCTTCAGACATTCAAGTGCAAAGGACCCTGACCTGAGACATTGTCCCTAATAACTGCTCCTAAACCAGCCTTCAGTAAAATGAGAGGGCTGTTTTTCTTTATTTGCTTTCTCCTCCCTTTTAAAAGAAGTTTATTCTCTTAAAAAAAAAAAAAAAGAAAGAAAGAAAGGAGAGTATTCTCTACATTCATATGAAAACCTGTAAGATCAGCCCTTCATATATATTTTAAAATGGTGCATGTCTATAGAATGTAGGTATGCACATGATTTGTTTTTAACATATTTATAGCCTCAAATCCAAATACTCAATGTCCCTCTGTTGCTTAGAAAAGTGCGAAAGAACTTCATCCATTAGATAAATTCCAGTTGCCAGCTCTTGGCTCAGATCCATGAAGGCTTTGACATCCAAAAAACAAGGGCTTAAATCTTTGAACCCCACTTTAGTGGCAACTTTGCACAGAAGAAATAAAAAAATTAAAATAATATAAAATAATAATAATAATAAATAATAATAATAATAAATAGTCATGAAGACAGATGGCAAGGGGCAAGCAGCAGTGATGCTTCAGACAGTTGCCAGGTTGCTTTTCTTTCAAGAAAGGAACAGATGCAAGATGCACCCACATGAAAGTGTTCCCTGATACCATCTCTGTGCATTAGTTGAACATGAACATTCCTCACCTGCGACTCGGGGTGCAGGGAATGGGCTTCTGCCTCACATCCATCCTGGTGATACCATCTCCCATGTGCTGTTCTGAAGCCTTCAAACACTTGGCAGGCAGTCCCAGCCCTTTCACTTCACAGGGAAGCCAGACTGTTTGCCAAGAAAAGGATTCAGAACTGGATAAACATTAAACAAATGCTTCAGGGAGATTTGTTTGTGATACACCTTTAGATTTTGCATTTGAACTTTTTGTGGAGGATTAAACTTTTGATGTGCCAGCCCCTTCTTCTCCCTCACCCTCCTCCTCCTCTCCCAGTATGTCAGGCAGTGGCTGTGAGGCAGGAAGACAGGGAACTTAGAGGCAATTTCATCCCTCAAGGACTTCCCTTGGAGCAGGTTTGTTGTCAGGAGTAGTTGGGTCACCTTCATTCCCAGCAGGAGGGCAGCACCACCCCCAGTCCTCCAGAAACAGCCCAGACCTGCAGCTTCACCTGGTCATAGGAGAGGATTGAAGGGTTGAAAGAAAGCTTAGCCTTCCCCTGACATCTTTCTTGAAGCATCCCCTTGATCCTTCTCCAGACATTCCTATGTGCAAACTGGATATCATCAGAACCACTTTGCATTCATGCTTTGCCCTATAGCAGTGCTGTGGCACAGAAGCAGATTCAGGGCTGAGGTGCATTCTTTGAAATGTAAGATTAATCATCTGTGTCCTAATCTTCCCATTTCTCTGTTTTTTTGCCTCAGCACCAAATTTCACCCATTTGGATGGAAGGGTAGAGTAAGCAAACATATTCCCAGCTGTTGTGTGACAAAGCAGCAGCTGGATAGAGGAGGGATAGGAAAAGATTTGGTTGCTGAGAGAGAGGAGTAATTGCTGCTCTTGGCAGGCATCAGAGACTCCCCACTGGCTGTCATACCCAAGATGCAAGTCCATAGGAAGACCAGCTTTTTTAATCCTGATTATTCAGTTGCCAAGATTTTCCTGGTTCCTAACACGGGCCCTGAATTTCTGACATGGATGTGGTTTCTCTTGGCTGTGGAGGATATTCTAGGGCCTCTTACAAGTTGTATCCAAAATAGCAGAGCTGCCTGTGGGGCTGTTTGTTATTCACATCACATTTGCAGAAGGCCCAGACAGCGGTAGGGGAAAGATGGGAATGAATAGAGAGGATGGGAAAGGAGGGAAAATAGAAGCACTAATGTGTTTTCAGCTGGTGGGACTTTTTTTTTGTAGCTGTACTGTTCTCTCTCACCTTGATGCCTCATTTCACCTGCTCACTGCCACAGGCGATTGGGCAGCGTGGTTGTGCTCCACGGGAAACAATGAACAAGAAATTACAATAACAAAGTGCGTCAGCAGCTCCCAAGCTCTGATCAGCTGTAGGATCTTTGGCAGCTGTGAGCTCCCATTTACACAGGGGGAAGGAGCTGCCGTACAAAAACGCTCCTCTCACTGCCCTTGGCCAGTGAAAGAGTTGGAAACCAGTGACAGCCAGGTTTGCTCACCTTGGGATGTGCCCTACCTGGCTCGGTTTTTGAAGCTCCCTGTGTGTCCTTGCTGAGCAGGAAGCTGGAGGATTGTTCAGAGTGTGTGCTGCTCTGCAGGGGTTTGAGCAATCAGGGAATTGCAGCATCTGGAGCGCGTGTGGTGAGTCTGGAGCTCACTCACCTGGAAGACAGCAGCATCCTGATGTCCCCATCCCTGTGTCACTCTGGAACAGAAGCCACCACCTATAGTAATAATGTACCTCAGCCGCAGACCCGGTCCAGAGTCATCCAGGTCGTGGTTCTTCAGCAACGTCGGTGGTCACCATTATTGTAGAAATGCAGGCGACCCCCGATGGGAAGAGAATGAAGGAGGTCTGACTCCATTTCAGAAGTCTTTGAGATGCTTAACATACTCTTTATTAAATCTATACTAAAATACATTAATAATATATGAAAAGAGGCTATTCTACATGCTACGTTTAACTTACCTATCTGACTTAGTCTTAGTCTTGTGACCTTCTCAAGAGTCCAGACACAGCTGGACTCCGATTGGTCCTTGCAGGTAAACAATCTCCAACTCAACATTCCACACGGGAAAACAGGGAGCAGAGATAAGAGATGTTTTTCTCTCTCTGCAGCTCCTTCATGCCTCCTCCCAGTAAATCTTCAGGAAAAGTTTGTGCCTTGCTTTCTCTATGCAGAGAAAAGAGGCAACAACCACCCTTGTGCAGGCAGAGCTCTGACTTCAGCAAAACACCAGGAGACCCAGTGCTGAGTGAGGGGGGAGCAGTGTGAGCCCAGGGAGAGATCAGGTTCTATTGACACCCTCCACACCTGGCTCCTTCATCTGGAGGGATTTTCTGTTCTGGGAAAGGGCAGGTGAATAAGCTGGGATCTATCCCAGCCTGTCACCCTGATTTTTTAAGATCTTCTAGCCTTCTAATGTTTTTCATTCTTGTTGCAAACTTTCTCACACACTTTCTGTAAACAACTCATTGTTTTGCATTCCTTCATAGAAGTAGAGAAAATTAATAGATTAATAGCTTGTCCAGTGGCATTGGAGAGGTGGCACCTTCACCCTCCAATCCTGTCACTTTTGTAAAACTACAAATACTAAAGTCAGAAAAATAAAGTCCCTTCTTTTTCACCTTTCAACTGCAGCGTTCACATGTGTGTTTTCTCGTGTCCTGTAGCAACACCAGCCTTCATTTTCTGCCTTGTTATTACAGTGATAAATATTTTCTGCATCAGCCATCCTAAGCTTCAAAAGTGATGGAGCAACGGTGCCTCCCTGCATGGGAAGCCAGCTTTTTGTTCCACCATTTCTCCTTCTCTCCCCTCACAGTGCTGTCAGCTGAGGCACATCCCTTCCACCTCTGCTTTGATTTCCTGCCACAGCCCCCTCCTCTGGATAGTTATCAGTGGCAAGGGACAGGTCACTTTAGAAGCCATGGATTTCTGGTTAGGGTGAAGCCAGGCTTACCAGGTCAGGTTGATTCTGAGACATCTGACTGGCTTCTTTTCCACTGTCTAGAAATCCTTTATTTTTCCTGAAGTGGGTAGATTTCCAGGCAGAAAACACACCATGAGCCCAAGAGATAACTGGGTGCTGTTGGCCAACAGAGCATCCCTGGCTGCTGTTCAGATGGAGCCACAACAAATGTTCACACATTGAGCTTCTCCTGGTACCAATTCCTTCCCTGGACCTGCAGCTAGGAGGCCAGGCTAGCTTGTAATTTGCCTGTCTCGGGAAGAAAAATGGAAATAAAAGCCAAGAGGAATCAATGTGAGCAGAGGTGTCAATGCTTCTGTAAGTTCATGTCACCTCCCAGAGGACTTGGGAGCCTGCCCACTCCCATGGCACCGGGAGAATTGGAACCTGGCACTCAATTCTGATGGTACAAGTGACAGCAGAACCACCTCTAATCGTCACCTCATTTGAAGCTCTCTTTAGGGATGGGTTGGAAGAAGGATCCCTGTAATGAACAGGAAGCTGTGTCCCACTGGGGCACAGGGACGTGGTGTCATGCAGAGGACACATTTCAGACACATTGGTTTTGATCTCTGTAGGAAGTTTGTAAAATCAAACCCACAGGAGCCATGATTCATCTGCAAAGGTAAAATGAACACCTCTGTTGCCTAACAGAAAATGTGAGCTAACTCCCATTGGGAATATTTCTGTTGCTTTTGATGGGGTTCAGAGCCAGTTTCATTTAACCTTGTATTAATTTAGAAATGGGGCTCTTTGGTCCCAGTTCTGATGCTTTTCCTCAGACAAGTCTCCTATTCAGGTTATTGTGTCTTTTTGTCATCATTCCAAAGGCAGTGGACAAACAGGTACAAGAGAAGAAAAACATCTTGACACCCTGATCTGGAGGGAGAAAAGGTTCTGGATTTATCTATTTTCTTGGCATCAAAACCTGGTCCAGGGCTCACTTGGGTCAACAGAAAATTTCCTGTTTATTCCAGTGGGCTCTGAGTGAAGCTCTAAGGATGAATTTAATCATATTTGACATTAGCTGTCTAAAACCTGGTCAGCTCAAAGCCAGGCTGAGCAGCTGGACTCCTGTAAAAGCAGCTGCAAGGATAGGCACTTCTGGGACAATCCTTCTGATCCATCTTAAACACTGCTATTGAGTGGGATGAAACACAGCCCTCTCCACTTGCTACAGACAGAGTGGGACTGTCTCAGAATAAGTCTCTAACTTTTATAAGGATTAAATCTGGTGAGATCAATACCACCTAAATTGTTCCACGTGGCCCTTGACAGCGCAGCAGAAAACCCCGTCGACATCCAAAGAGATCTTTGACAGGAGAAGAACTAATAAATGCAGAATTCGATCCTTTATTATTTCTTTTTCTTTAGAAAGAGCGTTGCTATTCCTGCAGCTCCAACCAGAGCCCAGGTTTAATAAGACATGCTAATGTGTGTGGCTTCTGGGAGCTCTGCACTGAACCCATGTTGATAACAGGCTTAGCCTCAGAATTGGTAAATCACAAGGGGGAGAAGAGATATGAAAATTCTTTTCAGCCCTTGCAAATGAAAAGAAGATGTGATTGTAGAATATGTTTGGGATGTATGAGTGAGGTTCCTATAATCAATCATCCTAAATAAACCATTTTACTTAGCATCTGTTTGAAGGCAGACAATCAGGCTAGGAATAGGTTTTCTCCATGTAAAAATGCTTACAGAGCCTTATATCTGAATTTCTCTATCTTTCTCTTTATATGAACCCTCATTTTATAGCATGTGAGTCTCTGGCAGTCTTCAGAGAGGTTTTAGGCATTATATCCAAACCAGAAAGTAATGCTGCTTGCATTTTACTCATAGTGCAAGCAGGCTTGTTCAAAAGCAAACAAGACACGTATGGCAGAACAATACAAATAAAATCCAGCACTCTCCCAGCCCAGCTGGCATCAGTCACAGGAGCAGCTTTCCTGTACTGGCTCCCTGGATGGCTTTTCTTATCCTCATAAACTGCAATGAGTGTCCTACTTCAGGATGTTTTTTGAAAGGAAATTCCTCAGTTTGGTAAATTTCTACTGCCGTAGAGGGATTATCGGTGTTTTACTTCGAGTTAATATCGGGAAATTATTGGTCAAGTAAAACAACTCCAAAACAACCAAATCCAATAACATTTCTTCTATAGTCCCAGTGTCACAGGGTAGGAACAGGCTGCTGGAGTTTGGTCTGTCCCCTTCCTTTGTGACAAGTCACTATAGTGTCACTCCTGATGTCTGACAAACCCACTCACGATTGTCCCACAAGGCACATCCCATACTCCACCCCAGACAGCTCATTCCAGCCTCCCAGTCCTTCCTGTGAGAAATAAATTCCCTTATGGGAATGTTAGGGATTTAGGCAGATCATAAGACTTTTTTCCCCCTATCCATTGGTCTAACTGTGATTTCAGCTTATTTCAGCTTCCAACTGGATACCCAGGTATAAATGATACACAAATGATCAGAAGCAGGACCAGGATGCCTGGGATGGGAAGAACTGCCTTCAGTTTTACGGAGATCTGAGCCCGATACATTTCTCCCTCATTCCTCTGCCCAACTGAGTCCTCCTTTCTTCTTTGTTCCCCTTTTTTCTCCTCTTCTTGCTCATTACTGGTGCAAGCATTTACTTCTAATATGCATAATATGAGGAATATGTAGGTGTACATTGCTGATAATTCCTGCCATGCACAGCAATGCCCTAAAGACTCACCATTATTTAGTTCCAGGGAGTCTTTGTTCACCTACAGGAATTTGCCTGAAAAGCTCTCACGGTCATTTTGTAGAGTACCTGTGTTTTTCCTCATCAATTTCTGGCAAATTTCAGCCTTCTTTATTTGTTTTTCCATCCTGGGCAGGCTCTGTGAGAGCCTGGGAGGCTCAGCCTTGCAAAGGGCTGATGTAGGGCAACCCTGAGCACTTTGCACTCTCTGCCAGAAGCTTCCCACCATATGAGGCACCTGATGCCATGATGATTTTTTGCCTTTTCTTTTTATATTTCTTATGTATTCTCAGTATCCTTAGCATACTTATCATTCCTTAAGTCTGATGTCTTAACATAGTCCTGATATTCTGTTAAGCCAAAAGACCAGACATCCTAAAGACCTCAGATCTGGAAGCTGCAAAGCCCTACACTACCTTGAGAAAGCAAGGTCCTCTATAAAACACATCCTGTAAACTAAGAATAAACCCATCTAGGGGGAATACTTTGGGATAGGAGGATGCCATGCTGTTCATTCAAGCCTCTCATTGGGACATCTTTGTTAGAAATGCTAATTTGCAAGGTCTATAAAATTGTATACACAATCTATCATGTGCGCATTTTGGTGTGGTCCACCTTGACTAATTGTTGCACCACAAAATCCTAATTAAATACCGAGATAAAAACCCTTTATCCCTTAACCATGTCTGGCTCTTAATTTTAAGACCAAGAGAAAGGTCTCACACTGCCTTGATGTGATTTCAGTTGTGCCGATGCTCCCCAGATTCCGGAGCCGCCCCGGTGTAAACGCGGCCGTGTTTGTGCACACCTCCTTTGGTTGGAGTTCATCCTCTGGCCTGGCTGTAACCTCACACCCAATACAGTTCACAGCCCCCTCCCCGGGCTGGTTTATTTGTTGTGTTTGCTCACATCCAGCACAATCCCTGCACGGCAGGGGTGTGAAGACATCTGGGCAGCTGCTCCTGTTGACAGACACCCAGCTCTGACTCTGCTCAGCTCAGAGATGTCCCACCAGTGGAAAGGAGCAGCCAGGAGCTGCCAGGAAGCTCCACAAGATGCTGCTGCTGAGTCCAGGTTTCTCCCACAGGCAGCTTTGAAGGTGACTTTTTCCTCCTCTTGTTCCACTCAATATCTCCTTGTTGGGGAAGATGAAACAGGAAAGCCTTATAAATATGATTGCCTGGCAAAAGATTTGGAAAATATAGAAACTATAAGCGAGATTGAAATGAAAGCAAGCTTTGAGAAACCAAACCTTAGTTACTGAACAACTGGAAAACAATGGTATAGCCAGCTGAAAGCAATCCCCCTTTAATTAAACAATACCCTCTGCTTGCAGACAGGTTCAAGGGTCAGAGCATGTGGTATTACATTTTAGTTAAATGGAATGTTCTGTCTCACCCCTCAAAGTTTATGGTTTATCCCAAACCTGTAACCCTCCCCTGAAGTATCATGTGTCTGTAATCCCATTGGCCCAAGTCTTATTCTGCACCCACTTTGAAGCTCCCTGATAAGCTGTGCCCAGCGGACCACGCCGCCTCTTGGCCTCCTCTCATTCCCCTGCTCATGCTCTCTCTCTCTTGCTCTTTGTGGCTGCTCCGAGCTGGGGCTGGCAGCTCCCAGCAGGGCCCTGCACCCACGGCCTCTGCAATAACCACGAGTTCCAAGCCCTGGCTGCAGAGATCTCTGTCTCTGTCCATCCTGACTGTCCTGGCCACCCACACTCCGACATCTCCCCTTTCCCCATCCCCGTGATGGTGTTGTGGCCACACTGAGATGCCCCTGCCCTCACTCCTGCCCTGCTCACAGCCAGCACATCCCAACAGCTGCTTTGCAAGTACAAGCGTTTGACATTTTCTCTTTGCAAAGCATGTGTAAAACCAGCCCTGTGAATTACACAAAACAGGCCAGAATTTGATCACAAAACCTGATTAAAGGAGCTGCATGAAAGAGCAGCATATATTGTATGCAAACAGGAAAAGCAGCTTCCCATTCAGCCTTCATGCTCAAGAGAGATTATTGTCTGACATCTCTGCAGTCTCCTCCTTCTTTTGTGCAATGAAAAGGCCAATATAAACACATCCTAGAAATATTTATTATTTTTCAAGGGAATCAAAGTTTTCCTAGGCTTCAACTCCAACCAAAAGTGCCTCTGAATTGGTAGTGAACAGAAGAGTATCATCAATGAAACAGAAAAGAGGTAAATTTAAAACTTTTATGATTTGCATTTATACAAAAGCACATGGAAGTGAGTGCTAAAGATGTGAGTGAGTAAGATTAGAAATGGAGATTTGTGAGAACAGAAGCTCTTCAGCAGCCAACCCTCCCCACAATGTTCAAAGAGATTCATTCAAGGACACAAAGCAGCTCCTCACTATGAGGGAGCTGTGAGCCTCCCTCCCCTGTGGTGCCTTATTCCAGAATCACCACTGAGGCTTTGCAGCCCTGCTCCTGCTGATGAGGTCCTTCCCTGGGACCACGAACTCCTGCTGTGGGGTCCAGAGAGAGGACACTGCAATGTCCACATGGGCAGGGCTCTCCTTTGCCACACGTGCTCCCTGTGCCTCCTCCTCCCCAGCCCCAAGGGCTTGAAATGTGGAGTCACCCGAGCACAAATCCCACGGTGCAGGCTCCAGAGTGGATGGATGCTCTGACACAGAACTCAGATTTCTTTGTTGGCAGCTCCTGGCATCTTTCTTTTTTCCCGTGGAGCGAAGCTGACACTTTCCCTGGGTGGGATCATGGAAAACCACCCCTTTGCTGAGCAGGGGTCACCCCCGTGGTGAGTGGCATGTTCAGCATCCTCCCCGTGCTCAGTCTCACTGGTGCTGCACAGACCGAGCTGAAAAGCACCGCAGGGAGCCCAGCACTGCACACTTCACTCAGCAAAGCTGCTGCTTGGAGGCAGTTCCTCCCCACAGCTTCAAACCAGGCCCAGGTTTACTTTACATCTCCTTCTTCTTCACTCCCAAGACTGCTGTTGCTTGAGCAGAGAGATTTTTCTCACTGCCCTCCCTCTGAGACATGGGGATGCTGAGATCCCCCTGATTGCTTCTTTTTGCTGGCCCTGTCAAGCTGTGGGAGCTGCTGGGGGCTGGTGGCAGCTCTGGGGATGGGATGCCATTATATCAGATGGCATAAGACACAGGTGGCAAAAGTTAGGAAAATATGGGCTCCCTTCCTTCCCTTATGCTGTACAGTTGGTACAAAGGTGTTTTGGACTTGGCTATGACCCTGGACATTGGTTTTAAGGGGTTGCTGAGCAGTCACTGACATCCTCCACAAGGGGTAAAGCTTCAGTGCCTTCCCCACCTGGGAATGCTTTCCACTGTTACTATAATGACTTAATCTACCTGCTGTATTTGCAAGGCATCATCACCCCAGGACCTGAGTGCTGCTACGAAATTACCCACCATACACAGGAATACAGAGACAAATCGAGTGCTGGATCCCCACAAACAGCCTGTGCCAAGTACTGAGCTCTTCCAGCCTTTATTTCACCATGCAGTCACTGGCAAACATGAAAAGCTGGAATAAAGAATGAGGAGAGAGGAGGGCAGGACCTTGATGGGAAAGTTGATGGAGTGGGAGGGAGCTCGGTCCCAGTCCCCTGAGCTCCTCCACCAGCCCCAACCCTGGCTCCCCCACCCTCTCCAGCACCCTGGCTGGTGGCTGCACACCCAAGCCACTGCATTCAGTGGGTTTATGGGGGTGGGATAGAAGAAATCCCATTGTTTAAAGTTACTTCTTTCTCAAAAATGCAATTCTCAAGGCTATATTTGTTTAGCAGCCTCGTTCTGCAGGTTGTGTGACAGCAGGAAGAGTTTGGTTGATGTGAAGCCATCAGCAGCACTACCTGGAGCTTGGACCCAGCCCCGCTTTTCCAAATACTAAGATAATAAAGAGGTGGAAAATAAAAGAACTGATTCCCCAAAGTAAAGCCAAATCCATCTCCTTGGGAGGAAAACTGAGCCTCAGAGACAGTCTCCAGAGCTTCTTCATAAGCCCTTGTCCCACTGGAGTGTGAGTGTAGCAGATTCCCTCGGGCACAAGGTTTCAGCCAAGGTGGGGTTTTCTTTTTGACTTAAATAATCTTGGCTGACAGATGCAAGTTTTTTCAAGAAGTCATTTCCAGGTGACTAAGCCCAGTCCTGGGTCTGCCTCTAAGCTTTGCTTCAAGACTCCTTACAAGCACAGTGTAATGGAAAAAAATCTCAGCTGGGTCTCAGAATCCCCACACATTTGGTCACAGTTTCTGGGACTAGGTCAGATCTGTAGCCTGTCAAAAGGATGATGAAGAAATTGGTGCACACAGGAGCTGTGCAGCTGCAGCCAGGCCAGACTCAGTGCCCCTCCCAGACAATGTGCCTTGCTCATGTTCAGAGGCCACTTGTGAGGGATTTCTGGACACCACCCACAGCTGGAATGATGAGAAATCCCAAATTTTGATGGAAGCGTGCAGGGGTTTTGTGGGTAAAGGAAATATGTCAGAGTTAAAGCAACAGGCCACTGCCCTGCTCGGAATACCCAGCAGAACAAAGCAGAAGGGTGGCTTGATTTTTATATCTTAAATAAATAAACCTTTCTGATCCTTCAGGCAGAGCCTGCGATTCTGCAATGTATCCTTGTGAGCTGTTGTTTTACTGTAAATATCCTTTGCTATATTAAATCATACATCACTTCCCAGAGCAGCTAATTTTCCATTCACACTGATGCTCGTGGGCAATATCCTCACGCCCTGATGTCCCATAAAGCACCCAAGCAGCATCCCTCAGTCACGTCTCATTTGCATACTCCCAGAAGCTCTGGGTGAGCATCTCAGCCAAAGGAAGGAAAATGAAATATTTACTTTTTGTTTCCACATGCCAGTAGTGAAAAGATATTGATGTGGTGAGGATGGGACATTAAAATCAAAATTATGTTGGGAATAAAAAGCAAGGCATAAATTAGCACTGTTTGCCTCATCTCTGTTTTAAGAGAGTTTGCATTACCCAGGTGCCATATAACATGCCAGGGATATTTGGGGAAATCTGCAGCACTGTATTTCAAGAAAGCTTTGGAGCCAAGATGACATTACTAAAGGCCACAGCAAAATTAATAAATGGCCACCAAAAAGCCTTTGTCAAGGGCTGGCTGTGGAGGTGCCATGTGAGAAAGTGGAGAGGAGAGCAGAGCAGCTCCTGACAGTCTGTCAAGACAAAAGGAAGAAGACCAGCAAGAGGGGAAATGCTTTTTGTGCTTCTCTGCTGGTGCCATCCTTCAGCTGCTCATTTTCTCCTTTCTCACTGTCTGTCTTGGCATTGTTTCCAGGGAATTTCTGCCACCATCTTGCAAACCTTGCACTAGGCTTGACACAAAGGTTTTGGGTTGTCTGCATCCACCCTAAATTGTGAGCTGGAGGGGATCATCGTCCTTGGTTCATCAGTCTGTGCAGCTGAACACTTCACAGCCCAGAAGGTGACTCTCACATCAGAGGAGTTCATGGCACTGTCTGCCAGCTGTGCTTCTTTAACCATTGTCCAAATCAGCTGCCACTGAGGGCATCATCCTTCCTGAACTCCCAGGAAAAAAGGTGAAAGAAATCTGTTGTGTCATCAAATCCAGTTGTCTTCTCAGGCAGTCACATAGAGAACCCTGATCTGAGACACATCGAACACCAGCTTACAGAGAGCTGGATTCCTGTCCCCTTTCCCTTATTCCAGGAGTTACTCCACTCCTTCTCATGACACTTCTCTTAGTGTTTGGTCCACCTGTGACATTTTATATCCAGGAACTACTGTGCTACTAATGCTGCTCAACCTAAACAGCTTTTCACTCTCCTGTATCTTTTCCCATTTTACTCTGAGGATGCAATCACATTTGCTTTCTGGTTCACTGAATTCCCTCCATCCTCAATCCCTAGGAGGAAATATAACCAGCATAACTGGAAAATATTTATTTTTTTTAAAAAGAAACCCCATACATATCTCCATAGGGAGGAATGAAAAGTCTCCATCTCATAGTTCTCCTTGCAAGATAATGCAGGATAAAGATGTGTGCTGGAAGCCCACAGTTCATGCAAGGACTGGCTCAGCTGCTCTTGTACAGACAATACAGTAAAAAAAGGTCTTGGCCAAACATCGGCCCAGAGTGGCAAGGAAAGGGAGAAAAACTGGAAAAAACCCACCCAACAATTCATGAAGCATAAGATGGCATGGAAACACTTGTGCTCAGTGTGACAGATGGAGGGAGCAGCCCTGATCAGAGGCTGGTTCCTGCAGCTGGGCTCTCTGAAGCTGGAGGGGGGCTGAGGAAGTTAATGGACCTGCTCGCACATGTAAAGACTCCTGGATGAAACCATCAATTTTCTATAGGTCACTGGGACCAGACTCAGCTTCAGAAGCAATGAGAGAGCAGAGAAGTAGAGCTATTAGCACAAAACCTGTCACTTTTTTCATTAAATCAGAACTCATGCCAGAGGGCTGAAAAGTGGCCAGTGTTGTATCCATCTTTAAATAAAGGTGGAAAAGGGGGTGAAGGAATTGCAGGCTGGCAAACCTTGCTCCAATTGAAGGAAGATAAGAGGAAAACCATTGAAGACAGAGTTACAACATCTCCAAATGCTTGGGACAAACCAGCATGCCACAGTAAATCATGATGATAATTTTAATGCATTTCAAAATGTTAGCAAAAATAATGGATATCTCTGGACAAGCTGAGGTGAATTATTTAGGTATTCAAAAGATTTTTTTTGAGATGAGCCCTCACAAAGAGCTATTAGGGAAAGCTTAGTGGGTTACCTTGATTGAGATAAGAGGTAAAGGTTCTTTCATGGATTGAAAACAAACTATGACATAAACATCAAAGAGCTGTAATAAAAAGTCCAATTCTCAGCATGGAAAGAGGTTAATAGTGGGAGGTGCTCCAGAGACTGCTCCCAGGACAAGCATTGTTAAAGAGATGTTTCAAGAGCCTGAGGATGTGGCAGAAGAAGGGCATGATTTGTTCAAAGAACAAAATTTCCTCTCTCCCCCATCTTCTTTTTAGGTCACTCAGGTCTGGGGAAGATGGCAAGAAATTAATTTAAGGGAGACCCCAGAGAAGGATGCAAGTGGGCAAAAAAACCTCCTGCTAAGGATTGCACACACAACAAGAGGCTTTGGGAAGAGCAATTGGAATTGTTCGCATCCAAATGAATTGTATCCTCTCTGAGATGAAAGAAGATGTTGGCTGCTGTGGGGAGTCCAGCACAAGATACGTGTTCAATGCACAGTGATCTTCAAAGGGCTGGATGAAATGTAAAGCTGTTTGGAGAGATATTGTATTTCCTCCCTTGTTTTCTAACAGCAGCTGCATGTTTTTGCCCTGGGAAACATCATCACATGGGAGCAGCAACGTAAAGAAAACATTGTAGAAATAGAGGAGGCCAAAGGAGGTAAGGAAAAGAAAGGAATTCTGCAGATACAGGGGGAGGTTTAGTCATCCATAGGAAAAATGTCAGCACAGGCGTGTCACGCTCTTGTGAGGGCATCCAGATGGTGAAAGTGCAAAGGAAAGAAAAGGTAAAGAATTGAAAAGTGCTCTTGTTGTTTTTGTTTGGGTATTTTTGGTTGCTTGTTGTGTTTGGTTTTTGTTATTTTTATTTTGTTTATGTGAAAACAAATAGGCTGAAATCCCAGAGAAGTCAGCTGAACTGTGTGTGAGTGTGCACCTGGGTTCAACAGCTCAAGAATAAAGATATTCAGGTCAATCAGCCGCTCTGTTTGTCCTTTTCAACATTAAATGGAGAAAAGGTCACTTGAGAAAATTAAGAAGAAAACAGAGTAAATGAAAGAAAACAATTTTCCTTTTTAAACATAACTAACCTGTGCCATTTCCAGCTGCTTGTTAGCTTGGAGGCAAAGAACAACAAGAGTTTCCTGAATTTCTCTGAGGAAGAAAGCACGGGCAGCAATGACAACCTGAAACCTCAGAACAGTGGGCACATAAAGTCACTTCTCATTTTGTTACCTCTGGACCCACAGCATGGAAATGGGACAATGCTTTCCTTGGAGGGGACACATCCAGGTCTGAAGACGTGGGATAGCAGGGAAATTGGGAAGGAGATTGCCCAGGTGATTCAAAGAGGTGAAGTACCCTAAGCTGCACTTCTAAACAGAGCCAAAATTGACCTGTAGTTCATGCAGGGGCAGAGACCCATATAATCTATGTAACCCAAATAACCCTTATAGCCTCTATAACCCTTATAACATGAATAACCTGTATAACCCACACAATCCAAATAGTCCATATAACCCATAAAACCCCTTTAGCCCATATAACCCATGTAACCCAAATAACCCCTGTGGTCTATATAACCCTGTAAATAACCCATATAACCCAAATAATCCATATCATCCCTATATCCTCTGTGGCCCATATAACCCAAATAATCCATATCACCCCTATAACCTNAATAACCCATATAACCCAAATAATCCATATCACCCCTGTATCCTCTATGGCCCATATAACCCAAATAACCCCTGTAGTCTATAAACCCTTATAACATAAATAACCATATAACCAAAATAATCCACATAACCCCTATAACCTCTATGGCCCATATAACCCCTACAGCCCATATAACCCAAATAACCTCTATAGCCTATATAACCCATAAATCCATACAAATCCTATAACCCAAATAACTTCCCCACCTTCTGGCTCTGGTCCAAATGTGCCCTGTGTGCTCCAGAACACCACTTTAACAGGAGATGTTGTCCTGAGGGATTTGTATCCATGAAGGAGCGCTTGTGATGTGAACTTTTTTAAAATTAACTTATCAGCCATGAGATTTAAGGTCTTTTAAAGCCTATCAGAGACCCCAGTGTTCCAGGTGCCCAACAGAGTTAGAAATCAGATCTGAGATGTGGTGTTGCATAGCCCTTCCCCATGGGCTTCCCAATTCGACCACCTCCCTGTCCCTCCTCCTCCTCCAGACTTTTAATCTGACATGGGAAAAGTCTTAAAAACACGTTTGAGCAAGGACAGTCAACAACAACAAGAGAGTGACTCTTACTTGCCTTTCTGACACTAATGGGGGAAGAATTCTTGCATATTTGCAGCCTGGATCACAGAGATTTTCTCTTTCTCCAGATTCTTCCATAAAAATCCCCCAAGTTTTTCACAAATATTAAAGGTTGGATTCTTAGCCCCTTGCTCCTGATGAGTAATTCTTTGTCCAGTGTGAATGCACTCAAGTCGATGGGATTGCTCATGGAAGAAACACTCCTGACTGTAAGTGCAGATATGCCAATACAATTTATTAATTTTGCTTTACAATGCATTTATGAGGCTTAACAGATGGGAATATTGACATTAGAAGTTCATGTGATTGGCTCAAGGTCAGAAAGTGACAGGGCTGGGAACTTGGCCAAAGCCTTGATTTTCTTTCCTCTCGTTTCCGTCACAAGATTTAAAAAATATAGAAACCAGCAGCACCAGCAAGTCTGGAACTCTCCAGTTTGCAGAAAGGAACTGCCAGATTGAAGGAACAGCCCCACGTGTGGCAGGCAAGGCAATCAGGCTGAGCATGGGGAGGATGTGGAGCAAAGTTAATTATGTTGAGGAGCTGGGAAGAGGGAGGAAAGTCACGTGCTGATTTTTTCCTTATTTCACCCCCAACACTTGAAAAAAGTCTGCGAATGTGCTTGGGATGATTGTCAGGGTACTGAGTTCTTCTGTTTGCTTGCTTAAAAACTGTATTTTAGAAGAAACATTGGTTTTTAAAGCCTCTAAAGCGATGGAAGAATCTCTTTGCTCCTATCAGAAGACATCACACTATCGTGTTTGACCCTTCTAGGCTGAATAGAAACTCCCTGAAGGGACAAATCCATGTTTGACTCTGGGCAATCACCCTACTGTGGGGGTCTGCACAAGCCTAAGACTTCCCTAGGATCTCACAAAGGCTTCCTGTGGTATCTTTTGGTTCAAGAGGACTTTCTCATGCTCACTCCTCCTTCATCTCTCACCTTTCCCTCTCCATTTCTCTCTTCTAACAGGATAAAAACCAAACCTCTCAGAGCACTTTTTCCCCCACCCCTCAAAGGCTTTCTCTCACCCGCCTTGATGCTCCAGCCACCACTTACACCCTGCAACATCTCCACCCTAAATGGTTTGGGAACTCTATAGCACCTGCTCAAACACCTGCTCTGGGGGGGGGATGAGGACAGCTAATTAGCACTATTTTTCTAATGACCAATTTGTAGCTGATGAGGCAAAGCAAGCAGAGTAAGGGTGGTGTCCACGAGCCCTCACTGGAGCCATGGCTGCAGGAAGTGTCCCAGATGAACCATCCATTCATGTCCAACTCACCAGGCTTCTGCTAAAACCTTCGTCCTACCTGTGTGAGACCTGGAAGGTCCCTGCTTCCATCGTGTGCCAGGCTTCCCTCTTGTCTCCAGTGGCACGAGGGCCAGGCTGTCATTTCACCGAGCAGCAGCGAACAGAAGGACCCAAATGTAGCTGAGAAAAATCCTCAATCTGGCATTAATCACCTGCTTGGAGCTGGCGGCAGGCAGTGACATTTTCTCAGTGGCACACAACCAGACATCTGCTGAACGAGCCAGCAGCTCAATCCATGGAGAGGAGGCTGCCTTTTTGTCTCCTCCCTGTAGGAAAGGAAAGGTCATGGCAGTCCCAGGGAAGCAGGGAGGGAAAGGTTATCTGTGGAGTGAGGGTCCCTGGGCAGCCAGGAGTCACTTGGTGGGGAGCCCAGTACATCCATGCACAGCACTCAGCACACGTGGGGGTGAATCTGTGTCACCTTGGAAATTGTTGGGAGAATTAGATTTAAATAGAGATGTTAAGGAATGTGAATGGCTCTCCAAAGAAAGCAAACGTGGGAAATCACTCAGACCAGGACCACGGAGACCACGAGACTGCTCATGAAGCTTCAGCTGCATCACAGCTGTGAAGAGCAGGCTGGGAAGGAAATTCACCCAGAGAAGGAAACTCCATCCTGTGCTTCTGGTGATGGATTCTGAAATGACCTCTCTGCTGCACTGTCAGATGCAAAATATGAATCTAATCGAACTATGGATCTGAGCCAGCACAGCAATTCACCTGTTTCTGAGGCTGCCCTGCAATATACATTTCTCTGAAATATAATACTGATCAAAAATAAAATAAGAATAGGCAGACAGATTTTCTATTGGAAAATGCTGATTTATTGGAACCAAGATGTTTAATAGGGATACATTGATTTCTTAAAAAATTTTGAGGACTTTCATTAAAAGTTACAAGATGCAAGGAGGGACAAAGCAAGAAGCCAAATTTAACTCTTTAATGTCATTTAAGCTGAGCCTGAAGAATAACATCTAAATAAGGGTTTTGAAGGGGGTTGGAAAAATGCTGATTTTTCCTTTCCCAATCCAGATCACTTCCTCTCACTTGCACATTGGCAAATTTGTGATCACATCCCATTTAACACTCCTGTAGTAACTTCAGCTGAAAGGACATAGAAGGCTTCATCTTACGGAGGGCTACGAAGATGATGGAGGGACTGGAACATCTCTTGTGAGGAAAGGCTGAAGGAGCTGGGGCTGTTCAGCCTCGAGAAGAGACAGCTGAGAGGGGACCTCATTAATGTGAATAAATACCTAAAGTGGGTGCCAAGAGCATGGCCAAAGCTCTGCTCCATGGGGCCCAACCATGGCACAAGAGGAATGGGCAGGAACTGATGTAGCATTCACATTCTCTCTCTCTCAGGAATTTCCTGGAGAAGCACAGAAAGAAGGAGAGAAAACAATCCTTATCTCTACTCCTGTGTTTTCCCCATGTGGAATATGTTTAGAAATTGTTTACCTAAAGTGATTGCTTGATTAAATTCTGGTACTGGTTGTTTAAGTTCAATAACCAATCAAATCCAGCTGTGTCTCAAAACTCTCAGCAGAGAGTCACAAGTTTAAGTTAGTTAGTAATAGTTAGAAAGAAAGTATAATATAGTATAGTATCTCTTTAAATAGTATATTAATGTAATATAGTGTAGTTTTAAAAGAGCAAATATTCAGCATTCCAAAGCCTTAGAGTCAGATATCAGTCATCATTCATTCCTGCGCCGAGTTCACCTTTACTACTATAAACTGATGCCCAGGAAGTTCCACCTGAACATGAAGAAGAACTTCCCTGTGCAGTGACTAAGCCCTGGAACAGATTGTTCAGAGAGGCTGGGGAATGTCCCTCACTGGGGATATTCCAGAACCCTCTGGACACACTCCTGTGCCATGTGCACTGGGATGGCTCTTCTGGAGCAGGGAGGTGGGACCAGATGACCCACTCTGGTCCCTTCCAACCCAACCATCCTGTGATCCTTATCTGTGGGAAAAGCCAACAAAAGAGCACTACAACAGTTATAAATCCTGTTTGCCAGGGCTGGTTGAAAGGTCCCTGTTGCTTTGAGGGTGCTGGTGCTGTGCAGGTTCCTTACAACAAGAATGGGGGTGGCATGTAGTGACACAGAGTCTTTCCATCCTTGGGCTTTTCCCAAAATCAATATGGGGTGTCAGCCGACCTGGCACCCCTTGCTAAAGAACACTGTTTCATGTCAGCTCCTGTTTTTATATCATCCAGTCTTCATTTTGATTTTCAAGGGACGTTCCTGTTGATTATTTTTTTTAATCACAGATACATATCATGCCAAACGTCAGCCCCAGCCAAAGAAAACCTTTTTCCTGGCAGGGTTTGTGGATTTTTATCACTCTTGCTCTGTTGATCAGATTAGATAGGATGGGGCCAAGATTCCTCTTGGCTCTGGTACTTTCACATCATTCAGTGCACCGCTGGGAAGGGAGCATGAGGGACAGGATGCAGAGGGTGCCAGAGGAAAGCTGCTACCTCCAGGATGGCTTGAGAGGGTTTTAATGAGAATCAGCACTGTCCCACAGGCTGGGTGCAACCCTAACAAACTCTAGAGAAGATTCTCTGTTTACAGCATTCCTCCCTTCCTTCAGGAGCTGGATAAAATGTACAATATGGACAGAGAAGCAGAAAAGGGTTTCTTTATGAGCAGCCATCTTCAAGGAGCAGCAGAGGGATGATGATCCAGTAGCTGGGAGCAACACTTTGTTGGGCAGCTGGGCATAAAAGAGTGACAAATGTCACTGTGCATTTTGATTATGTGAGGGATTTGGGGACTTGGAAGGTTAAAACTTGGCTGGTACAAATTAAAATTTGGCTCCTACAACAGCATTGCCAGAGTCTGTTCTCGGGAGCAGTGGAAGCATTTCCTTGGTAGTTGCAGTTGGTCAAGACTTTGATGTTCTCTCTAATTTCAAAAAGGGTAAAATGGAGAGTCAGACGTCATTTAAAGCAAGATGAACTACAAACACATGAGAATGAGACCTCATATTCCCACCCATGAACAACATAAGAATAAGTAAGTGTGTGTATATGTAACTTACTTTATATATAGTTATATGTATAAAAAGTGTATATATATATCAGAATCAGAGAGGTGAAAACCTTGGATAGATTTCAGACTCCTGGCTGCTTTCCAACAACACTTGAGAAATACAGTACTAAATTTACATTGGTTTCAGTAATGCAAGACTAGAATTTGCCCCTGGAGATCCCATCTGCTCCTCACTTACATGAATCCCCCAAACTGGAGAACAGCAGGGCAGACATCCTATTAAATCACTGGTTTTATCATACCCATTCAGTTTTTCCCCTGGATCAGATGATCTGCCAGGGCAGAATGCTGCATCATTTGCTTCATCAAAATGTACAACGTGGTGTGCAGTAATCCAGGCAGCAGTGAGGTGTCAGGCACAATGGCTGGTTCCTGAAGGATGCAGCCCCTGTGAAGCTTTAACTGCTGAGTTCCTGGGGGCTGACACACACTGGGGTCTCTCCCTGATATCCAGGCATTAGCAAATTAACTGTTCAGACTAACTGGGGGTAGGGGAGGAAGTAGCTCAGAAGTTTTCTTGGATGTTAGTGGAGGGAGAATAAACTCGTGGAAAAAAAAGTGAGTCAGGGATGAGACATGGCCAGGCTTCCACAGAAACAGGAAAATCAGAGAAGACCAAGGTGGAGACTCTCAGACCAAGGTGGAAACCTTCCAGTATCTGAAGGGCTGGAGAGGGACTTTCTACAGTGGCATGGAGTGACAGGGCAAGGACAAGGGAGAATGGCTTTCAGCTGAAGAAGGGTAGATTTATGTTAAATATTGGGAAGGAATTGTTCCCTGGGAGAGTGGGCAGGCCCTGGCACAGGGTGCCCAGAGCAGCTGTGGCTGCCTCTGGATCCCTGGCAGTGCCCAAGGCCAGGCTGGACAGGGCTTGGAGCAGCCTGGGACAGTGGGAGGGGTCCCTGCCATGGCAGGGGGGGGATGAGATGAGCTTTAAGACCCTTTCCAATCCAAATAATTCAATGACTCTGTGATCAATATGAGGCTTAGGTGATAGGAGCTCATTCAGGGGCCACACCATTTCTTATAAACTCTGCCTAAATAATTACTCATTTTATCCCTTGACTATTACAAGGGATCCCAAAACATTTTCCAAACACAAGCTTAATTTAAGCTATTAAAATACTGTGTCCTTGGCACTGTGCTCAGCCAAGAGCAAAGCAGAAAGAATCAGAAAATGAAAAATCATTGTCTCTGCATGGCCTGGTGAGGACACCACAGCAGGGCAGGGAGATGGAAAACACTGAGCCTTACAGCGAGGGTGGAAAGAAAGGGAGAATCCTTTAAAGCTGTGTCCCGAAGGGCCCTTTTCCATGGCTCACAAGGCCGGGGGAAGGCGGGAGGCTGCGCCCGGCCGGCGATGCCGTCCCTGGGCTCACGGGGGCAGGTGCGATCCGCGGCTGCGGCTCCGCGCACGGGCACGGCTCCGCTCCCGCTGCTCCGCTGCCTCCTCCAGCACGGAAAGGGGATTCAGCCTCTCGCCAAGGCTGTACCGGAGGGGAAAAGGCCACAGGGTTCTTTTTATGGATGCCCATATCCATAAAATTTACGCAGCATCATAGCCCAGCCCTCCGATAGCTCCGTGTGGCTCTCCGTGTGCCCAGCGAGTGCTAAATTTTCTTCCAGCATCTCTTTGACAGTTTGATTCCTCAGCTCAGCTGAGGAGCCTCAGTTCAGCTGAGGATCCACCCTGGAGGAAGTGGAGGAGACCAGGTCCATGGCAGCCATGGCTGACACACCACAGGTGCCCTGAGGTCATATCACCCTTGGTGCTCTCCTGGCAAAATCCATAATATTGCCTGAAATAATCCAAAGGCAAAATAATTAGAAATGCAACATGTGAAGAGCTCAGAGTGCCTCCACCTAAGCCCAGCTCTGTTTCCCATCCTACCACATGTTGATGTCTGACCTTGACCAAGTTGGTTACCTCCTTCTTGTCTTCAATAAAATCTGCCTCGTAAAATCTGGATAATAGCATTAAACTTATCTACATCAGATGAAGGTTTTGATGCTTAATCAATAAAGATTTGTAAAAAGCTCTGAGATCCTCTTAAAAAAAATGTCCACAAAAGGTTTCAGCATAAACCAAGACTAATGAGTGAGTGAGAGGAGGTGCAAGCTGCCCCATTGCCAGTCAGTGCTGGCAGGGCTGGGTGTTGAAGCACACCAGGGAAAGGCAGCCTTGGCCATGCCATAGGAAAGGAGAGAAATTTTGAGTTCCAAAGGGCTCTGTTGGAAGTGGATGCCAAGCTGGAAGTGCCAGCCTTGCACCAAGCATGGGCTTCTAGTTCTGACAGGGTTTGGATCAGCTGCTTTGAATTTCTGAGACACCAAAGACTATTTCTTTCCAAATTCACATTTCACCCCACCTTTCCTTTGCCCCCTCAGGCTCTGGCAGTTTGCTGTAGAGTCAAGTGAATTATTTCTTTGGCAGCATAAGAGTACCCCAAAGCTTGATGCAGTGCTGGGTGATCACCAGAATATAACATTATAAGAATATATAAATACTGGCACATTTTGAGAGCTATCCCTAATTTTTTACCTTTGAAAACAACAAGAAAATGGAGAAAAGGAAAGACTTTCAGATCTCAAATCCAAGCAGAAAAAACGTCTGCAGAGCAGAGAAAAGGTCTATTCTTATCATGCCTCTTGTCTGAGCAGAATTAGGAGATCTCAAGGCAGATACCAACCTGCTGAGAGCAATTTCAGCTCAGTCTGAGATGCTCTGCTGAATTTATACTGTAGAGAGCTTCTGATTAAAGCTATCTGAATTAAACCTCTTATTCCAAATCTTTCTTTGAGATACCCATGTCTCCTGTAGCTGGGTCCCACCCCTGGAATGGCAGTGGTCAGTGGTCAGTTGCCAGCCTTGGATGACCATCAGGAGGTCCCTCAGCTCAAGAACAATTTCCCTCTGCAATATCCCACTCCAAGGTTTTTTTGGAGGTGTAGGAAACAGGCAGGTGATGTCCTGTTCCTTAAACAAATGAGTCCTGGGTCTGCCTAACCTTCCTGCCAGCAGCCAGGGGAGCTCTGCATGCTCTAATTCCCAAAGATGAGCTGGGGATTCACATGTTACTTACTGAGGTATTACATGGAATTTTAATAGGCCTTTAACAGGACTCCTGTGAGTTCCACAGCTGATCCAAACAAGATCTCTGCTCCAAGGCCTAATCCCCTCATAGCCTAAAAGGATCTCCTTCAGAGAAATTGTTTTCTCTTCAGGCAGTGTTGCCAAGAAAGAGGAAGAAAGGGGTGGACAGAAAGAAGAGAAGGAGAGGCAAGTTTAAAGAAAAAAGTTATCTGAAAAGGGAAAAGTGATGTTAATGCAGGTAGAAAATGCTAGAAAGATTTTCTAAAAAGAAGTGTACAGCTTTTTTTTTTTTTTAATCTCACTAGTTAGCACTTTATGTCAAAATCCCCTCATCTTAACAATCACTAGAACTGAGTGAATAATTTAAAAGGAATAATTTATTCAAAGAACATGGCATACTGATGCATATCCACATATTGTCTGAAGAGATCACAAAGTTCTCCAAATTTCATATGTTACTCAGATCTATTTGCCAGTTCCTGCAGCTGACAACTCTTTGCTTCCAGATACTTTGTGACTTAACCCATGAAAGGAAATAATTTATTCTAAGCACAGATTCCTTTTGTTTGTATACAAACCCTCCAAAATCAATCATTATTTCAGTAACCACTCAAGTTATGCTGCTGTACAGTCAGGAGTGTCTCATAAGGACTCTACTGCTTTTCTTCTCCTCAGAGGTTAAGTATCTGAATTTTGTGTGACTACATGCATGGACTTACTTGCCCATATAAAATTGAACAGAGCAACTGCATTTCTTACTCACAGAGTTCTCAAATCCAGCCAAGAATTCAGACAAAATCTTGTCGTGGTGCTTAAATATGGCACAAATGTCAGTGTGCTTTAGGAGGTGGGCAGGCAGCAGAGATCTGTGCTCATGCTCCTTCTTTCTTTGTGGTTCTAACCCAACCTGATGGAGCACCAGAGCAGCTGTTTGGATGAACAGATGTTATTCCCACATTTCCCAGGGCTGAGGAGCTGGGAGCTTTGCTCTGATGATCAGGCCAGTTGTCCAGACATCTTAGGCACAGCAGTGTCTGCACGTACTGCAAATGAAGACACTTCAGTAAAGAGCTAGAAGAGCAATAATAGACCTGAACCCACAGGAAAAGTCATGGCTCTGAATAAAAATGCACATATGGCAAAGGTCTGGCCTGTAAATGATGTGCTGCATCTCTCACCCCTCACACTCACAGGTTTCATGGCTCCTGCTTTGCCTCTGCTGCCACAGAGGAGCATCCCCAGCTGATTCCCTCTCTGAGCCAGCCTTCCTGCAGGTGCAGCTCCAGCACATCAGAGCTGGTGTTTCTGGGGCTTTTAGGACTGGTAAAATGCACAGATGACAACTTGGGATAAAGTTTAAACTCCCTCAGGGATCATTCACACATTAAAATAAAGTGAGACATCTTGGCTTGTTGGATTAACCCACTCACAAATCTGTGGCTCAAGGTTTAGTCTGTAGGGAGAAATAACCAAACTGAGTGAATTTGTCCAGAATTCTTTGTACAGCAAGAAACCTGCACATGAGCCCACCCCAAATGAATGCCAGTATGGGAATTCAGGTCAAAAATAAGCTGAAAAGTTCCCTGGTGTCAGGAGAGGCATTATTTTTATTTGGCAGGCAGTAGAAGAAGAGAAGGTGAGAGATTCAGGAACGGAGTGAATTGAGTAGCAGATGGGCTTTTCATTAAGAGGAGTTCCAAAACTTAATGAAATCAGTCAGGGCCATTTTTTACTGGCTTTGGTGGCCTCTGGAGGAGGCCCTGATTCAGGCACCCCGAGCTGCAGGGGTACAACCACCCCCTTGATCTGGGGGCTGGATGTCAACAATCACTTCTGCCACACTCACGGGGCTGACAGGAATTTGGGCATCATTTCTGAGTCACTTTGTGTTCTGAGACTGGCTTGAGCTTTGAACTCCAGCCTCAGGGCAATGCATAGAGATAATGGATTTCCCTTCATCTGATAGACAGAGATTGCTGCTCGTTTTCTGGCTGCTGTGGTGTTTGGTTGCTGCAGTTTCCAACCATAATGCTTACAGATTGCAGCTCTACTGTACATGCCCAAAAAGACTGAAGCAGTTTTGGAGTGTTACTATGATCCGTGGGCTTGATTTTGTTCTGCTGGGACTAAAACCAGTTGTAAAACTAGCCCAGCTTCCTAAATAACCACATCTAAATTTAACTGAATTTATGAAAGTACAGAAAAATCTCCATCATTGTCATATTGTTCCCACTGGCATTTCTGAACAAAAAATGGATTGACACTTTCTGTTTGGAAATTCCAGTTTCTAGCACAAAACCCCCAAGCTGGGATGAAGGTCAGCATTGGTGTGGAATGCAAAGCATCATCTATCTTGATCACCCATAATCTATGTCCCCACTCAATGCAGGTGTTTTTTGTTCATGGTAGTGGTTAAAAAGCTGAATTTTCAATTTACAATTTCTTTTTTCTTTAGAAGAATTTTCTAGAAATACACAAATGATTTTTCTGCTATCCTAATTCAGATGCCACTTGATCTTCTCATTTCTCCACATTGTGATGCCTCAAAGTAAACTTCTGTTAAAATGAGAACAGCAACTCTGGGGGTGATCTTGGCCATTGGAGTGGATGAGGAAGGAAGGGAGCAGAAGAGGGAGGCTGAAAATAGACTGAGATGTCCCTGCTGCTACAAGAGAACAATGTGCTTTGTCAGAAACATGGAGCTGTGTTCTATTTTCATAAGAGCCACGACCATCACAGACACTAGACTTGATTTTTTCTGACTTGCAGGAAGACTGAAAAATAAAGGAAACCCAAAAACCTCCCTTACCACAACATTACAGTAATTGCTTGGTGTAAAATAGTGTTTGAAAAGAAAATTAGCAATAGCAGCAGAGAGAGGTGGCCCATAGACCCTCCTGTTCATCCATTGACTGAAAAGAGAAAAAAAGGAAAAAGAAAACCTTAACAAAAAGCCAATATAACATCTCCAAGCTGCCAACACGTTCCACTAAGCATAATTTCTTGCCTGAAGTGAACACAAGATGGATATTCACTGTGTGTCATCACCTTCCCATCAGCCCTTCCTCCGTCTGGCAGAATGTCTCAGGGCCCAGGGACCAGGAGTGACACGTCCCAACAGCTGTTGTATTGATTTTAATTCCAAGTCAAGCTCTCTGTTACATACCTGATCCTACTGTAATATTAATTACAGAGCCTCCCTCGGCTCCAGCCCCACTCTGTCATCCGTTATCAAAATGCAGCCACGCAAGTGGCTGTCACCTCCAATCCATTTTTCATTAACACGAGTGACCAGCCCCGTGTTCAGCATCTCTGGGCTCTGGGTGACATTGGTTAAACGCTGCCTGGTAGATCGTAAATCACTGCAGTGTTAAAAGAATTCCTACACGGAGCAGCAGGGAGCTAATCTGTGTCTGCAGGTTTTTAATTGAGTAAAACAAACGATGAGGAAACCCTCTTTAGGTGCACTCGAGCCCTTTCCTCTGGATTAAAAGGAGCTGAAATCGTTCCCTCTGGGACCACGTGCTGGCTGCTGAGGGAGGGTGAGATCAGCTGAGAAGGGGCACTTTGCAATAATCCTCTTTCTGTCCATCACCTCTGCCTGTTCCAGGGAGCAGCAGATAGTTTGGGATGGAGTAGGAACAGAACCAAGAAACTCAACAGACATTTCTGAGGATCAGACCCCAGCCCAGAGCTCCATGGATCCCTCTCATGATATTTCTGAGAACCCTTCTCCCCACAGCCCTGAGTCCCTCAAGGACATGTGGTCATTATTCATTCTGAATATGAAAACAGTGCACAGGGACTTTAATGTTAGGAACTAAAAAACTGGGCCAGCACCATTGTCCAGAAAATGAAGAACTAAAGGAGTTTTGTAAGTGGCCCAAAACTGGGAGAAAGGGACCACCTTTTGTGCCTTTGAGTGGTCACCCTGAGTCCGAGCACACATCTAAAACATCACAATACACATGGATTTCTGCCTGGGCTCAGAAGCTTTCAGGGCCTTGCTGAAAAAAGACATTGCTGAAGTGGAATAGGTTGGAGGAGGACAAGGTTTAGATGCAGAGAAATTGGCAGAGCTTGGCTCAAGTAAGGATGGGGATAAAGCCCTTATTTAGGAAAAAAACATTACCAAGTTGCTCAATTGTGCACTTTAAAATTGGTATTTAGGGCAGGAATTAAAACTGCATTCCTCACCTGTCATCCTGCATTCCCAGAGCCACAGCTTCACTAACAGGGCCTGACAGACCCAGACCCTGAGAGAACAGCAGGAGGTGCTTTCCAAGAAGTTATAACCAATGTAATTGGGAAAACCCCTTTTCCTTCACTCTGGAAGAGATTCTCAGCGTAATGACCTCATAGATGAGCCAGGTTTGTTGGATTTTTCTTTGGACATGTTGTCTCTGCACAATATAGAGCAGTAGGTGCTACAAGAAATAAATATGTTTGGCTTTCTAAACATCTTTTTGATATTAATGTGGACCAGAATGATGCCATGTGGGGAACCCTGGGCATATTTCCTAAGTGGGTAAGGTGCAGTTTTAAGACAGGAAATTATGAGAGTAGTTTGTTTTATTTTAAGCCTCAAATTCCATGTTCAGAGATACGTAGCACAGCTCCTTTTTTATGATATAATTAATCATCATTCCATTCAATGGAGTAAGAGGATCTAATGGGATATATTGTCCCATTTTAATGATAAGCACGTCAGATAACATAAATAGGTCAATTGACGTAATTGCAGTAAATACAGAAAAAAAACCCCTCAATATTTCGAGATGAATTATGCAATTTACATAATTATGGCTAAAAATGGCATGTCACCACTAAGAGTGCTTATCCAGCCCTACCCTCTGCCTTCCTCCTTCCCGTTTGGCAGGGGTGCACTGCTAGACAGTGTCACATGTGACTGGAGATCTCTCCAGCTTCTGCAGCTTTGTCAGAGCAGTTTAATGTTGTTTGGACAGCAGCTCTGGCCTGACTCACTGGGTGCAGGAGAATTGCAGGCTCCCCAGCTGTCCAAGGCATGCAGGAGGCACGAGGGAGGATGGTAATGAGGGAAGGCACAGGGCTCAGCCAAGAACTGCCTGCCTGGAACAGCAGAGCACTTGTAACATTTTATTTTCCCCAGCCATGTCTTTCACGCTGATGGGGATTGAAGGAAGGTGATGCCACACAGAGAATCCTGTGGAATTCACTGCCTCCTCTTCACAGGGCAAAGGTTTCTGCAGGAAAAAGTAATGCAGTCAGGTTAAAACAGTAATTTGTTGTAAATTTAAAAATATAAATATTCAAGTGGCTGACCCCAAGGTGCCCAGCAGGAAAGATTTCACTGAGTCCACTTTGTGGACAGCATTCAGGCAGCTGTTGGCAAAACTGGGGTGCTGCCAGCCTGGTGTCCCCTGCAGCCCTATTTGTTCCTTGATGGTTTCAATAATCCTAAGGCTTTTCCCTAAATGATTCTATGATTTGCAGCTGGTTACAGACCCAAGATGTCCCAGAGCTAGCAGGAAACATTCTGCTCCAGACTTCAGTGTCTCTGCTCAGGTGAAACTGCCTTGCACAGAATAGGGAGAAAAAGGCTGGTGAGTCTCTCTTTGTTGACTTTTATTAGGACAAATATTTTATTATGGTAACCTCTCCCAAGTTATTCCACATGTCAGTTTAACAGTACCTCCATGCAACACCCCCAGTTCACCATTAAACCTGGGTTTGCCTCCTTCTCCTGCCTGGGCCACACAAAGAGGATTTACCCCCATGGATGTATTTTAGTTCAAGTACATCCTTAGACCCAGAAATCCAGGTTCTGCTCCAGTGGAACACTCTAATGAGGGAAAGGGGAAATTTATTACCTGTGTAAGAATGAGGATAATGTGATCCAGATCTCAGACTATTTAGAGCATTAGTCATTTGGGAAAAAAACATAATCTAAATCATGTTTAAAGTTTAGGCAGACAGGTTGACACAGGTCAGCTCTTGCAGCACATACAGCTGGAGTCTCCTTGCTGGGGGAGGAGAGGGGGGTGAGGGGCTGGGAACGATCCCCTCTCCCTGCCTGCAGCTCCTTTTGACTTTCCTGCTCTGACAGTCTCTGGGCATGTCCTTGCTCAGTTAGCTGTGCACAGAAAGCCATTTCCATTGCCCCTGTACATTTACCCAGCCACGTCTGAAAATCAGGAGAGAGAACTCCAGCTGCTGAAGTGCACAATTTGCTTTTAGCTACAGCCCAGTAATTGAAAACTGTCATTCTGCAGGAAAATGGCAACGGGAGCAAGAGCAGGAGCAGGCTGGAGTTTGTCACACTGCATCTGGAGGTTTTGTAACTAGTTTCAGCTGAACTTTTCCCCCTCTGGGCTCTGATAGCTTGGCTGCTATTTACCAGCCCCTCGGAGAATTGCTTTCGTTATTTTGTTATTGAAATACTTTGGAGGTTGTTGTGTTTGTTTACACTTTCTCTTGTTCCAGGGCCAAGGCAGGGGAAGGGGGGGAGATGGAGCTGGGGTTGGAGACAAGGAATATTGGGCTAGTTCAAGATCCCTGGGAACTATTTATGGGTATGAGGGGAAAGAACAAGGGGGAATGGCTTCAAACTGAGAGTAGGGTTAGATCAGATCTTAGATATTTATTAGATATTAGGAAAATAATCTTCCCTGGGAGGGTGTGAGGCCCTGGCACAGGGTGCCCAGAGCAGCTGTGGCTGCCCCTGGATCCCTGGCAGTGCCCAAGGCCAGGTTGGACGGGGCTTGGAGCAGCCTGGGATAGTGGGAGGTGTCCCTGCCCGTGGCAGGGGGTGGCACTGGATGGTCTTGGAGGTCCCTTCCAACCCAAACCATTCCAGGATTCTACAATTGGATGATTCATCATTTGTTTCTAAGTACAAAGGCAGAGGGACATTGGAGGGATCAACATCAGCTTGTTAAAACCCAGTATAGATGGCATCCACAAATTAAAAGTTCCTAATTCAAAGCTGAAATGGAGCAGAATTATTTTTGTTATTTTTAAAAATAAGCTGGGGGATATGGTTGTTTTGCTCTTTTTTTTTTTTTCTTGTGTGGTTTTTGTCAGGAATTTTGTTTCACAGCAAAGTTTGATTTCAATAATTTTTTTTTTTTCAAAGTGAAAAGAATATGGCAAAACTTTAAAACTGGAATAACTTTCCTACCTTTAAAGCTAAGTAGCAACCTGTCTGGAGAGCTGCCAAGCCCTGATGGCAAATGCCAGGTGATGTCTGTTCAATTCCATACAACACTCGTGATAATGTCATTTCTCCACGTTGAGGTGTTAATCATAATTGACATTTCTTACAACTTCTTTTTCAATTTTTCATTAAAAAGCAGAAATTTATTATCTAATCCAGATTTTTATTCAGGCGCTTATTTAAAAAGGAAAAAAAAATACCAAAGAAGAGTGATGAAAGAGCTACAGATCTATTAGTTCTTCTCAGTGAGTGACCCAGACCCTGGCTGGGATGCAATAAAAGAGTTTAGGCTGAGATTCTCACCTTAAATCCTTTCAGCACCATCTGGGGAGTGTAGTACTCACATTTTCTGCTCTCTCAAGAAATCTTCGTAGAGCAGCAGAGAGGGAAGAAAAGAGAACAATTTCTATTTCTGTCCCTTGTTTTTTCCATGTGGAATGCATTGGAGAATTGTTTACCTGGAATCATTGGTTGATTGGACACTGGTGAGAACTGTTTGGCTCTGATGGCCAATGGAATGCACCTGTGTCTGGACTCGCTCTGGGGAGGCAGTCACGAGAGAAGTTACAGCGAGTAGTTAGATATGATAGAAGTTAGGATGTAGTTTTAGTATCTCCTCTTTAAATAATATATTAATGTATTGTAATATAGTTATAATAAAGAAATCATTCAGCCTTCTGAAGTGGAGTCAGCATCATCTCTTCCCATCTCGGGTTCACCTGCATTTTACCCCATGAGAGGGGAGGGGGAGGAAGGAGGGAGCTGGAGATGTGTTCCCATTTAAGACACCGGGGTTTGATGCAAGGAAGAAGGTAAGCAAGGAACGCCAGCCTATGTACAAAACCTGCTCAAACCCTGCAATTTTCAAACCTTGACAGTTAAAGCTTCTGGCCCTGCAAGGGAACAGGCTGAGTTTGGTTACAGGGTGCTGTGGGCTGTGCAAGGAGCCTGGGGCATCTGCACAGATTTTGAATTATCAAAAATATCCCTTCTGGGCCAGATGTGTCAAAACCTGAGCTGCTGCACTTCCCTACTTGTTTTTTTTTTTTTTTCTATCCCTCAACAACTGTTTTCTCCTTGCTGTAGTCAAAATAAGCTTCTCAGAGCACACTTGTGGCAGATAGGACTGGGATCAACAGGTTGCCTTCTGAAGTGTCATTCAGTGTGAAGGAGAGATGTGGCTGCTGACGTGTGATAGCTCTTCTCCTCTGATGGGAGAAAAAGGCCTCCCCAGCTTGCTGAGCAAGGATCAGGGACAAGAGGTTTGTACAGCCTTTCAAAGTCCCCTATCTCAAGAGCTGAAGGGGCCCTGCTGTCTGCTACAGTTTTGTCATCCCCAATCCCAAATCTTGCTGCCAGGAGTAAGGATTATTTTGCTGCAGTTAGTGTCCCCAGGCAGGTGAGGCTTTTTCCTCTGTGAACACCTTCTCTCCTCCAAACCTGAAGAGGCTCTTTTGCCCTCCAGTGGGACAGTCAGTAAATTCTGCAATTAGGGGGCATAGGCAAGCAAAGGGAAAGGCTGTGGCAGGAGCCTGGGAGGAGCAGAAGGTGATGCACTGTGACAGATGCCCTTTTTGATGCTGTTTGTTAACCTTTTTTGATGCTGTTTGTGAAACACGCTGCCACATCCTTCTGTTCAATTCCCCAACTTGCCTGTGTGCTCCTGACATCTGCAGAGCCTGGGGAAGGAAACTTTTCCAGAGATGGAGAGAAGAGAGGGGCTTCTGATCACCTCTGACCATCCCATCCCAACAGCTGAGATAATGCAAACTCCAAAACCCATCCCTTTCTGATTGTTACCTTGTGTGGTCTGTAGTGAGATAAATCCCTGCAAAATCTGAGTGCTGTTTCCAGTTCTGGGCCCCTCTCTGTAAGAAGGACATGGAGGTGCTGGAGCATGTCCAGGGAAGGGAACAGAGCTGGGGAAGGGTCTGGAGCCCCAGGAGAGGCTGAGAGAGCTGGGAAAGGGGCTCAGCCTGGAGAAAAGGGGGATCAAGGGGGACCTTGTGGCTCTGCACAGCTCCTGCCAGGAGGGGACAGCCGGGGGGGTCGGGCTGTGCTCCAGGGAACAGGGACAGGAGGAGAGGGAATGGCCTCAGGCTGGGCCAGGAGAGGCTCAGGGTGGACATCAGCAGGAATTTCTTCACTTGCAAGGATTGTCAGACATTGAGGGGGCTGTCCAGGGAGGAGATGGATTCCCCATCCCTTGAGGCGTCTGAATAATGCCAGCGGCCCTCAGTGCTGGGTGACAAGGTAGGGATTGGGCACAGGTTGGACTCAATGATGTTGGAGGTCTTTTCCAGCCTAAATGATCCTGTGATTCTGTGAAAATACACTGCAGAGCTCCCTGTCTTGAGAGAACCTCCTAAGGATGCTGGGCTATTTACCTCTGTACCTTCAGGAGAGGTTACACCTCGTGTGTAACCACCTTCCTTCCATCCATGTGTCTCCTTGACCTCTTCACTCTGAGGATGTTCAGTGCCTCTTGCTGTCTCTGAAGACCAAACAACTCCCCCTTCTCCCTGTGCCCATCAGGAGAATCCCTGCCAGCTGAAACAGAGGTGCTCTGGGAAAAGCCCAAGCAGCTGCCTCTGTCCATGCTTCCCTCCTTCTTCCTGCTTGGGGGAATACAGAGGGAAAAAGCCATTGTGGCTGGCACCAAGGCAGATGGCAGCACTAAGACTAAGAGCATTAATTACTACTATTATTTTTAGTAGAAACATATTGGAAGCAGTGTGATTCAGAGCTGTCCAAGCCCCTGCAAGAGGCTGAGCACTCCAAGCCGAGCAGGAGGCAGCTGGCAAGAGCAAGGAGAAGGGGTTGGGTGCTCCTCCAAAACTTTGAGACACCAGAATTTATTTAAGGTGCATCCTCAAACAATTTCAAGAAGCAGGTGTGCACTGGATCTGAATTCAAAGTTTAATTCCCAGAGTTAGGAATTAAAGCTGGGTGGGATCACACTGCTGCTTTCACTGGCACGGTTCTGTGGGCATCAGCGACGCACAGCTTTGGTGCTGGAAGTGGGAGACAAATCAATCCATGTATTTAAATTTCTAGCATTTTATTGGCCTCATAAAACATGGAATGAGGTGCTGTGTGAACAAGAAGTGAGCAACAGTCCTGGCTTAAAGAATTTACAAGCAGAAAGACCAAACAATGGTTGGAAAGAAAGGGAATCCTTTTAGAGCTTGTGAGCTGGGGATGGCTCAGAGAGACTTGTGCAGCCCCTGATCCCAGGAAACTTGGAACTAATTTGCTCCTAATATACATGGAAAGGTTATAAAGAGGCAACAGCACAACTGGTAACTGCAAGAAAACCATCACTGCAATGATTTAGGCACAAGGTTCACCTTACTGCTAAAGCCCATGGTCCAGCAAGGTGTCTCAGGTGAGATCTAAAGGTGGGCTTAAAGCAAACACTTGTTCAGGTGTCTTTCTAAAAAAAAAATTAGTGTGAAGTGATTGTCAAAGTTAAGTGTGCTCTTCATGAGTCTGTCAAATAGAGACCCAGCCTTGTTGTTGGAGTAAATAAAGGACTGAAAGCAAATACTTGTCAAATATATTATTATGAGAATTCTGTGCTCCCTCATTAAATCATTTATTAATGACTCCTGGAGAAAAAAAAAAAAAAAAGAAAAATATCACCAGATGAGTTATTTAACAGAACCCCACAAATTCAGCATGTAACACATTCATCAGAATCAATTCAAGCAGCTTCAATGCTTGGATAAACCACTGTTTTTTAATCTAATTTCCCAGGCAGGAAGACTGCCAAAAAGTGCAAATGATGCTGTAAGAATGAAGGGAAGCTTTTTGTGGCCAAATACCTCAATGATGTTTACACAGACACTCAGAATCTCGCTCCCTAAAAGTCACAATTCTATGTGTCATTTGGACACAGGATTTATTTTTTTTAATGCTTATTTCAGAGTAAGGGGGAGTTAAGGGTGTATTTGTCCACAGGACTGAACATATCACACCAGATTCATTACAGAGGGATGGATTGGAGGCAGCAGTTCCTCTGTGCTGAGCTATTGAAAGTGAAATGGGATAATTGCCACAGTTACAACGAGACTGATCAAGCTGAGAGAAACAAGTTTCAAATTGTACCAATCAGCCCTAATCCGAAGGAGTTATTAACAGAGCTCTACCCTGGTGAGCCTGCATCTGCTAACTTGAGATAATGATTTGTATAACCCCTTATGAAAGTTCCAATTTATTCTAATTCAATAAGTGAAAGGCAGCGAGCACGGAGGGAGATGGGGACAAGGATTCAGTGGGAGCCCCTCGGCCACTCTGCTCCTCCCAGGCAGGGCCAGCAGCTCCTGGTGCCATCCCCTGGGGGACAAAAGGAGAAAAAAAATCCAGCTTGGAGTATTCTTTTTTTTTTTTTAAATATGTGACATATAACTGCAAGGTGCTCACAAAGATCAGTGTGATGGTTTAACCCTTGAAGAAGACCAGCAGTGAGGATGTGGTACAGGAAGGACAAGGGGAAATGGCTTCAGGCTGAAAGGGGATATGTTTAGATTGGATATTAGGGCAGAAATTCTTCTCTGTAAGGTGGTGAGGTGCTGGCCAGAGAAGCTGTGGCTGCCTCATCCCTGGAAGTGTCCACGGCCAGGTTGGACAGGCCTTGGAGCAACCTGGGATAGTGGAAGGGGGCCCTGACCATGGCAGGGGGGGGGTGGGTTTTGAGGTGCCTTCCATCCCAAACAATCTGCGAATCAAAGGGGGGGCAGGGACACCTTCCACTATCCCAGATTGCTCCAATCAAACAAAGCCCCTTTCAGAACAAAATAAACAATCCAGAAAGCCAGGACAAGGGAGATTTTCCCAGAGCTCAGACACAAAAGCCTTGTGTCTATACTTCCATAGCTGTGGGCTCATCTGGCATCGACACCCACATTTTTGTGGACATGAGGCTGGTTTGACCATAGTGGGAGATGGCCATTGGGGCCACACCTGGGATGTGGCCTTTGGAGACTCAGTAGTGTCAAGGACACAACCAGGCACTCATGAGAAGTCATCCCCTTGAAATAACCTGGATTTCCTCGGTTTTTAATGGGTGGTGACACCATAGCTCCACCTATCCCAAAACAACCTCCATAATCCATGGCTTCCTGGAGAAATCTTGATCACAGCCCAGTCCAGAGCTGCCATGAGGCTGTTCCAACCCATACAGGACAAATGTCCTCACTGCCTCCCCCTGTCCCTTCCAGGTGCACACACAGCCACAGAACCTGATTCCCTCAGGAATTTAAAGGTGTTTAACAGCAGGACACAGCCATTCCCACTCTCTGCTGGGCCCTGCACTGAGTGAACAAAAGCATCAAGATTTCTGCATATTGTTCTTCTCCTGAGGGGAAGCTTTATGTTATTTGCTGTGTTTGCACAGTTCCAGTACCTGAGATGTTTGCTTGGCTTTCTTTTATTCAAACACATTTGTTCCAGTTGCATTTCTGACCTATTTTACTGTTACTCTGTGAACACTCACTAAGTTCTAGTTTTTGCCTTTGTTTCAAGAAAATGCTAAGAAAGTAAAAGTACCACAAGCACTTCAGTGACTGCTCTTGCAAAGTTTCATGGGCTAAAGGGCTTTTCTCCTCTTTCTGTCCTTTTAATTGTGCCTTAATATTTGACAGACTTCTAATTGTAAAATGTTTGGTTCTCTGCTCAGAGCAGGAACACCACCTGAGAATTGAGATGGTCAGTGGTGCTTTTTTTGGGAGTGACAGAGCTGGATACAGAGATGATCACAGACAGGCTGGAACATGAGATTTATTTGCTGACCTAGGAGTTACTATTCAGTCTTATGCTCTAAAATGATCAATGAACAACGTTTCAATGGGAGACATTGCTCATACCCATTTGTAGGCCAATCCCAAAGAGTTCCTGCTCCCTTCTCTTTCAGAAAATACAATATTAGTCATAATTTCATATATAAGCTCCAGATTTTCTAGGTTTTACTGTTTTATACTTTATATATTTTATGGCTATAGCATCTGCCTTGCACCTCCCTGAGGTTACTGCCTTGACACCATGGGAGTTCATTAGCTGCTGAGCAGGGAATGTGCTGCCTTTCAAGAGCAATGCAAGTTTTCAGTGTGTCTTCTGAGCAACCTGTTAAAATATTGACAGAAGACCATTTCCCATCAGTCTTCCTTTTCTTTCTTTTTTTTTTCTTGTTGAGGACTTTAAACAATATCTGAGTGAGTCCTCAACTGCCACTGCGGCTTACCCTGTTTGTGTCAGGCTGTGTGGGAGCATGATATGCTATCCCAATGCTGGCACCTCTTAAATTCACACATAAAGTCAGTCCTGAATTCCAGCTGAGCCTGGTTTTCTGCCAGCTTCCACATTGTGTAGCCTGAAAAATAGGGTAGCAAAGTTTCAACAAAAGAAAAAAAAAATTGAATGTAGCAATGGAGAGGGAAAAGAGTCACTGTCAAATGTTAATGACATGTTCCTTGCAGTGTGAATGAGACAAGGATTGGATTGGGTCAGGGGGAGGAGGGAGGCATGCACAGCTCTGAATGTGTCTGAGTGTTTAGAGGCACAGGCTGAAGGAAAAAAAGTGAACAAAATTCATGTTTCTGCGCAAAGAATATAAGAAAGTTATTTGTTTTAAGACCAGTTTCTACTCAGGACAAAAATAGCATCCTGGAGGGTCTTTAGGCTGCTGAAATGGGGATCTGAATCCCTGGGCTACCCTGCCCAGAGCAGGACTGATTACTCCAGCACTGAAGAGGGGGTGATGTATTGCCAGGCCACTACCTTGGCATTTCTCATCTGCTGCACACAGACTTGGGTCATGCAAAGCAGGGAGCGTGGAGCTGGATTCTCCTCCTTTTGTCACAGTGATTCATTCCTTATTCAAGGTCATTAGTTCTTCCATATGGAGATCCATTACTGCCAGCCATTTCCAGAGCCTGGCAAAATCCTTCCTACAGGCTCTCCACGAAGTGAGAATGACATCAAGACTTTGTGCTGCCCAGTCTCAGAGTTGAAATTGCCTATGAAAATGTATAAACCATGCTCCTCTTTCTCAGGGCACCCCGAGTTTTGTACTGATCACAGTGAATCAGTGCATGGAAAACTGAAGAACTCCCACAATATTTTAAGTATTCATCTGCTGGGGAAAGATGGATGATTTCTTACCAGCTACTAGGAGGAAATGTCCAGCTCATTTAATTGCCAGCAATCCTTTAAAAGCACAGCTTGCATTTGCTCTGCTATAACCACCTGGCTGGCTGAGAGGATTCTGAGGTCAACAATATCACCACAAGTCTCATTTAATCTCCCTAAGACTTGCTGCAGCCTGGAGCTAGTCCAGAAGAACCCACCAGGGCAGAAATCCATCTTCAGTCCTGTGATAAACCCACTGAGCCAAATGTTCCTTGCACCTCTAGAGGATGAAGGCCCACAGGGACCCCAAAGGCACCAATCCTGGCCATGGTGCACCCGATTTACCTCTGTGCACTCAGCTCTTGATGAATTCACTCACATGGGGATGAAGGCACCCAGAGCCCTGAGGGTGATTTACTGGAGCTCACCTGAGGCCTCTCTGAGTCAAAGCAGATGGGTCTTTGCTGGAAGCAGTGGCTCCTGTGCAACTTTGGGGGTTTTTGAAGGAACTTAGAATGAGTTAGAGACAGGACCTCTGCACTGTTTTAGATGATACAATTTATTTTTCTTATCTTCTCCATAGGCAGGAAAGGTGAGCTCGGCTCACATCTTTACCCCATGGCTCAGAAGGTCACAAGACCCTGAGACACAAGACCTTNATGCAGCCACCAGCCAGGCTCTGCAGGGGATGGAGGGGGCTGAGCTGGTGGCATCAGCCTCCAAGGGACTGTCCCCCCACCATGCCCTGCTCCAGGTGAGGTTGTGTGTGCTCCCTTCCCGATGTCACCAGTGTTAGACATTCAATCTGTGGCAGTAAGGGAGACATGAAACCAGTAACTATTAAATATTTATCAAGATTATCAGCTTGACCTTTAGTTTTACCACTATCTGCACACCAGAGAGGAGCTGTGGGGGCTGGCTGCAAAGAGGGGCTCTGGAAGCAGCTGTGCCATGGCCCAGCTCTTGCTTTTACCTCCTCATCTTCCTCCTCTTCCTCTCACCTTCTCTCCTTCCTCTGGCTGTGCTGGGAATGGGCCCAAGGGTCTGACAAAAGCCTGAAGTGGCTGCTGTGGTTGGCAGCAGCAAAGCTGAGGGAGATTTCATCTTTACTGTCCAATTTAGCCAAAGCACATCACAAGCCATCCAACAAGGCACCACTTCCCAAGCTCATTCCATCTTAAGGAGGCAGCACAAGAGCTGAGCAGGACTGAGGAAAAATCCACCCCCATCCTGCTGTGTATTCCCCTTCTTTTCTCCTGTTTTCCTCACTGTAGTAAGGGTCTCCTGTGCAAGCACCCTCCTTCTCCCACAAAAACATCCAAAATGGAGATGGACTTTTGCACCTCCAGATTCAAGATGAAAATAGAGAGGAGATGGTCAGGAGGAGGAAAAAAGAGATTTCAATTGACCCTTGGTTTCTGTTTGACCGTCACAGCTAATTGAATTGCCTTCAGTCAGTGCCAGGATTTGATGGCTGCTGTAAGAATAGGGCTGGCAGAGTAACAGGGGATGACAGCTGCTTTCTGCAGCTGGTTCCAAACCAAGGAGCAGGTCAATGAGCATGGATGAACTGGGGCTTGAAAGCAAAGAAGTACATGCGCACTCTCCTCCCAACACAGGCTGAGAGATGGGAGGAATTGCCTTTTCTCTCTTTTTTCCCAATTCAGCACAAAATATCTGGACAAATGTCACTGCGTTGTGGAAGCTGTTGAATTTTTGAGCATTTTTTTACCCCTCTTTCCTGTCTATAATTTTCCTAAGCCCATTTTTCTGCCCAGTGACTAGGATGGAATCAGTAATCGAAAAGCAGCGCTGCTGAAATCAATTGAAAAAGTCATTAAGCAGCTGTGGTGTAAAAAAAGCCTCCCTTGCCCTGAACTCTGGAGCTGGTCCCATTCAACCAGTTCTCCTCCTCAGCTTGGTCCAGATGCCCAGCTGGGACAGTGTGTCCTGCAGATCCACCAGCTGCAGCCAGGAATGGGGGAAGCAGTCGCCTGGTAAATTTAGATTTCTTGAATCTGCCACCAGGCTGACACGTTGATAAACAGCCCTGGTTTTAGCAAAGGTTTGGAACTCTGGCTGCCTGCTGTTAATTGCTCTGTGGTGCTGAACCACGAACCTGCCAAGACCCAACCTGAGCCACCTCCCTGTGATGCTGGCAGTGAGCAGCCCTGGGGACAGCCAGGTCCCTCCATCCTCTTCAGCCCGGGGGCCACTTGATGGTTCTCAGCATAAATCCCACCTGGATTCCAGGTGCAAAGGGTAAATTTGGTGGTTCTTATTGCACTGGGAAACCCAGACTTGGGGAAGAAGGGCAAAGCAGGGAGTAGAAGCCCCAGTGATTCTTTTCCCTGGATTTATGCTGGCCCAGCTGCTGTGTCAATAGAAACAGGAGCTGGGGCCACCAGGCTGTCACTGACAGCCAGACCTGCCTCCAGAGGCCACCAGGCTGTGGATGATTCAGTGCCACAGGGCAGAGGTGCCCTGAGTGTGGGGCGTGCTCAGGTGATGGAAAAGGAGAGCAGAGCACTGTGGATGTGCTCTGTATGTCGAGAACTCCTCGCTCAGGCATCTCAAAATGTGCCTGTGCTGTGAGCTCAGGGAGGGAGCAAAGGAAACAAAGTAGACTAGTGGTTGGAATTCTGAAAAGTAATAATAAAAAAAAAAAAGAAATCTTGTCCTTGTCCAGCTCTGAACTCTGGCCCTGAATGCTGAAAAGTTGGGCTATTTTTTTAATCTGGCCACAGATATTTTGATATGTAATGTGAGGACTATAAAACATCTCACTGTGACAGGCTGTTCCTCTCTAAGCTGATGCTCAAATACTTTATGGAAAACAAAGGCATAAAACACAGGGAACTGATATCTAAAGAAAGAGAATGACCTAACTTGTCAGTGAAAGTTATCATGGCTTTTTTCAACAATGAGTATTTTTTTCTAGCTTTCATTAAAAATGGAACAAGAGCAAACCCACTCTTAAAGGAGACAGCTTCCTTTTTTGCCTTTTTTCTTTTTTAAAATGGGATATACCACATATCATTTCTGATGGAGCCAATCTAATTCTCAAATGGAAGAAATTAGCATGACAACAAGTGACTTCTCTATAAATAGAGCAATTATCAGGAGAAAAATAAGGTCAAAATGTATTTACTACTAATTCAAAATCTTAGTGAGCCACTGAACAAGTGATTTGCTATAACATGGAAATGTCCTGGGGGGATGAGCTGAGAAGCAGAGCTGTACATGCGGCTGCCTGCAATTTTATGAAGTGAAAGTATTTGAAAATGCTGTTTTTCAAGGCTGTGGGCACAGGGCCAGCTGTCTTTCTGGCATGTAAGTCATATCTATCACTTTAAACTTTACAACCCAAAGGTAGCCATTTCATCAGGGGTAATTAATTAATGAGAGGACAGAGATTGGGCAACAGAAGATACTGATATAAACTGAAGAATGTCTCAGCCTCCTGTTTAAGCACTCATTACTTTTATTGTCACAAGAAGTGTAACAGGCTGGCTGGATTTTTGGACAGCACTAACACATCTCTCACTAACAAATTTCCACCTGGTCCAATGGGGTAAAAGGACAAATCCAAGGAACCACATTTCATACTCATCAAAACCTACTCTTGTATTTATGGGTTCAAGCACTGTGGTTACTCATTCTGTAAATAATGGAGATTGATCCCAATACAGGGCAGATTTCTGCCATGACACTCACTGGGAAGGGTTAAGCTGTACCTGGGTTTGTGTCCATGCACACACAAGTTAAAAGTTAAGGAGATGAGCAAGAATAGTCTAAAGTCAGCCAGAGCACTTGCTCTGCTTCCCTCTGAGAGTGAGAAGTGGTTTTATACCAGACACTGGGTTTTTGGAGCTGCCCTGAAATTTTCTAGAGAGTATTTAGCAATGAATGATATCTGGGAAAGATTTAAGATGTGGATGGTGGGAATAGAATGTTCCTTCTGCTGAATAAGAGCATGAATTGTCCTTTTTATCCCTGCTGGTAACAGTGGGCTCCTTGTGGTGAGAGAAAACCAATCCTGAGCATCCCGTGGGGCTCAGCAAAGGCACTCCCTTGTCCATAGTGTGTGTATCCATGGCTCCTGTGAATCCCTGGGATCACAGGGTCCCCAAACCTTCAGCAGCACTGCTGGGCTGTGCCCAGGGCCTGTCTTTGTGCTCACCATGCAGTTCCACTGCAGTGTTCACCTGGGGGAGGGCACTTTTCCCTCTCTCTGTCCTCCCTGTCACCGTGCCAGGTCACAGACTGTGCATAGCCCCAGTAATTAAGCCAGATAAATAAAATCACATTGCTCATAATTACTGTGGACAATTTTGTATAATTAGATGTTAAGTGTGGTAGCCACTCTCCTTTATGGCCCTAGATAAGTACCTGCACCTTGACTTAGAAGAAGCCTGGTAGGAAATATAACTGCTTTGTTGCTCTCTGTGTAATTAACTACCATTAAAGCCACTAATTAGATCATAAGTTTTAAATAAGATGCCCTAATAATCTTTGGTACACAGTGAACCGATTTGCCAGAGCAAAGCCTTCCAAAAGTAGAGAAAAAAAACCCTTTTGGCAGCTCTCAGGGTTGTTTTTCTATGTCTCTGAGTCTGCATGTTCCAGGTGCAGAAGGTAAATCTGGTGGTTCTTAATGTACTGGAAAACCCAGACTCAGGGAAGAAGGGCAAAGCAGGGAGTAGAAGCCCCAAAACACACAGCAGGTGATCTACAAATAGGTGCAAGTGTGTGCACATGCAGGGGACACTCTTTCTTCCAGAAAGCAATTAATTTTGTAGTGATGATCACGTTCTTCATCTGTCTATTTTGTTTTTCTTGGTGACACTGCACTGCAGAGGAAATTTGGAGGATCATAGGGAAGTAAAATGTCTCTTAATTCTGATGTGTTTTAGGCACTGTCTGAACTGCTCAGCCAGCAAACTTTCTGATCTGCCTGCCCTAGGAACAGACACCAGTGTGCACAGCAAAGAGAGTATAATCTAGCAAACACCTGCATCTGAACCCTGATTATATAAAAGTTTTGCCTGGTTGAAGAACAAATATTCCGTGTGGCTTAGCATTCAAAGCTCTCTGACTTTGCATTTCATGAGTTTCTGCTGTTTGAGCAAAGGTGAGGCAAAGCCAAGGCAATTCGTGGGGTGAGGACCTGCACAGAGATTTCCTGGTGTAAATTCCAGCCATACAGACCCACTAAATATTCTCCCTAAGCTTTTCATCCATTCTAATTGGGAGAGAAATGTATGCCAGCCTGGCACTTCACTGTTAGCTCAAGGTTTAAGTTCAATCCCATCTTGGATTTTGAAGAATGACAACTGTGAAAGCCAGAGAAAGCTAAAGCAGGAGGCTGAGAAGGCAAGGGAGGGCAGAACAAGGCAGCAGGAATGAGGGATGGCTCAGAAAGGGCAACCACATCAAGCCTGCAGCCCATTTGCTGTTTCCCAGGGTCAGGTGAAGCTGGAAAATCCTCAGGGTGGGACTGAGTCAGGGCAGGGTCAGACTGCTCTGAAAAATTAAAACCCTGTGTGGCAGTAGAGTTTGAGAGAAACTGAGATACAGAGACAACTCTAAATATTTTCATAATTTTGTGCTTGTACGACCAGCCAGCCCTGTGCCTGGCCAGAGGTGAGAAGAAGAGCTGTGGTTTGACACCTGCAGTTTCCCCATGGCAGACACAGAGAGCTGCTCAGCCTTTGTCCCAGTCACTCACAAGTTGGGTTTTTCCAGAATCCTTAAATGAGCCAAAATGTTGCAGAGCTCAGACCACTGACCCCTTCCCCAGGCAAGTGCCCTCTCCTACCCCCCTCAGTGAGTGTCAAATGAGAGGAGCTCCTCTGCTCTCAGAAAATCATGGAAATCACTTTCCCCTCCCATCACATCCAGGGAGAGCTGAAGTCCATTCTTCACAGAGCCTGTGCTACAGCAGATTTCACTCCTACCACAACTCAAAGTTTCTCTGAATAAGGGAAATATGAGGGTATTTCCCTCATCTGATCTACCATTTGATCCCTTTGCAGATATAACTCTGTCAATGCATGAACCTACAGGTTTTGAAAGAGGCAAACAACTGAAGATAAATCAGTCTTTCTTTTCCTTCCAGGTTTGCCCATGGTGCTGGGCTTGCTTGGACCTTATCTGTTTCTACTGAATTAAAAGAAGTATTTCAGCTTTCAGAAAGGTCTGAAGATCCAGGGCCATTTCTGAGAGTCCTGGGTATTATTTGCCTTTTCTTCCTGCAGCTGCCAGACCCTTTTAGGAGTCTGAGCCATGGTTGTAATTTCATGTTTCCTTCCTGTGCACACCTTTGGCTCCCAGGAACACTTTGAAAGGTCAAAGGGAATTTTAAGTAGTCCCTTGCCTCTGTTGCTGCACCCAAAAATAAAAATATGTATAGAAATACAAAAACAGTCCCTAAATAACAATGCTTGGTCCCGTGCCTCCAAGGACCCAACAGTTTTTCCTCTGGGGTGGGGAAGCTGTGGCTTCCCTTGTCCCCTTGATTAGCTGTGTACAGATGTCTGAGATGTTGCTGTTCTTGTATTCCTAAGGCAGCTCCAATAAAAGTCAAATAAAAATGAATCTTACCTACTCCAGAGTGCAACAATCTTCCTCACCACTCCTAATTTTGCTTAGAAATCTTTGAGTGTTGGAAAAAAAAAGAAAAAAAAAGGACCCAAACTCATCTGGCTGTTCTATTTTTCTTCTCGCTTGTCCTGCTCCTTTTCTCTCCTATCCTTCCTCCTACAATTTTATCCTGCCAACATCTTTACCTGCTGCTTGAGCACAGGGAGAGCAGAACCAAGCAGAAAGTTGTGCACAGAGGTAGCAAAAAAAAAAAAAAAAAAAAAAAAAAAAAAAAAAAAAAAAA